>OX451736.1:67001668-67590211 GCA_948472305.1 Vicia faba | reverse complement strand
ATTATATATATATATATATATATATATATATATATATATATATATATATATATATATATATGTATAATATAAAATAAAATATATACAAAAATAAGTTATATTTTTAATAATATTTTCAGTGTGAATAAAAATAAGAAATAAAAATAAAAGTATAATTTACATATTATTTTCAAGTTTTAATAATAAATAAAAAGTATTTAAATGCTTTAAATGCTAGAAAAAACTAAAATAAAATACCAAATAAATGTAAAAAATTGTGAAAATATTTTTTAAGCATTTTTTATATTTGGAAATAAATAAACAAAATCAGAAAAGAAATCAAAAATGCAAAAATGTGAAAATATAAGAAATTGGGCCAGGGGGTGCAAAAATGAAAGTGGGAGGTGCCAAGAGTGAGCCAGACCAAGCCCAGCCCACCACTTCATCTTCTTCCTCCAGCACTTTGAAAATACGCGCGCGCCTGTACAAACTTGGGACATCCTGCATACGTGATCTTTTGCAAAAACTCACTTAATCAAACTTATAGAGAATTTCAAGACGATTCCAACCATATAAAACATTAATACTAATCTCAAAGACCAGAGAGAATTTCTATGGCCCTAAAATCTGACCTAGTTTTTTCAGCATGTTCATGGATGAAATTCTCCTAGCACACTTAATATAAATGAAAGCTGAGCATATGTATGGCTTCCTAGCAATGAACACTACATTTTTTATTCACAAACCTAAGGCTAAATGTTCCTAAATAGAGAGATAGAAAGTGAGGAAAAACCTGTTTCAGTTGGATTCGTGTAGGGCAATGCAGTGCTTCTCAACAAGTTTTCAGGTGTCTGGTAGCTTTCCTGAACTTCACTTGATCTTTCCCAATAGCTAGCTTGCCTTGTATGTCCCTGAATCAGCCCATAGAACTCAACCTGCACAAGCTTGAAATGAAAATGGTGAAAACTGTAAATGGAGTTACAGTTGGCAATGGAGGTTTGGGATAGCTTGAGTGAGTTGAATGGAAGGTGTTTGAAGTAAAAAGGGGCAAAACGCACGAGCCAAAAGAGCTATGGCACTCAAGTTGCAACACCTGCCCTGTTTTGCCAAAGAAGTGTGATTTCTGGCTATGGGAGGTTTTGATGCTCAAGTACTCGTGTTTCTTGCTCAAAGGGTTGTGTGAAAGATGTTTGAAATGTTTGTGTAAGTTGGTGTTGGCTGGTTTTTGAGTTGTGAGGATTTTGACAAGTTTCTTCTTTGTGAAGCAAGAATGGGAAGTTGTGATTACAGGCCTGTACCAGCCATCAAATATGTTGAATACAATCCTCTTGGTCCCTACAATTTGTGTATTTGATTTGTCTTATGAGATCATGGCCCTATACTCAAAGATCATGGTTTGACATAAAGCACACTTTTGCAAAAATGGAAATGTGCCTTTTACCATTTAGGGATTAGTTTTGTGTGCAATGTCCAAATGACCAAGATAATGCATTAGCTAAATGGATTTGCATTAAATTATGGTGTGTGAAATGGTTTAGAGGCCTGCAAACTAGTACAAGGAATGCTGGTTTAAAAATGTAACTTGAGTGAACATGATTTTGCCATGGATACACGGTGAGTTTTTGCCAACTTCAAGCATTCGATTCTCCCTAACCATAAATGTGTTTGAGGAGTTATGTGACAATTTAGAAAGCTTGCAACATGCTCTATAATCCATATTTCAAATGCAACTTGAGACTCCACGTGGAACTATGTGAAAAATGGCCAAGAAGATAGGTCAAAATCCTGCCTAAACTAGGGCAAAATTTTTCTCCAAGTTAAAAGTTTTAGGGACCCTTGTTCCAAAAATCATAACTTGAGATCCAAGCTTCTTTTGAGAAAACTTTGTGCATAAAAGTTGTATACTTTGTGGTGGAATACAACTTTCATTTTATAACTTTTGTTTGATTCCATTTGCATCATGGTGAAAATGTGGGACAAAGTTAGGAAAAATTAAGAAAAATTCATAACTTAGAAAAATTCTAAGTTATGAAATTTTTTCAATTTCAAACCCTAATTTGCAATTTTGGGTTTCTTGATGAACAAGTTTCACAATTTGACACATCTTGATGAAAAATGGCCCTTGGAACTTGATTTTGACCAAAAAGTCAAAGTTTGACTTTTCAGTGTACAGCTAAATTTTGCTCAGTTGACTGGAAAATCATCTGTCAATCCTGTGCATTTGAGATCTTTTGAACTTGTTGAAAAGGTCAAGATGATGCCATTGAGCCCTTGAGTCCTTGGTTGAGCTTGAATTTCCCTTGGCTAGGTCAAAATGTCAAAAATTGCCTTTGTACAATCAAAACCCTAAAAATGACCATTTTGCCCTTTTGGTGATCTGATCAAATTTCTTGTGGAATTGTGGTCCAAACTTGATCAAATGGCTCATATGCTTTCATAATGTTGATGTGTGTCAAAATTCATGAGGTTTGACTGTAAATTGGCCACAATTGACTTTTTCCCCAATATAGTTGATTTCTAGGTCAACTGTCCAATTGATTGGGCAAAAATTTGATTCAAGGCTTGAAACTTGGTATGGACAAACTCATGAGTCCAAAATGAAGTATGAAAGTCAATTTGAGCATTGAAGGTCCAAAAATCCCTGTGCAAACTCAAACCCTAGTTTAGGTCAACAATGCAAGGAGATGTCTTGAGTAGAGCAAACCCTAGCTTGATCTTGAGTTCAAAGAGCCTTGTGAGGGAAATGTTGATAGAATGAGATGGCAAATTTTGGGGTACAACAGGTGTGGCTAGCACAAGCCAAAGACCTAAAAGAACAAGAGTTATTCCAGCAAGACTTCAGGACTATGAAGTGGTTGGTGATGATGAAGTCACACCAGATGGAGAATTAGTTCATTTTTCTTTACTTGCAGGTGTTGAACCAATCAACTATAGTGAGGCTTTGAAGATTAAATAGTGGAAGTCTGCTATGGTCGAAGAGTTATAGGCAATCGAAAGAAACAACACATCGGAGTTAGTCGAATTGTCAGCATACATAAAAGCTATCGAAGTAAATTGGGTTTTCAAGTTGAAACACAATGTTGATGGGTCAATAGCAAGACATAAACCAAGATTAGTAGCTCCAGGTTTTCTACAAAGGGAAGGACTCAACTACTCTGAAGTATTTGCTCCAGTAGCAAGATTAGAGACTATTCGACTAGTGGTAGCATTGGCAGGCAACCAAGGTTGGTCGACATTTCATTTAGATGTTAAATCAAAATTTCTAAATTGTTCTTTAGACAAAGAGGTCTATGTAATAAAACCTCTAGGGTTTTGTGATTTAGAAGGAAGTGAGTAAAGTATATAAGTTTCACAAAGCGCTATATGGCCTCAAGTGTAAAACCCCAATTCTACTCGACAATTATTATAAAATTGGAGTTATAAAATTCAACAACTAAATCAGGATGCTACAATTTCAACTTAAAACAACGACACTCATTACAGATATATAACACATTAAACTTTGATGAACCAACGACAAAATAATTTAATCTTTTGAAACCAACAACTTCCATAAATATGCAGCGGAATCATAATATTCGACTATAAAGAACATAACATCTTTGTCCAACTGAAACAACTTTAAAAATAACATAGTACTTAATAAATCAATTTAAAATTCAACAACGGGAAATAAAATCAATAGTGAAGCAACAAGCGTTCATCCCCCCGAGTGTTACGTATCAGAGAAATGACATCGACTCGAACTATTGAAGGTAAACCATCTTCACTCTGGATTACCTACGTGGTTACCAACATTGTGGAATATTCAAACAGAAGGGGTGAGATATCTAAAAATATAATTGAACGTATAATAGACATTGTATTAGAATCAGTTCATGCAAAATCATCGCTTCACAACTTATAAACAACAGCAATCACGACAACATATCAATGAAATATAACAATTAATTCATCAACATAACAACTCAAATATGTAACATGGAATGTGACTTATTAATATGCACAGGTATGTGATACCAGTAGAGCAGAACTCCCAACTTAGAAATCTACCAACAAATAGAGGTATCAACAAGGCATAAGCCTTCAACTTTATATTTGCCAATCCAGGCCAACTTAACGAGTATCAGCTACCAACATGATATGCTATGTATGAGACAACATGATTAAAAGCAACAACGACAACAACAACATATAACAACATTGACATAAGCCTATAACTCAATAATTGCCAATTATAGAGGTAACACAACAAAATTCATCACCTGCGACTTCAATAATTAATAATAAAAACATTACAATAACTTATATGTATCAATATTGTTATCAACACGGCCCTACTGAAATGCTTCTACTAAATTATTTAGCTGATAAGCCTTTTAATAGGTTTCTTCTAAATTAATGACGCTATTATTTTCCTGCCACCTAAATTATCTCTACTGCTACTATATTTTAGTTACAAATGTTTCTGTTATTTACTACTAGCTCTGCAACTAAAACCATACCAGTTATTAACTCTATAACTTAATAATTATCTATGTTATTTCTGTGCGAATCTACGAATTGTTCACTTCTGTTACTAATAAATAGCCTCTGTTGTTATTCATTCTTTTCTAACCCTGCTACATACATTTTTGTAGCAAAATACTAAAGTAACAGAGATGTAGGATAGACACAAACAATTAAAAGGAGACAGTGAATGGGTTTATACCCCTCCACAAGAATAACTGTGCCCCTTGCACAACACATGGTTTTGATTGGCACCCTTCACTACCATATGTGTGTCGCTCGGTACACCATCCAATTCCTCCCAGTTCTACAACTTTGTACATATTTTTTCTACGATTAATAGTTTCTTCCCTTACCATGATCTCAGACCAACACTACAAGTATTCACAGCAACATAAACACTATAACCACATCAATATATGATAGTTTTCAACACTCGAGTCATTGATTAAATCACTGCAACGTTAGCACAATAATCACAAATATTAAACAACAATTTGTTCATACAACAATCACACATAGCAACAATTTTACATAGCCCAATTCCTACGTAACATGCATCATAATTCTCATTATAGGATCAGAATCCCACCCTTACCTTGGATTGAAGGTCGCTCTACAGTTTCCGATCGAACCTAGCTTTTCCTCTTTTCCTCTTCTCTGTAACTTCTCACGTAGAACACTTCTTCTACTCTTTTCCTTAACCCTTTTTAATTAACCTAATAATATTATTATAACTAAACATAATAAAAATATTATTTCTATTGGGCCTAATTTTCACACACCCTTAATACTACGTCTATCACCCAAAACAAGCCCAACAACTAATATTATTAATATTCTACAATTCTAGTATTATTACTAATATTATTAATCAACTAATTTAACCGACTAATAACAACACTACAACTTATGTCAACAACTCACAATATAACACAACATGTCAATGATTTCAACAAATAATTCGAAATTAATCAAAAATATCTAATTAAATAATTAATTAAATCAATTGCCGTTAATACTCTCCCCCACTTAGGATCTTTTCATCCTAAAAAATTTACCTTGATCAAACAACTCAGGATAGGAGTCCCGCATCTTGCTTTCCAACTCCCACGTCATGATTTCTCCGGCAGCTCCTAGCCAGACTACTTTCACCAAAGCAATCTCTTTACCTCTTAGAGTCTTCATTTCATGATCCACGATCCGTACAGGCATCGTCTCCACAGTAGGGTTATCTCGTACTTGAACATCATCCATATGAATCACATGAGATGGATCTGAAATATACTTCCGGAGTTGTGCCAAATGAAACACATCATGCAAATTTGAAAGATTAGGCGGTAAATCCACTCTATAAGCAACATTTCAACCTCTGTCCAAAATCTGATATGGACTAATAAAACGAGAAGTGAGCTTCTTAGACTTTAATGCTCACCCAATACCGGAGACAGGTGTAACTCTCAGGAACACATGGTCACCTGCTTGAAATTCTAAGTCTTTTCTTTGCTTGTCATGATAACTCCTCTATCTACTTTGGGAATCTTTCATCTTTTCTCAAATTAACTTCACCTTCTCAGTAGTCTCTCGAACAATTTCAGGTCCAAGCACCACACTTTCTCCAGATTCATGCCAACATAAAGGAGTTCTACATCTTCGACCATAAAACGCTTCAAAAGGTGCTATTCCAATACTATAATGGTAACTATTATTATAAGTGAACTCTATTAATGAAAGATAAGTATCCCGCAAACCTCCCTGCTCAAGAACACATGCACTCAATAAATCTTCCAACGAATGAATAGTCTGTTCAGTCTGACCATCCATTTGAGGGTGATATGCCGAACTCAACCTGAACTTAGAACCCAACGCCTCTTGCAAACTCTTCCAAAAATCTGAAGTAAACCTCAGATCTCTATCTGACACAATACACAAAGGAACACCATGCAACTTTACAATTACACTAGTATGAATCTTCGCCAACTTTGATACTGGAAAACTGATGTTAATAGGAATAAAATGAGCTGACTTTGTAAGCCTATCAACAATCACCCAAATTTTATCATGTCCTCAAGAGGTATTAGGTAATCCTGTTACAAAGTCCATCGAAATGCTATCCCATTTCCATTCTGGAACTTCTAACGGTTGCATCAACCCTGCAGGCTTCTGATGTTCAACTTTCGACTTCTTACAAGTTAAATATGCGTACACAAACCGACCCACATCACTCTTTATTCCAGGCCACCAAAATAAATTCTTCAAATCTTGATACATTTTTGTAGCTCCCGGATGAATACTTAACTTGCTTCTATTTCTTTCCTCGATAATCACTTTCTCATCTCCGCATCATCAGGAATGCAAATTCGATTACAGAATCTCAACACACCTTGCGCATCTAACTTGAAATCACTATTCTCGAATTGATCGATTCCAACCGTCGAATCTACCATTTTCACGTCTAACTTTTGAGCTTCTCTGATATTACCTAGAAAATCATTATTAATTTTTAACATCCCCAACATAACACTCTGCAGTGTCATCTCGCAAACTAAGCTTATATCACTGAACTGCTCAATTAATTCCAACTCTTTAACCATCATTGCTGACATATGTAAATTCTTTCGACTTAACGCACCAGCCACCATATTTGCCTTTGCTGGATGATAATTCAAACCGAAATCGTAATCCTTTCACAACTCCAACCATCTTCGTTGTCTCATATTCAATTCCTTTTAATCAAATAAATAATTTAAACTCCTATTGTCTCTAAATAATTCAAATCTAGAATCATAAAGATAATGCCTCCAAATCTTCAACACAAACACAACTACAGCAAGCTCTAAGTCATGCGTAGGATAGTTTTATTCATGAGTACTCAACTGCCTTGACGCAAAAGCAACTACCTTATCATTATGCATAAGCACACCTCCTAAACCCATCTTAGAAGCATCACAATATACCACAAAAGGTTCTCCCTGATTAGGTAATGTCAAAATCGGAGCCAACGTCAATCTGTTCTTCAATTTTGTAAAACTTTCTTCATATTAAACGTCCCATACAAAAGCTCTTCCTTTACAAGTCAACTTAGTCAACGGAAGTGCCAACTTAGAGAAACCTTCCATAAACATTCTATAATGACCAGCTAATCCCAAAAATCTTCTAATCTCGGTAGCCGACTTTGGAGTTTCCCACAGCAACACAACATCTACTTTAGATGGATCTACAAAAACGCCACTACCTGAGATCACATGACCAAGAAAACTAACCTCCTTTATTCAAAATTCACATTTAGACAACTTTGCATATAACTTCTTCTCTTTCAAACTTGCAATACTATTCTTAAGTGTTTTGCGTGCGCTTCTCCCATTTTAGAGTAAATCAAAATGTCATCAATGAACACCACTACAAACCGATCCAAATAAGTATGAAAGATACGATTCATGTACTCCACGAACACTCCTGGCACATTAGTAACACCAAAAGGTATCACTGAATACTCATAATGTCCATAACGCGTATTGAAAGTTGTCTTCTGGATAACTTCATCCTTCACTTTAATCTGATGGTAGCCTGACCTCAAATCAATCTTACTAAACACACGAGCATCCACCAATTGATCCATCAAATCATATATTCTCGGAAGCAGATACTTGTTCTTAATCGTTACTTTATTCAATTGACTATAATTAACACAAAGCCTGATACTCCATCTTTCTTCTTTACTAGCAACAACAGAGCTCCCCACGGTGATACACTTGGTCTTACAAATTTCTTTTCAAGTAACTCGTGCAATTGCTTCTTTAATTCTGACAATTCAGATGCAAACACCCTATATGATTCCATAGAAACAAGTCTAGTACAAGGTACAAGATCAATAGAAAATTCGATTTTTCTCTCTGGCGGTACATCAGAAATTTCATCAGGGGAAAACTTCAAGTAATTCACGCACCACTTGCAATTTCTCAATTACAGCTTGTTCTCGACAGATAGCGACCACATCAACGAGAACATCTGAGCCTGTTCTTGCATTAACTTTCGCAACTGTCTAGCCGACAACATACCAGCTTCCTCCTCTTCTGGAGTAGAAAACCTTACAGACTTGTTATAACAATTAATATGGACATAGTTATACTCTAACCAGTTCATACCTAAGATCACATATAACCCACTTAAAGGCAAACAAACCAAATCAACATCAAAGTCTCTGTCGAAGATCGACAAAGGACACTTTAAACACACAACAGAAGTAGTCACCAATCCCGTAGCTGGAGTGTCGACGACCATCTCTATATTCAAAGAAGACAAAATAGACCCATTATTTCAACATAATCAACAACAATAAAGCAATGAGTAGCACCGGTATCAATAATAGTAATTAAAGGAGTACTACTAATGAAACATGTACCTTTAATGAGTATGTCCTCATTAGTTGTCTAATTCTCAGCCAAAGCGAACATTTTTCCATTGGTTTGCGCCTTCTTTGGTTTCTGACACTGACTACCAATGTGTCCTTCTTCACCATAATTGAAGCAAACCATCTCTTTATGCTTGCACTGAGATATAGCATGTCCAATCTTACCACAACAAAAACACCTCTTCACCTCAGCAGTACACACATTGCTCTTATGCCTAGGTTTTCAAATTTAAAACAAACCACACCAGTAGGAGCATCTCCCCCACTAGTTATTTAACCCTAAGAAACTTTCTATTTACCTTTACCAGCTTGGGCATCGTAAGGCTTACCACGGTTCTGTTGGTGCTTACCCCTCTTCTCACTGATAATCTTATAGTGAGCATTATTATCTTCTTCATAGATCCTGTAACTATCAATCAAATCAGCAAAGACATGAATCTCCTGGTATCCAACTGCCTTCTTGATCTCTGTGTGCAACCTGTTCTCAAACTTTTTGCACTTTTAAAACTCAGTATTTACCTCACTATAGTGTGGGTAAAACTTAGCCAACTCAGCGAACTTTGTAGCATACTCAACAACCGGCATACTCCCCTTGCTTCAACTCAAGAAACTAAATTTCCTTCTTACCATGAACATCTTCGGGGAATACTTCCTCAGGAACTCCCTATGAAACATCGCCCAAGTGACATTTTTACCTGCAGCTTCCAACTTCTGACACGTCTCTAGCCACTAGTCATCAGCTTCGACTGCTAGCATATGAGTACCATATTGAACCTTCTGCATTAGAGTGTAGTCCATCACACAGAAGATTCTATCAGTCTCTTTCAACCAATCCGACGCTCTGTCAGGATCATACTTACCCTTGAAGGTAGGAAGATTCTCCCTCTAGAAGGTTGCCAAACTACGAGATCCAGCATTCCCGTTAGCATTCGACTAATTTTCCATAGCATGCGCCATTGCTTCTAAAGAAGCAGCAAGTGCAACATCATTCCTTCAAGCCATCTCAACTTATCACTACAACATAAACAAAAGTTAGAACTCAAGTTAAAAATACTCGATTGTTAGACAAAACTACGACTCGACAAGTTGGTCGGACGAACCGACTTGCTTTGATACCAACTTGTAACACCCCAATTCTACCCGAAAATTATTATAAAATTAGAGTTATAAAAGTTCAACAGCTAAATCAGGATGATACAATTTCAAATTAAAACAACGACATTCATTACAGATACATAACACATTAAACTTGGATGAACCAACGATAACATAATTTAATCTTTGGAAACCAACAACTTTCATAACTATGTAGTGAAATCATAATATTCAACTATAAAGAACATAATATCTTTGTCCAACTGAAACAACTTTAAAAACAACATAGTACTTAATAAATCAATTTAAAATTCAACAACGGGAAATAAAATCAATTGCAAAGCAACAAGCGTTCACCCCCGAGTATTACGTATCACAACAACGACACCGACTAGTACTACTGAAGGTAAATCGCCTTCACTCTGGATTGCCTACACGTTACCAACATCGAGGTAACATTCAAATAGAAGGCGTGAGATATATCACAATATAATTGAATGTATGATAGACATTGTATTCGAATCAATTCATACAAAATCACCGCTTCACAACTTATAAACAACAACAATCACGACAACATATCAACAAAATATAACGATTAATTCATCAACACAACAACTCAAATATGTAACATGGAATGCGACTTATTACTATGCACATGCATGTTGTACTAGTGGAGCAGAACTCCCAACTTATAAATCTTCCAATAAATAAAGGCATCAACAAGGCATTAGCTTTCAACTTTATATTTGCCAATCCACGCCAACTTAACGAGCATCAACTCCCAACATGATATGTTATGTATGCGACAATATGATTAAAAGCAACAACGACAACAACAACATATAATAACATTGGCATAAGCCTACAACTCAATAATTGCCAATTATAGAGGCAACACAACAAAATTCATCACCTGCAACTTCAACTATTAATAATAACAACATTACAACAACTTATATGTATCAATATTGTTATCAACACGGTCCTACAAAAATGCTTCTACTAAATTATTCTGCTGATAAGCCTTTTAATAGTTTTCTTCTAAATTAATGACGCTATTATTTTCCTGCTACATAAATTATCTCTACTGCTACTATATTTTAGTTACTAATGTTTATGTTATTTACTACTAGCTCTGCAACTAAAACCATACCAGCTATTTACTCTATAACTTAATAATTATCTCTGTTATTTCTATGCAAATCTACGAATTATTCACTTATGTTACTAATAAATAGCCTTTGTTGTTATTCATTCTTTTCTAACCTTGTTACATACATTTCTGTAACAAAATACTAAAGTAACATAGATGCAGGACAAACACAAACAATTAAAAGGAGACAGTGAATGGGTTTATTCCCCTCGATAGGAATAACTGTGCCCCTCGGCACAACACATGGTGCCTGCGATGCAGTGGGAGAACTAACTTGGGTGTTTTGCGTTTGTGTTCGCAAATGTTACGGTTTAGCAAGAGTTGCCACCGACTTTTCTTTTATTTAATAAGGAAAGGTGAAAAAGCACAGGAAAGACCTTTAGAGATGTTTTCTTGAGTTCGGGGGGTAGATTATTAAAAGGGAAGGTATTAGCACCCTTTTCATCCATGGTTTTCCATGAGCTCTTAGTTACTTTCTAGATCACTTACTTTCGTTTGAATGTGTGCTTGTAATGTGGGTTTTGAAATTATTTTGAAAGTGTGACTTTCTATAAGAATGCGTACAAAGTGTTGTTTTGAAAATAGTTCAAAGAGGTGTTTGTGGGACGTGTTCTTGAAAGTGATTTTGAAAAGGGTTTTCTTTGTAATGGCTCTCGTCTCTATAAGAACGCATACAAAGTGTTGTCTTTTGAAAAATGTTTCAAAGTGTTGGTGTATAGAATGTTTTTGTTGTGAGCAAGCGAGCAACTAGTAGCGAATCTACCTACTCAAAAGTTCTTAATTGTTCTTTTCCTCCTCCTTTAGATGTTGCTATCTTACCATTGTTTTGGTAAGAAGCCCCATCGTTGGATGTGAAGGGACGAGCGTGGGGCATTTGTATAGTCATAGAAGGCAACCTATGGGACGTTTTAGCAATGTCGTTTAGGGACTAGATCGTTTATCAAAGGCAACATCGAGGGTCATCGAGGGACTACGATCTTTTATCGAGGGTCTTTTTCTAAAACGCCCATGTTCGAGGGACATGACTATTTTTCGATAGGCCACAAAGTATGATTACCCTAAGGGTGCGTGCGTGCAAAGTGTGTTTGATTACATGCATCTAGTTTTGATTAGGGTGATCTATTTGTTGATTTCATGTCTTATCATACACATCCTAATTACTAGTATTTACATTCGAAAGCGATAAATTGCAGAAATGTAAAGTCCTACGCTATTACAATATTTTAGGGATGGGGGTACATATTTATGAATGGGGGTTGAAAATAAAATTAAATCCTAAGTTACTATTATAACCATATTGAAATGTACAGTATAAGAAAGAAAAAGGACTTGTTTAGAAAATGGTTTTTTATCTTAATGAAAAAGAAATAAATTAATAAAAGAAAAATATTTTTATGTCTTTTTATATTAATAAAAAAATGATAAAAAGGAAAATAAATGAAAGATAGAAACAGCGTGCTGCTGCAAGAAAAACAACAAGGATCAGAAGTTCTGAATCCAAGCGCGTGATGACTCAGAAGGAAACATCAGTGGGTATCAGAAGTTCTGGATTGGTGAACTTTGAGGTCCTGCAAGAAACGTTAGAGGGGAAACACAGAAGTTCTGGATTGTTATATGCTGAACTTCTGAATGTTAGAACAATGAGAAAATCTTAGAAATTATGTGCGTGTTAAAACAGTGAGTGGGAACATCAGAAGTTATGTATGGTGCTAAGACAGTGAACAAACAATCAGCAGTTCAGCGTGTTATCAGCGCATGAAAATCAGAAGTTCTAAGTGTTAAAACAGTGAGTGAACATCCGAAGTTTAGTGTGTTTAAATAGTGAGGAGAACTCAGAAGTTTTGTGTTGTGCTAAAGCTGTGAGTGAACATCAGAAGTTCTATGCCATTTATTCAGTTCTTATTAAACAAAAAATCAGAAAGATAACAACACAACAGTTTATAGAAGTTCTAATCCTAAATCTAAGTCTAGCCCTAATCAAGAAGCTCTGATCCACAGTTTTTCTACTTATGCAATGATGTGGACAACATTAATTGTGATATTTACATATTAATGATGTTCTAAATGAAACGAAATGCAAAGTCAGAAAGACTTACCTTGAATCCGGAGTGTGGGCTTGGAGGTTTGGGCTGCTGCCTTTAGATGTTCTGGCGTCAGCGAGAGTGACAGAACAGTAGTTGTGTTCTTTGATCCAAAAGGAAGAATAAAGGTTTGGTTTTCTGTTTGGGAAATATGGATTTTTATGAAGATTTCACAACTTCCTTTTCTCTCTTTTGGCCAATCTCTCTCCAAAATCCTCGCCAGCCCCTTGAAAGTGTGATGGAGCAACTTATTTATAGATGGGTTTGTTGTGATTTTTTTTGGGGGGGGGGGGGGGGAACAAATGGGATTCGAACCTTTTTGGAATCCTGTTCCCTTGCCTTTTGATCACAGTCTTCGTATGATAGTTTGGTGTAATTATGGGATGCAGGCGTAGGCTGAATTAGCTGTTGGTTATAGGTCTGCAGCGGGTTGTATAAACAAGGTTTTTTGGGATTTGGTCAAGTTCTGAGCAAAGCGTTGAATATAGCCTCCATATGCTAAAATGCTGCCTTGTTCTTGAAGCAAGCATGGTGGTTAGCATATTTTAGCCATGCTTAAACTGGATTTGTCAGCAGGAATTAAGGAAAAGAAAAAGCAACACATGGGCCTAGCACACTTTTGCACCAAAGTTTTCTATCCCAAGATAGTAGAGGTACACGTGGAGGAAATCCCTTGGATAAAGACTCAAAAGTAGTTGTGAGCATTAAATGAGCATTAAATGATGATGATATTTATCAAATCAACAACCCTGCCATGTGATATTCTGCATCATTGCTTAATTTTGGATCAGAAGTTCAGCTTCAGCGTAACATCCAACCTCTGATCTTTGTATCTCTTTGCTCCAGCATGTTTTGAAGGAGCTCTCAGACTTTCTAGGAAGCTTGCAGCATGCTTCTTAACCTTCTTTGAATTACCCTGACTGAACCTTTATGAAAACTTGCCCAGAAGTTCTGACCAAACTCTGTCTTGAAAGCATCCAGAATTTGCTGAGTGTTTCCGTTTCAAGCACGTGTCTTTGAGAAGTTATAACTGGAAATCCCAGCATTTCTATGGAAGTTCTGTTCTGCAATGTTTTAGATCTCGTTGAAATCTATAACTATTGAATCAGAAGTTCTTCCAGAATCAGCTTGCATCATGGTGAAAATCTGGCCAGAAGTTCTAAGCTTGTCATATTTTCTTAAACACTTAGAAAAAATTCTAAGTATTTAGAATTTTGACTTCTCCAAAGTAGTTTTGACTTTTGAATTTCTTGATGAAACAAACTTCATATTTTAACATGTCTTGATGAAATATGATTCTTGAAATTTGATTTTGATCCAAAAGTCAAATTTGACTTTTCAGTTTGTAAATGACCATTTTGCCCTTATGAGTGATTTTTCTTGGAAAATTTGTAGCTCAAGGCTTGGAATTGGATGGAAGCAAACTTGAGGATCCAGGGTGGTTATTTAAGAAATGATAGGGCAAATTTTGGGGTGCAACAGTGCTGGTCGACACCCTTCTCCACCATACGTGCGCCGCTCGGCACACCGTCCATATTCCTCCCAGTTCTGCAACTTTGTCTAGATTTTTCCTGCGATTAATAGTTTCTTCCCTTCCCATGATCTCAGACCAACACTACAAGTATTCACAGCAACATAACCACTATAACCACATAAATACATGATAGTTTTCAACACTCGAGTCATCGATTGAATCACTGCAACGTTAGCACAATTATCAAAAATACCAAACAACAATTTATCCATACAACAATCACACATAGCAACAATTTTACACAACCCAATTCCTACGTAACATGCATCATAATTCCCATTATAGGATCAGAATCCCACCCTTACCTTGGATTGAAGGTCGTTCTACAATTTCCGATCGAAACTGGCTTTTCCTCTTTTCCTCTTCTCTGTAACTTCTCACGTAGAACACTTCTTCTACTCTTTTCCTTAACCCTTTTTAATTAACCTAATAATATTATTATAACTAAACCTAATAATAATATTATTTCTATGGGGCCTAATTTTCACCCCCCCCCCCCCCCCCCCCCCCCCCTTAATACTACGTCTATCACCCAAAACAAGCCCAATAACTAATATTATTAATATTCTACAATTCTAATATTATTACTAATATTATTAATCAACTAATTTAAGCGACTAATAACAACACTGCAACTTATGTCAACAACTCACAATATAACACAACATGTCAACGATTTCAACAAATAATTCGAAATTAATCGAAAATATCTAATTAAATAATTAATTAAATCAACTGGAATTATAACTCCCCCACTTAGGATCTTTTCGTCCTCAAAAATTTACCTTGATCAAACAACTCAGGATAGGAGTCCCGCATCTTGCTTTCCAACTCCCACGTCATGCTTTCTCCGGCAGCTCCTAGCCAGACTACTTTCACCAAAGCAATCTCTTTACCTCTTAGATTCTTCATTTCACAATCCGCGATCCATACAGGCATTGTCTCCACATTAAGGTTATCTCGTATTTGCACATCATCCATATGAATCACATGAGATGGATCTGAAATATACTTCCGGAGTTGTGACAAATGAAACACATCATGCAAATTCGAAAGATTAGGAGGTAAAGCCACTCTATAAGCAACATTTCTAACTCTATCCAAAATCTGATACGGACTAATAAAACGAGAAGTGAGCTTCTTAGACTTTAATTCTCACCTAACACCGGTCACATGTGTAACTCTCAGGAACACATGGTCACCTACTTGAAATTATAAATCTTTCCATTGCTTGTCATGATAACTCTTATGTCTACTTTGGGAAGCTTTCATCTTTTCTCGAATTAACTTCACCTTCTTAGTAGTCTCTCGAACAATTTCAGGTCCAAGCACCACACTTTCTCTAGATTCATGCCAACATAAAGCAATTCTACATCTTCGACCATAAAATGCTTCAAAAGGTGCCATTCCAATACTAGAACGGTACCTTTTATTATAAGTGAACTCTATTAACGAAAGATAACTATCCCACAAACCTCCCTGCTCAAGAACACATGCTCTTAATAAATCTTCCAATGACTGAATAGTCCGTTCAGTCTGACAATCCACTTGAGGGTGATACGCCAAACTCAACCTCAACTTAGAACCCAACTCCTCTTGCAAACTCTTCCAACAATCTGAAGTAAACCTCGATCTCTATCTGACACAATGCACAAAGGAACACCATGCAGCTTTACAATTACACTAGTATAAATCTTCGCCAACTTTGATACTGGAAAAATGATGTTAATAGGAATAAAATGAGCTGACTTTGTAAGCCCATCAACAATCACCCAAATTGTATCATGTCCTCATGAAGTATTAGGTAATCCTGTTAAAATTCCATCGAAATGCTATCCCATTTCCATTCTGGAACTTCTAACGGTTGCATCAACCCTGCAGGCTTCTGATGTTCAACTTTCGAATTCTTACAAGTTAAATATGCATACACAAACCAAGCCACATCACTCTTCATTCCAGGCCACCAAAAAAAATTCTTCAGATCTTGATACATTTTTGTAGCTCCCGGATGAATACTTAACTTGCTTCTATTGCTTTCCTCGAGAATCTCTTTCTTCATCTCCGCATCATCAGGAATGCAAATTCGATTACAGAATCTCAACACTCCTTGCGCATCTAACTTGAAATCACTATTCTCAGATTGATCGATTCCAACCATCGAATCTACCAGTTTCACGTCTAACTTTTGAGCTTCTCTAATATTATCTAGAAAATCATTATTAATTTTCAACAAACCCAACATAACACTCTACGGTGTCATCTCACAAACTAAGCTCATATCACTGAACTGCTCAATTAATTCCAAATCTTTAACCATCATTGTTGATAAAGTCTTTCGACTTAACGCATCAGCCACCATATTTGCCTTTGCTGGATGATAATTCAAACCGAAATCGTAATCCTTTAACAACTCCAACCATCTTCGTTGTCTCATATTCAATTCCTTCTGATCAAATAAATACTTTAAAATCTTATGGTCTCTAAATACTTCAACTCTAGAACCATAAAGATAATGCCTCCAAATCTTCAACACAAACACAACTGCAGCAAGCTCTAAGTCATGCGTAGGATAGTTTTTTTCATGAGTACTCAACTGCCTTGATGCATAAGCAACTACCTTATCATTCTGCATAAGCACACCTCCTAAACCCATCTTAGAAAATCACAATATACCACAAAAGGTTCTCCCGGATTAGGTAATGTCAAAATAGGAGCCGACGTCAATCTGTTCTTCAATTTTGTAAAACTTTCTTCACATTAAACGTCCCATACAAAAGCTCTACCTTTACAAGTCAACTTAGTCAACGGAAGTGCCAACTTAGAGAAACCTTCGATAAACATTCTATAATAACCAGCTAATCCCAAAAATCTTCTAATCTCGGTAGCCGACTTCGGAGTTTCCCACAGAAACACAACATCGACTTTAGATGTATCTACAGCAACACCACTACCTGAGATCACATGACCAAGAAAACTAACATCCTTTATTCAAAATTCACATTTAGATAACTTTGCATATAACTTCTTCTCTTTCAAAACGTGTAATACTATTATTAAGTGTTCTGCATGCGCTTCTCCCGTTTTAGAGTTAATCAAAATGTCATCAATGAACACCACTACAAACCGATCCAAATAAGTATGAAAGATATGGTTCATGTACTCCATGAACACTCCTGGTGCATTAGTAACACCAAAAGGTATCACCGAATACTCATAATGTCCATATCGCGTTTTGAAAGTTATCTTCTGGATAACTTCATCCTTCACTTTAATCTGATGGTAGCCTGACCCCAAATCAATCTTAGTAAACACACGAGCATCCACGAATTGATCCATCAAGTCATATATTCTCGGAAGCAGGTACTTGTTCTTAATAATTACTTTATTCAATTGTCTATAATCAACACAAAGCCTCATACTTCCGTCTTTCTTCTTTACTAGCAACACTGGAGCTCCCCACGATGATACACTTGGTCTTACAAATTTCTTTTCAAGTAACTCGTCCAATTGCTTCTTTAATTCTGACAATTCAGATGCAAACATCCTATATGTTTCCATAGAAACAAGTCTAGTACAAGGTACAAGATCAATAGAAAATTCGATTTTTCTCTCTGGCGGTACATCAAGAATTTCATCAGGGAAAACATCAAGTAATTCATGCACCACTTGCAATTTCTCAATTACAGCTTGATTCTCGACAGATAGTGACCCCATCAACGAGAACATCTGAGCCTCTTCTTGCATAAACTTTTGCAACTGTCTAGCCGACAACAAAACAGCTTCCTTCTCTTCTGGAGTAGAAAATCTCACAGACTTGTTATAACAGTTAATATGAACATAATTATACTCTAACCAGTTCATACCTAAGATCACATATAACCCACTTGGAGGCAAACAAACCAAATCAACATCAAAGTCTCTGTCGAAGATCGACAAAGGACACTTTAAACACACAACAGAAGTAGTCACCAATCCCTTAGCTGGAGTATCGATGACCATCTCTGTATTCAAAGAAGACAACATAGACCCAATATTTCAACACAATCAGCAGCAATAAAGCAATGAGTAGCACCGGTATCAATAATAGTAATTAAAGGAGTACTACTAATGAAACATGTACCTATAATGAGTCTGTCCTCATTAGCCGTCTGATTCTCAGCCAAAGCGAACATTTTTCCATTGATTTGCGCCTTCTTTGGTTTCTGACACTGACTACCAATGTGTCATTCTTCACCATAATTGAAGCAAATCATCTCTTTATGCTTGCATTGAGATATAGCATGTCTAGTCTTACCACAACGAAAACACCTCTTCACCTTAACAGTACACACATTGCTCTTATGCCCAGGTTTTCCACATTTAAAACAAACCACACCAGCAGGAGCATCTCCCCCACTAGGTCTTTAACCTTTAGAAACTATCTATTTACCTTTACCAGCTTGGGCATCGTAAGTCTTACCACGATTCTGTTGGTGCTTACCCCTCTTCTCACTGATAATCTTATAGTGAGCATTATTATCTTCTTCATAGATCCTGCAACTATCAATCAAATCAGCAAAGACATGAATCTCCCGGTATCCAACTGCCTTCTTGATCTCCGGGTGCAACCTGTTCTCAAACATTATGCACTTTTAAATTTCAGCATTTGCCTCACTATAGTGTGGGTAAAACTTAGCCAACTCAGCAAACTTTGCAACATACTCAACAACCGACATACTCCCTGCTTCAGCTCAAGAAACAAAATTTCCTTCTTACCATGAACATCTTAGGGGAATACTTCCTCAGGAACTCCCTACGAAACACCACCCAAGTGACATTTTCACCTGCAGCTTCCAACTTCTGATACGTCTCTAGCCACCAGTCATCAGCTTCGACTGCTAGCATATGAGTACCATATTGAACCTTCTACATTGGAGTATAGTCCATCACACGGAAGACTCTCTCAGTCTCTTTCAACCAATCCAACGCTCCATCAGGATCATACTTATCCTTAAAGGTAGGCAAATTATTCCTCTAGAAGGTTGCCAAACCACGAGATCCAGCATTCCCGTCAGCATTCGACTAATTTTCCATAGCATGCACCATTGCTTCTAAAGAAGCAGCAAGTGCAGCATCATTCCTTCAAGCCATCTCAACTTATCACTACAACATAAACAAAAATTAGAACTCAAGTTAACAATACTCGATTGTTAGACAAAACTACGACTCGACAACTTAGTCGGACGAACCGACTTACTCTGATACCAACTTGTAACACCCCAATTCTACCCGAAAATTTTTAGAAAATCATATTTATAAAAAGTCAACAACTAAATCAGGATGATACAATTTCAAATTAAAACAATGACATTCATTACAGATACATAACACATTAAACTTGGATGAACCAACCACAACATAATTTAATCTTTGGAAATCAACAACTTTCATAACTACATAGAGAAATCATAATATTCGACTATAAAGAACATAACATCTTTGTCCAACTGACACAATGTTAAAAATAACATAGTACTTAATAAATCAATTTAAAATTCAACAACGGGAAATAAAATCAATTGCAAAGCAACAAGCATTCATCCCCCCGAGTATTACGTATCACAATAATGACACCGGCTCGAACTACTGAAAGTAAACCGCCTTCACTCTAGATTACCTACATGTTACCAACATTGGGGTAACATTCAAACAGAAGGCGTAGGATATATAACAATATAATTGAACGTATGCTAGACATTGTATTAGAATCATTTCATGCAAAATCACCGCTTCACAACTTATAAACAACAACAATCACGACAACATATCAACAAAATATAACGATTAATTCATCAACACAACAACTCAAATATGCAACATGGAATACGACTTATTACTATGCACATGCATGTGGTACCAGTGGAGCAGAACTTCCAACTTAGAAATCTACCAATAAATAGAGGCATCAACAAGGCATAAGCTTTCAACTTTATATTTTCCAATCCATGCCAACTTAACGAGCATCAACTCCCAACATGATATGCTATGTATGCGACAACATGATTAAAAGCAACAACAACAACAACATATAATAACATTGGCATAAGCCTACAACTCAATAATTGCCAATTATAGAGGCAACACAACAAAATCCATCACCTGCAACTTCAACAATTAATAATAACAACATTACAACAACTTATATGTATCAATGTTGTTATCAACACGGTCCTACTAAAATGCTTCTACTAAATTATTCTGCTGATAAGCCTTTTAATAGTTTTCTGCTAAATTAATGACGCTATTATTTTCCTGCTACCTAAATTATATCTACTGCTACTATATTTTAGTTACTAATGTTTATGTTATTTACTACTAGCTCTGCAACTAAAACCATACCAGTTATTAACTCTATAACTTAATAATTATCTCTGCTATTTCTATGCAAATCTATGAATTATTCACTTATGTTACTAATAAATAGCCTTTGTTGTTATTCATTCTTTTCTAACCTTGTTACATACATTTCTGTAACAAAATACTAAAGTAACAGAGATGAAGGACAGACACAAACAATTAAAATGAGACAGTGAATGGATTTATGCCCCTCGCTAGGCATAATTGTGCCCCTCGATACAACACATGGTGCCGATCGACACCCTTCACCACTATACGTGCGCCGCTCGGCACACCGGCCATATTCCTCCCAGTTCTGCAACTTTGTCTAGATTTTTCCTGCGATTAATAGTTTCTTCCCTTCCCATGATCTCAGAACAACACTACACGTATTCAAAGAAACATAACCTCTATACCCACATTAATATATGATAGTTTCCAACACTTGAGTCATCGATTGAATCACTGTAACTTTAGCACAGTTATCACAAATACCAAACAACAATTTGTTCATACAACAATTTTACACAACAACAATTTTACACAACCCAATTCCTACGTAACATGCATCATAATTCCCATTATAGGATCAGAATCCCACCCTTACCTTGGATTTAAGGTCGTTGTACAATTTCCGATCGAACCTAGCTTTGCCTCTTTTCCTCTTCTCTATAACTTCTCAAGTACAACACTTCTTTTACTCTTTTTCTTAACCCTTTTTAATTAACCTAATAATATTATTATAACTAAACCTAGTAATAATATTATTTCTATTGGGCCTAATTTTCACACTCCCTTAATACTACGTCTATCACCCAAAACAAGCCCAACAACTAATATTATTAGTATTCTACAATTCTAATATTATTACTAATATTATTAATCAACTAATTTAACCGACTAATAACAACACTGCAACCTATGTCAACAACTCGCAACATAACATAACATGTCAACGATTTCAACAAATAATTCGAAATTAATCGAAAATATCTAATTAAATATTTAATTAAATCAATGGGTGTTACATCAAACAGACACCTAGGGCATGGAACAAGAAGATCAACGCCTACTTAGTCAAATTGGGATTTGTAAAATGCAAATCTGAGTATGGTGTCTATGTTCTGGTTGTGGCACAAGATATAACAATCACCTGCTTGCATGTCGATGACTTGTTGGTAACTAGAAATAGCTTGGAGAACTTGTCGAAGTTCAAAGAGCTGATGATGATTGAATTTGAAATGTCATACCTAGGAAAATTGTCTTATTTACTAGGCATGGAATTTTAAATATCGAAGCAATATGTTGCTAGATCAAAAGAATTATGTCAAAGATATACTCACGATATTTCGAATGAATAATTTGAATCCTGCATCCTCTCCTTTCGAACCAAATGTGATGTTGGAGAAGAATGTAAAGGAAGAAAAAGTCGATATAACTTTGTTCAAGAAAATTGTGGGATCTATGAGATATGTGTGCAATAGTCGACCTGATATAGGTTTTGCAGTCGGATTAGTGAGAAAATGAATGAGTGAACCAAGGGTATCACACATGAAGGCTGCAAGAAGAATTTTGAGATACTTAAAAGGATCGAAAAGTTGTGGAATACTATTTCAACAAGACTCTTAAAGCAAAGAAGCTACAATTAATTGTTTTTCAGATGCAGATTGGTGTGGAGATAAGGAAGATCGAAGAAGCACGGATGGATATTTCTTTCAAGTCTTTGGTTCCCCAATCTCATGGTGCTCGAAAAAATAACTTGTGGTGGCATTAAGATCGTGTGAAGCTGAATATATAACATGATCCTATGCTGCATGTCAAGCAATTTGGATCACATTGGTACTAGAAGAAATGTCGGTCGAAGTGAAGAAACCTCTTGTGTTGCAAATCGACAACAAGTTAGCCATAAATCTAACAAAGAATCCAGTTTTACATGGAAGAAGTAAGCATATTGAAGCTAGATTTCACTTCTTGAGTGAAAAGGTAAATTGAGGTGTGTCATACCCCATATTTGTCCTACCTATTTTTCTTTTATCTGGCTTAGGCTTTGCCTTTCACTTGCATCATTTTCATCAAGAAATTCACACATATATGGTTGTGGTTCAAAGAATCAATGGTTGTGCTAACTAGGGTTAAATTTTGGTTTGAGGTTTCTTCATCAGACAAAGGCAGATTTATCTGGTTCTTGATCATTGGATTATGTGAAATTAGGGATTTGAGGTATGTTCATCATGGATTCCTTCTCCTCAAGCTATAAAGGCTATTCTCCATCCAAATTCATCAAAGCCTGAATTGGGGTTTATTTCCCTTTTGTTTGTTAAGAGACTAGGGTTTTGGTTCCATGGTTACTATGAAATTGTTCTTTCATCTTCCATCAAAGATTTCACAAAGATCAGGTGCATCAAGGTTTTAACTTGTGGTGTTTAAGTTTCATTGTATTTCAATTAAGGATTTGGGTTTTCATCTTAGATGGTCTTTGTGTCAAGTATCATTTCTCAAGGATTTTTTAAGTTATTTCTTAAAATCATCAAGTAAAGAATAAGACAAAGGACTTGTGGTTAAATTGAATCACGATGCAAAAGTTGGGGTTGTGAGTTCATGGTAATCAATGCATTCTTACTCCCTCAAGTACTTGTTCTTTCTAATGCAAGAGGATTTGGACTTAAATTTGAAGATATTTTTTAATTTCAATTCATTCGAGTGATTGGTTTGAGATTCATCCAAGTTTTATTCATTCATCATCATCCAATTTATTCAAGGTCTGTCTTGATTCAAGATTATTTTCAAAAGTGGCTTGTATCAAGCATTTCAACACCAAAGGATTTCAATCAAGATTCAAGTTCCACACATAATCTCAAAATGCAAAAGCCAAAGGGGATGATAGTAAATACATTAAAATCAAGGGTTTTGAATAAAAGAGGAAGTTTGTACAAAGTATGATACAAGCAACTTCATTCAAGTTTCAATTCAAGAAGCAAAAATCTCTAAAGATAAAAAATACCCAAAGTTTCTTTTCATTCAAGATTCAAGATACCAAGTGGAATTATAATTCAAGGCCTCTAAACCAAGTTTCAAGATTACATCACAAGTGTATAGACATTCTAATCCTAATCTAATTTAACCTATGCCTAAAAATTTCCAAGCTCTTCATATTTTTCATGTCCATAAATAGTAAAAAAAAATAAGACATAAATCTAGCCCTGCTGTAGCCTTGCCTTGCTGTCTGAAACAACCCAAAAAACCTGCATAAAGTCCAATACTAAACAACAAATTTTATGCTCCAAAACAAAAAGAAACATTATTGTCCAAACCATCAAAACCTTGCCAAGACAGCCATGTACATACCTGCATCCATAATAAAACAAAACAATCCAAAATCTGCACAAATAGCCCTGCGAAAACAACCTGCTATTGTTGCATAAACCTGCTACAAAAACAGTCCAAATGACCTCCTCTCAAAGCAGTCCTATGCTGCCCATAACAATCCAAATTCAGCCCTGCATAACTTGTACATACCATTCTAAAAACCTGCATCATACAAAGCAAAAAAAAAACAGTTACTACAAAACCTGCTGCAAGCCTGTCAAAACAGTCCACATCTGTGCCAAACCTACATCATACAAAGCTAGAAACTAGCTACTACAAAACCTACTGCAAGCCTCTCATTACAGTCCAACCTTTGCACAGAATTAGCAAGGCTATAACCTGATTCAAAAGGCAACAAAATAGTCATTATATTTGTTCAAAACTTATCAAACCTCCCCCTCAAAAACCCCTTCTTTTCACTATAAAACAGACACAAGAACACAGAAAAAAGGACTGTAAAAAAATTATCTAAAATTCTATCAACTCACCTTTGAAAGAATGTTTTCAGTGACATCCTATAAATTTTTTCTTCTTACCATAAACCTTAGCACATAAGCTTGTCTTCATGGATTCGATTCACAACATTCACGTGTTAGCAGTAATAACAAAACAACAGCACAACCTTAGAGAAAAACATAGAAGTTAGGGGAGAAATCAAATAGAAAAATCCATACAAAGACTTATGTCCCTCTTCATAAACCTTGAATTGTTTCCTTAACATTCTGCAAAATCGCCTTCAATCCCACCAAAACCTTCACTCATTTCAATACCTTGAACTTAAACAGCCAACCCCATTTCACCTGCATAATTTATAACATAAACACACTATGAACCTGAAAACCAAACTCAATTTGCCAGTATGAAAACCAATCCTTCTGCTCATATTTCTCACTCCATAACCTACAAACAAGTACTACTCAAAGCAATAAAACATAACAATTTCTTCAACCTGACTGCATAAAAACCGCACATGATAGCAGCCCACCTCTGTTCATACCTACCACCAAACAATATGTGTGTTCCCTCACCTTTAGCGTAACAAACATAACCTCAGAATACACTAAACTATTCATCAGAGCTTTCATAATACCCAATTTGTAAACATCAAGCGCATTAACCAAAAACAAGTTTATACAAAAGATCCAGAGAAGAGTAGAAGGAAGGAGGGAAAGAAAGAGCTATGGCATAGGAAGGATAAAAAAATAAATGTTGAAATTGTTAAGAACCTTGCCGGCGTGGGATTCCCTCCAGACTAGCTCTGAGATGTGAGTTACTTTTTTTAAGCCTTTCATCACTTTTACTCGGTTGAGCATTATGTTGTTGTTATCTTATGCTAGAGTGATTGATGAGAAATCCTTCGAGAGAGCAAGCAGAGGGAGTATTGTTGTATGAAGATGATGAGAGAGAGGAAAGTTTTTGTCTTCTTTGTTTAGCAATCGAGAGAAGCGTGAGGGAGCAGAGAGATAAAACTTGATTTATTGTGGTTTCCTTTCAATTATGGGTTACATCAATTTTAATTTGGAAAGTCAAAGAAATTAATTTGAATCAATTTCCCTCTTCCCCAGTAACCCGCGACGCCCATACATTTTCAAATTAGGTTTTTCAAACCCCTTTCTATTCCCTTAAAATAGGATTCGGGTTTGGGCTTGTTTTTTTAGCCCAACTCATTTCACAAGTTTTGTTTTTTGTATTAATTCAAACCCAAAAATGACGAATGAAGCAACATGGTACAGTGGTTGCGGCGTTGGTTGACAAGCGTAAGGTATTGGGTTCGAGACCCACGGGGAACATTTTACCTCTTTTCTGCATTTTTTTTTGTTTCCATTAAACCCATTGACCTTTTTTGTTTATTAAATTATTGGAATGATTATAATAAACGAAGGATCAGATGGTGCAGTGGTAAGAGTGTGTGTGAATGCTTCAGGTCACAGGTTCAAGACCCCTTGGGACATTTTTTCCATTATTTTGTTTTTTTTCTTTAAACCCAAACTCTTTTATTTTATTTTTAATTAAAGTTGTAAATATAACAGAAAAGTGAGTATGGCTTAGTGGAAAGGCAAGAGGGCTCTAACCTAGGGGACATGAGTTCAACTCCTCACTTTACTTCTTTTTCTATAATTTTTTAAGTTTCATGTTTTTTGTTGTTTCATTTTAAATTTTATACCAAAAATCACAAAAAAATAGAATTAGGTTTTAATTTTCTTTATATGATAGAAAACACAAAAAATATTAGACTTAGGTTTTATTGTTTATTTTCCCAAAAAAACATCATAAAAATATTATAGTATAATTTTCTTTTATTTATTGGATAAAAATCATAAAAAAAATATTAAGAACTTATTTTCTTTATCTTTGTTTGCTTACTTGGTTACATGTTCCCTTAAGTGATTCCCTGAATCGATTAAATTCATGTTGATCGTTTCGTGTTGAATTAGACATTAGGGTCGAAACTTTGTATGATAACTTTAGGATAGAATTTCCCTTTTACACTCAACATTAGGTTCATCTTTGTACATGACAACAATTAGGTTTTTTTAGTCTCCCCCTTAGACCCTTTCTTCTTTTGTAAATTAAAACAAAAACTTCTTTTCTTAAATCAAAAAATCCAAAAACACTTAATCGTTATTCAAACCCATTTCACACTTAACAAAAACACTTAACCAATCAAAAACTCCCTCAAAAAGGGCATGTTATCTCCTTTCTACCGTGATACCGGTCGTGCTTATTGCTAGAATGCGAGCGTTAACATCGTCCACTAAAAAACACAAACAAACCAACATTTTCTAGAAGAACTATGGTGTTCTTATTCCTTAAGGGATACGTAGGCAAAGGGTTGCAAGACCCTCACGAACGCACTAATAAAACTATTTCATTCCCCCTTAGCAAGTATAGTTATAAATATACACACCCTTAGAAGCAAACAAACAAAATGGATCTCGTTGAGTACAACAAATGTGAGGGGTGCTAATACCTTCCCCTCGCATAATAGACTTCCTTACCCTCTATTTTGGTCACAAGACCATCTTATCCATCCTCTTGTGGTTTTCTCGATATTTCCCCTTCCTTCGGGATAAAATAAAGTTTGGTGGTGGCTCTGTGTTTTTTGCTGGTAGCTTCAGTTGGCGACTCTGCTGGGGACCCAATGCAAGTCATTCCTAGTTTTGTTTATTTGTTTCTTTGGGTGTTTATTTATTTTGTTTATTTGCTTTATTGCTTTATTTATTTATTGCTTTATTGCTTTCTTTTGTATATATATTTACTTATACTATTGCTACTTACATATGTTAGAACATAGTTTGATTCTACAAACCTTTATTAGAGTTTTGATGATAACAAACACAAAGAACAAATATGCACTCTAAAAATTGTGTTACTGTGTATGAAGAAGTTCTGACCAAAGCAGCATCAGAAGTTAAGCCTTCTTGCTGAGGTAACCAGAATCTGCATTGAAGGATGATGATCAGATAATGCACTGAAGTGAAGCACACTCTGATTCTGAACAGAAGGTCCAGATACAATCAGATTCTCACACTCTAAGTCATCAATGTTCTGAAGCAATTACAACATATAAGATTGAAAGATTCTGAAGCGTTACTATTCAATAAAGACAGCAACAATTGCAACAGCTTCATTCAGACAGGATCTTATCAATATGGAAACTGCTTAAATGTTCATTATCACGCTTAATGTTGGATAGGATTCCATTGCCTATATAAACAAGCTAAGGGAACAAATCTTTGACGATTTTCCAACGCTACTGCAATACAATTCAAAACGCTGCAAGCTTACATACTTATTCAAACGCTCTAATTTGTGTAAATCATCACAGTTGTGGTAACTGTTTTTGTAACGAAAAACAACTACACATAGAATTCTTGTATCTTTGATTAAGACAGTTTTCCTTGAGATTAACCAAATTGTGGTTGTACTCAAGAGGACTTTGACAGTTGTCAAAGTAGTGATTGTAATCTGTTTGTGATTAGTGGATTAAGACCTTGTTGGAGAGAGGCGAAATCCCCTTGACGGGTGGACTGGAGTAGTCTGAGATCAAACAAACCAGGATAAAAATACTGTGTCATTGCGCATTTGATTTCAAGTTTTCAATTCACCCCCCCCCCTTTATTGTGTTTTTCACCTCTTCAATTGGTATCAGAGCGCCTGGTTCTGAGTTCATACACTTAACTGTGTCAGTATAATATCCAAGCTTTAGAAAAACACTATGGTGGGACCAAGCCAAAATATCAGCAATGACTATCATGAAGACAAGGACAGAATCAGTGGCAAACCTCCAGTCTTTGATGGAGAAAATTTTGACTAATGGAAAGACAGAATTGAGAGCTTCTTTCTGGCCCATGATGTTGATCTATGGGACATGGTAATTGATGGATACACACATCCAGTGGATGGACGTGGTCAGAAGATAGACAGAAAAATGATGTCTGACCAGCAAAAACGTGAATTCAGAAACCATCATAAAGCCAGAACCATACTCCTCAGTGCTATCTCATACTCAGAATATGAGAAAATCTCAAACAGAGAGACAGCAAAAAATATGTTTGACTCTCTGAGAATGACGCATGAAGGCAACATAAAAGTCAAAGAAACCAAGTCCATTGCGCTCATTCAGAAGTATGAAGCATTCAAGATGGAAGAAAGTGAATCTATAGAAGCAATGTTCTCAAGATTCCAGATCCTTGTTGCTGGGCTGAAGGTTCTTGACAAAGGATATTCTACTGCTGATCACGAAAGAAGATCATCAGAAGTCTACCTAAGCAATGGAGGCCAATGGTCGCAGCACTTAAGCTAGCCAAAGATCTCAACAAGATATCTCTGGAGGAACTTGTCTGCTCCCTTAGAAGTCATGAGATAGAGCTAGAAGAAGATGAGCCTCAAACGCAAGGTAAGCCACTAGCTTTAACATCTAACATAAAATCTGACTCTAAGGTTTTTCATGCTATGGAAGAAACCTCTAATGGATCCTCATCTGAAGAAGATGAATTGTCTCTCCTCTCCAAAAGGGTGAATCAACTGTGGAAGCAGAGACAAAGAAAATTCAGAAATCCTAGAAGATCAGAGAATCAAAATGAATCCTCCTCTAGATAAAGAAAGTCTGAGTCTTCCTCTGGACATAGAAGATCTGAAGGCTCTTCAGGACACAGAAAGTCAAATAACAAGGACATCATCTGCTATGAGTGTAATGAGCAAGGGCACTACAAAAGTGACTATCCAAAGCTTCACAAGGAGAAGCCTAAAAAGAAGTTCTTCGAGAAGAAGAAAAGCCTCATGGCAACATGGGATGATTCAGACACTTCTGATGCTGACTCAGAGTCATATGATGAAAGAGAAAACATAACTCTCATGGCAAACGTGTCAAAAGACAGTGAAGCTTCTGGTTCATACTCAGAATCAGACACTGAAGAGGTATTCCCTGACTTCACTATTAACTTCACTAAGGTTGAACTTGCATAAAGTGTAAATGAAATTCTGGAAAGGTATCATCAAATCAGAGTCAAATTCAAGAACCTGAAAAAGGAACTTGTCTCTGACTCTGAAAAGACTGAGAGTCTCAGATTAGAAAATTCTGAGTTAAAAGAAAAAGTTTCAAAATTAGAAAACGATTTGCAAAACTCTCAGAAGGAAATAATCTCAGAGACTCCCAGTAATGCTGATGAGATCATCAAAGAGTATGATCATAACTTTCATAAGTTTCTGGCTAAAAACATAGATAGAAGCAAGATGGCTTCAATGATCTATGGAGTTAGCAGAAATGGCAGAAAAGGGATAGGATATCAAGGTAAGGTATCTACACCTAAGAAAGCCATGGACTTAGTCATAAAATGCATACCACTTAAATCACACTTCATATATGGGCACACACACGACCTAAAATACACTAGTAATGATTACTCTGTCAAACCAAAATTCAATCAGAATTTTGGTAAAACTAACAAACCAGGACCCAAGAAGATATGGGTACCTAAGGAAAAAATTATATATGTAGCAGATATCTTTAGCAGCAAGGCTAAAACACCAGTCATGGTACCTGGACTCTGGATGCTCTCGACACATAACGGGAAGAAAGCATATGTTCCAAAGCCTGGAACTTAAACCGGGAGGCTACATGGGCTTTGGAGGCAACCAAAGAGGAAAGATCATTGGCTCTGGAACAGTAGGTAATGGAAATCTTCCCTCTATAAATAATGTGCTATTAGTTGATGGATTAATGCATAACCTGTTATCCATAAGTCAATTAAGTGATAACGGTTATGATATAATCTTTAATCAAAATTCATGCAAAGCTGTTAGTCAGAAAGATGGAACTACCCTTTTTAATGGAAAGAGGAAAAACAACATTTATAAGATAAAACATTCTGCACTAAAGAGTCACAATATAAAATGTCTTCTCTCTGTTAACAACGAGAAATGGGTCTGGCACAGAAGATTGGGGCATGTTAGTATGAGAAGAATATCTCAGATTAACAAACTCAATCTGGTAAGAGGACTTCCTAATTTGAAGTTCAGCTCAGATGCTCTGTGTGAAGCATGCCAGAAAGGAAAATTTGCAAAACCCGCTTTTAAATCCAAAAATGTTGTTTCCACCTCTAAGACATTAGAACTTATGCACATAGACTTATTTAGACCAGTAAAAACTGCGTCTGTCAGTGGCAAGAAGTACGGGTTAGTGATCGTAGACGACTATAGCAGATGGACATGGGTAAAGTTCTTAAGACACAAGGACGAGTTACACTCTGTGTTCGTTACATTCTGTAACCAAGTTCAGAATGAAAAGGATCTTAGAATTGTCAAAGTCAGAAGTGATCATGGTGGAGAATTTGAATATAAATATTTTGAATCATTTTTTAATGAAAAAGGAATCTTGCAAGACTTCTCTTGTCTTAGAACTCCCTAACAAAATGGAGTTGTAGAACGAAAGAACAGAACATTGCAAGAAATAGCCAGAACCATGATCAATGAGACTAACATTGCTAAGATCTTCTGGGAAGAAGAAATTAACACAACGTGTTACATTCAGAATAGAATCTCTATAAGACCTATTCTGGAAAAGACTCCATATGAACTGTGGAAGAACAGAAAGCCCGACATTTCTTATTTCCATCCGTTTGGATGCACTTGTTTCATTTTTAATACAAAAAATTATCTGAACAAGTTTAACTCTAAAGCACAAAAGTGTATTTTGTTATGATACTTTAAACGCTCAAGAGGGTACAGAGTATACAATAAAGAAACACAGATTGTTGAAGAGTCAATCAGTGTTAGATTTGATGATAAGCTTGACCCTCAAAAGTCAAAGTAGAATGAATTATTTGCAGATATAGAAGTTGAAATCACAGGTACTGAAGACAACTCATCAGAAGTTATCAACAGAGATGCACCAACAATATCAGAAAGAGATGTTACAAGCAACCCAACACCTTCTGTTGATCAACTCCAGAAAGGTTTTCCGGAAGCAACATAGCTCACCCAGAAGATAAAATCCTAGGAAAGAAAGATGACCCAATCAGAACAAGATCAACATTCAGAAACTGTGAAGAATCCCTCAAGGGACTGGTCTCTCTGATTGAACCAACAACTATTGATGAAGCTCTTCTGGACAATGACTGGAATTTGGCAATGTAGGAGGAATTAAATCAGTTCTCTAGAAATGACGTATGGGATCTGGTTCCCAAACCAAAAGCATTCAACGTCATTGGAACAAAGTGGGTATTCAGAAATAAAATGAACGAGCAAGGAGAAGTCATCAGAAATAAAGCACGACTGGTGGCACAAGGTTATATTCAACAATAGGGGATATACTATACAGAAACCTTTGCTCCAGTCGCCAGGTTAGAATCTATCAGACTCTTAATCTCATTTTCTATAAACAATGGCATCACTCTGTATCAGATGGATGTCAAAAGTGAATTCCTAAATGGATACATAGATGAAGAGGTATATGTGCACCAACCCCTTGGGTTTGGGAATTCCAAACACCTAGAATATGTTTTCAAACTAAAGAAGTCACTCTATGGTCTGAAACAAGCTCCCAGAGCTTGGTATGAAAGACTAAGTAACTTCCTGTTAGAAAAGGAATTCACTAGAGGGAAAGTGGACACAACCTTGTTCTGTAAGTCATTTAAGAATGACATTTTAGTGTGTCAGATTTATGTAGATGACATCATTTTTGGATCCACTAAACCATCTCTGGGAAGAGAGTTTGCTAAGTGCATGCAGGAAGAGTTTGAGATGAGCTTAATGGGGGAACTCAAATTCTTTCTGGGAATTCAAATAAACCAAACTCTAGAAGGAACTTACATTCATCAGAGCAAATATGTTAGAGAACTTCTGAAGAAATTTGATCTCTCAGAATGTAAGCCCTCAAAGACTCCAATGCACCCCACATGTATTCTGGAAAAGGAAGAGGTAAGTAAAAAGGTAGAACAGAAAGTCTACAGAGGTATGATTGGCTCTCTCCTTTATCTGACGGCTTCAAGGCCTGACATTTTATTCAGTGTTTGCTTATGTCCTAGATTCAAATCAGATCCTAGAGAATCTCACTTAACAGCAGTTAAGCGAATTTTCAAGTATCTGAAAGGTACTACTAATTTGGGTCTGTTTTATAGAAAATCCAATGAATATAGCTTAGTAGGATACTATGACGCTGATTTTGCTGGAGACAGAGTTGAGCGTAAAAGCACTTCTGGAAGCTTCCAGTTTCTGGGAGACAATCTGATCTCATGGACCAGCAAGAGACAGTCCACAATAGCATTATCAACAGTAGAAGCTGAATACATTTTTGAATTTCATCCCTAACCTCGCACCAGCTTCTTAATCACCATTTTTGAATTTCAAACTTGCTCATTTCTCAACCATTTCAGAAAGTGTAAACATCAAACTTGTTAGAAATTTCATCACGATTTCAAATATGTAAATAACTTAAACTATGGATCAAAGATAAGCACGAATTTTGCTTGGTACCAAATTCTGACCTAATTTTTTAGAAAGTTCAAACTCAAAATTAGTATCACTTAGGCAACAGAAATGAAATCTAAGGGCATAGTTAGCTTTAGGGCTATGATGTCTACATTTTTTATTCACAATGTAACCATTAATGATGCTTGTAGAGAGAGTTCAAAGTTTGAAAAACTTACCTTAAAACTAGAAATCGTGTTTGATGATTGAGCACTCCTTGAGATATTGTGATGATCTGGATAGCTTCACTGAACATCCAGGAAGCTAATGCAATACTTACTTTGGATTGAGAGTGGTTGTATTGTTCTGGAGAAGTCAATGTGCAGAGCTCTGTTTTTGGTTATGGCAGATGAGGAAGATGATGTTACAGTTGTATTGCAGGTGTTTGGATAGCTTTTATATGAGTTATAGAAGCTTGGAGATTGATTAAAATGGAAAACACACAAGTGGATTGTGAGATGGATGTTCAAAGTCAGAATATGCCACAAAAATGGTGTTTTGGTGCAAGTTCTGGATTAAGGGAGTTTGGGAGAGTTTCAGGGCTTGTGCCTTCGTGTCCTAGGTTGCAAATGCATGCCTCTATTTATAGGTAAAGGTTTCAAGGCTTGAAGTGATCAGAAAACAAAGTTCACATGTTATGGTTTTTTTACTTGTTTTTGAAGCAATCTTGACAAATATTGTCCCAATGTGAATTACAAGACTTGTATAGTAGTTGAACACTTTAAACATGCTTATTCTAATCTTGTAGGTTTAGTGTGTGTGGAAGAAACAAGTTAGAGGCTCAAGACAAGTTGACTTTGTGATTAAAGCAACTTTTCAAGAATTGTAATGGTGCCTTTCTTCCAAAAATGGAAAATTGCTTTGGATAATGGCTTAATCACTTGGATCATTCCTCAATAATTTATGTAAACAATTAATTATGGAGTGGTTTACGAGTTAGAAGCCTGCAAAGCAAGATTCTGCAGCATAGTTTTGAGATTTGATCAAGTGTTCTTCAAGAAAATGGCTTGAAATGCAAGAATGAATGTTCATCTTCTTCTCTTCGATTCTACTAGCTCAAAAATGATTTCTTCAAGTTATTGGACATTTTGGAAATCTTGAAACATTGTATACAACCTTCATGTTTACCATTTTGACAAAATCAAATTGGAACTAGGTGAAAATAGGTCAAGAAGTTAGGTCAAAAACCAGCCTAAACTTGTTGAAAATTTTACTAAGTGTTTTATGAAAAATGCCATGACTTCATGAGCCTATATCTTCAAATCTAATCATTTTTTGGACATCAACACTCTAATACAAATTTGTAGAATTAATCAATATCTAAAACTTTTATGTTGAAAGTTTTTCTTGAATCATCTTGCATCTTAGTGAAAAATTGTCACGAAGTAATGAATTTATCAAGTATAAAAAAACTTGGAAATTTTCTAAGTCTTAGAAATCTTGACTTTTTATTGACTTTTTGACTGTCTTGATTCTTGATGATCAAGTTTGATATATTTTAATGTCTTGATGAATCTTGATCTTTGAAATTCAATGTTAATCAAAAAGTCAAAGTTTGACTTTTTGTGTATCAGTTCACTTTTCATCAGTTGCTCAAATTTCAACTATCAATTCAATGATATTGAGAAATGATTTGAACCTTGAAATTAGGTCAACAAGTTAAGTTTGAGTCCTTGAGATTATGCCTCAATCCATTAGGTCATGTACTAGGTCAAAAGTCAATGATCAGTCATTCTCATCCAAAACCCTAATTTTGACAATTTTACCCCTTTGATGATTTGAGTGCTTTTCTTGAGAAATTCTATTCAACACTTGATCAATTGATAATTATTACTTCAAAATGTTGATGTTTGCCAAAAATCATGAAGTTTGACTGTATATTGACCACAATTGACTTTTTACCCAATATAGTTGATTTTCAGTCATCTGAGCAATTGACTGAGCACATTTGTGATGCAAGACTTGAAACTTGGTATAATCAATCTTGGAGACCTATAATGAACCATGAAAGTCATTTTAGGCATCAAAAGACCAATTGTCCTTGATAAAAACAAAACCCTTATTTGGAGGCTTCGTGCTTAGAAGGTGAACTTATATGATCAAACTCTTGGAACTTCTTGAGCATTTGAGATCTTTTATGAGAAATGTCTTGAGAATAGAGAGGGAAAATTTTGGGGGTAAAACAGCTGCCCCTGTTCAATCTTCTTAAACCTGAAGAGTTAGATTGGCTTGTTCGTCATTCGTTACTCGAGGGTAGAAGATGATTGAACACTTAAGTGCCCAGAAATTTGCACTCGCTTATGCACGAAGTAAGACTGTTTGTTGATTATGTTGGGAATGGGCTTAAAGATGCCCTTCAGAGGTAATTGTTGATAGAAGTATCAGAATGAGTCTACGCTCGACTGTATATGAAGAAATATCAGAATAAATCTTTGGTTGATTTAATTTGAACTAGAAAAGGTCTATTGAGAAGTATCAGAATAAATCTTTGGTTGATTTAATCTGAGCCAGCAGATGTATTTAAATATTTAACTGAGAGAAGTATCAGAATAAATATTTGGTCGATTTAATCTGAGCCAGAAAAAGGTCTAATGAGAGAAGTATCAGAATAAATCTTTAGTCGATTTAATCTAAGCCAGTAGATGTCTTTAAAATCCTTAACTGAGAGAAGTATCAGAATAAATCTTTGGTCGATTTAATCTGAGCTAGAAAAAGGTCTACTGAGAGAAGTATCAGAATAAATCTTTGGTCGATTTAAACTGAGCCATCAGATGTTTTGAAAATCTTTAACTGAGAGAAGTATCATAATAAATCTTTGGTCGATCTAATCTGAGCCATAAAAAGGTCTACTAAGAGAAGTATCAGAATAAATATTTGGTAGATTTAATCTGAGCCAGCAAATGTTTGAAAATCTTTAACTGAGAGAAATATCAGAATAAATCTTTAGTCGATCTAATCTGAGCCAGAAAAAGGTCTACTGAGAGAAGTATCAGAATAAATCTTTGGTCGATTTAGTTTGAGCCAGCAGATGTCTTTAAATTTTTAAATGAGAGAAGTATCAAAATAAATCTTTGGCCAACTTAATCTGAGTCAGAAAAAGGGTTTACAGGGAGTGTTTATCATGTAGTTATTTGTCGTGTCTTGGCCTACAATCTGTTTTGATGATATCGGTCTGTTGATTGATCTTTCCTGAAAAGGTAAAGAGTTAGTTGTATGCAATATCATGATGTATGAAATGCATTGCATAATTATGTTCTCAAAATAAATTAGATTGTTCTATATGTGTTTCGTATGCATATTCTATGATTTATGAATGTGTAATGTTGTTGAAGTATATCTTTGTCGAGGAAAATAAATCCTTGACTTATTGTTGGGGGATGAAGAGTGTGTGTATTTTCAATCTTGTATAGAATGCTTCCGCTGGGGATTCCGACTTACTTGTTTGAGGAAACTTCGCTGGGGATTTTGATCTTTGCTTGGGGAATAGAGTTCAGGAACATTGGTCGTCTGTTGCTCTATCGTGGAATTTATTTCTTATATACCCTGACTGGGGATGAAAGAGACGGTTAGACTTCTGACTTGTCTGGGGAAGATAATTCTTATATACCCTGACTGGGGATAAAAGAGATGGATAATTTTCTGACTTGTCTGGGGAGGATAAAGTTAACGGGTATCTGGTCGTCTCCAGGTTTCGCAACAACTTTTTGGGGATTGTAGTAGTCTTAGGAATAGGCTCAAGTTGGGGAATTTTTAGACTTGTTGTGGAAATTGAATTTTGCTAAAGATAAGGAACTCTGCAGAGTCTCTTTCTTCAGTTTTGGAGGAACAAACTCAGTTGGGGAAGAGAATTTCCATTTATTGTACTGATTGGGACTCTGTAGGGAACTTGTAGGGAATGTACCCTTATTTATGAAGACTACTCAGTGGGAGTTAATCTCATAGAAGTGGCTCTGGTGACATCATTGGGAATAATATTATGAAAGGAATTCTGTAGGGATTTATGGACAGCTTGAGTGTCATCCCAACTTCTAGAATTTTGAATGAATGCTTATTCCTATTCTTATATATATATTTTTTAACAGTTAATCATGTCCATATGCATATGCTCATTCAATTTTAGTCATTGGACATTTTTGCAAGCAAAACAGAAAAAACAAAAAGTATATTTGTATTGATGATTTTCCTATAAACAGGAGATTTTATACAAATAGATAGAAATCCTAGTAAGAGGAATTCGTCCTAAAATGAAAGAGTACAAAGTGAAAACAAATGTATATATCCATGTGAAAGTGATCTCATTGGATTCCAACTCCGCTATTGCCCCTATGCCTTTGAATATCATCCCCTGCCATCAAAATAAGTTGATTAAACTGATTTTGTACCATTTGAACTTTTTACCTTAGTAATAAAGATGGATGTAAGTGATCTGACGAGACATAATCGTACGCTTTAATCCCTAATTTTTTCCTGGACCACTGTAATAAGGTGGGAGAACTGACTTAGTTGTTTTACGTTTGATCGCAATTATTGCGGATAGCAAGAGTCGCCAACGACTTTTCTTTTAGATGTTTTCTTGAGTTCGGGGGGTAGGTTATGAAAAGGGAAGGTTTTAGCACCCTTTTCATCCGTAGTTATCTACGGGCTCTTAGTTGCTTGCTAGATCACTTGAAAATTCTTTGTTTGAAAAGGTGCTTTGTGATGGGTGTAAGTTTGAAATTACTTTGCAAAATGCCTTTGTTGCGGATAACTTTCTAATGATTCTCGTCTCTATAAGAATGCATACAAAGTATTGGTTTTGAAAATAGTTCAAAGAGATGTTTGTTTTAGAAGATGTTTTGAAAGTGTAAGTGTGGAAATGGTTTTAGTTTGTGAGCAAGCAACTACGAGCGTCCTAGCTACTCAAAAGGTCTTTGTTCTTTTCCTTCTCCTTTAGATGTTTCTATCTTACCATTGATTGGTAAGAAGCCCTATCATTGGATGTGAAGGGACGGGTGTGGGTCAATCCTATAGTCATAGAAGACAACTTATGATACTTTTTAGCAATTTTCGTTAGGGACTAGATTTGTCTATTACAACCATATTGAAACTTAATTATCTATTACAACCATATTGAAACTTGAATAATGTATAAGGAATATAATATACAATGCAAAACGGAAAAAGGAATAGATTTGTTTTATTTTTGTTAAAGAAAGATTTTGGCCTATTTAACTAAAAGGAAAATTAATTAAACTAAAGAAAAATTAAGATTAAGTTAAATAAAAGAAAATAAATAGAAAAATGTTTTTGGTCTTTTCATTATAAGAGGTTAAATAAACTAAATAATTTAAATGTATTTTTGGTGTTTTTGTGTAGAAAACAGTTTTTGTGTTTAAAACAGTTTTTGTGTTTAAAATAATTTTTTACGTTTAAAATAGTTTTTGTGTAGAAAAAAGTTTTATGTTTGGGCTCAGGGCCTGTTTGTTTGCCAGTAAGCAGGGGGTTCAGAAAATGGAAATGCCAAGGCCTAATCAATGGAGGCCCAGGGGTGCTTCCTGCAAATAAGACAAAGTGAGAAAATATGAAAAATGAACAAAAGGTCCCGCTGGGGCTTGAACCCAGGACCTTTTACATGGCAAGGCTTTTAGCGTGCGCTGTTTGTACCACTGGGGTGGTCTGTTTCATCCGTTGGTTATACAACTTGCACTAAATATAAAATGAACTCAATTCTGGATGTTTAAGCATGGCTTTATCATCTTCCTTCGAGCGCGGGGATACATAACTCTAATGTTAAGCTTCGAAAAGCTCCATTCCTCAACCAATCGAAAGATGTAAAAACCTACCTAAATTTTGAATACAAATCTAACCATGTAACTTTCGAAAGTTATGGGTCAAAGGTTAGCAATGAATTTTGTTCAGCACCAAAATCAAAAGCTAACTAGTCAGAGTTGAAATTCTCAAGACTCAGGTAATGAAAATCAAAACTAAGAGCATGGTCAGCTTCCTAGACATGATATCTACATTTTTCCTTCACAAATTATATACAAATGATGTTTGAATATAGAGTTCCAAGTTTAGGAGAACTTATCTCTTGAAGTGAAACTTGAGGGACTTCGACAGAACCTCCAGGAACGGTTTGATGATGGATTAAGCCGGCTTCAACGTCCCTTGAGCTAGTGGGATCACTACCTTTCTTTAAAAAAAGTTACTGAGTCGAAAGGTTGGTAAATGGAAACTGGGAGTAATCAGAAGGTTGGTATATGGAAGCCAAAGAGGGAATCGAGAGGCTAGTATATGGAAGCTAGGGAGTGAACCGAAAGACTGGTATATGGAAGTTAGGGGGTGAATCAAAAGGCTCACTAACATATGAAGGGATTTGAGATTTTTATGGGGAAAGGTAAGGATGTGCCAAGTTTTATGCTTAGCTTTATGCTTGTATGCAGGTTCTGAGTTGTTGTGAGCTTTGGGAGTGTTTGAAGATTTTTTCAACACAATAAGCATCTTGTTTGATTTGCAAATGGTCTCTATATTTATAGAGAAAAGGTTTGTGAAGTTGGAGTAACCAGATTTGTAAGATAACAAACTATGGTTTAGTTGAAAACGAAAAAATCAAGTTGAGTGAATTTTCATAGTTCCCAAGTTCAAGTACAAGCGGGGCCTGATGTTTTTTGGATGCAAGAGATTTGACTAATGCTTTTGATGTTGCTTGTGTTTAGATAAAATCAGGTTGGGAGCTCAAAAAGCTGACTTTGTAATTAAAGTAGTCTTTATGAAAATAGATACGTAGCTTTTTGCCATTTCGTCCAAAAATGGTATAATCCAGTGGATAAAGCTTCGAATCCTTGTGTAATGCATCACAAATTTGTGTAAACCTCTGATTACGTAAAGATTTAGAAGCAACATAGTCTGACAAGTGAGATTTGGAGGATAAGTTTATGAGATTTGATCAATTTTCTTCAACCAAGCTTTCTCGAAGGAGGTCAAATGCCCAATCGAAGCTTATGAACCAATCTTGCTCGAAGGAGGCCAATGCCCAATCCAAGCTTGTGAACCAAGCTTGCTCGAAGGAGGCCAAATGCCCAATCGAAGCTTATGAACCAAGCTTGCTCGAAGGAGGCCAATGCCTAATCAAAGCTTGTGAACCAAGCTTGCTCGAAGGAGGCCAATGCCTAATCGAAGCTTGAGAACCAAGGCTGGTCGAAGGAGGCCAAATGCCCAATCTAAGCTTATGAACCAAGCTTGCTCGAAGGAGGCCAAATGCACAATCGAAGCTTATGAACCAAGCTTGCTCGAAAGAGGCTAATGCCCAATCGAAGCTTGTGAACCAAGCTTGCTCGAAGGAGGCCAAATTCCCAATCGAAGCTTATGAATCGAAGAAAATTTGCTCTTCTTTGATTTGATGCTTGAAAGCCCAATATGATCCATGGAAACTATATGGGGCATTAAAAATCAATTGTACTTGTGCAAACTTGAGCTTTTGGAAATCTTTGTGAGAAATGCCTTGATAAAAGAGAAGGAAAATTTTGGGGTACAACAACCGCCCTTTCAGGTTTTCAGTCCACCGGGATACCCTTTTTTTCCCCAAGTTGCCCTTTCAGGTTTTTGACTTGTCGGGTGTACAATCTTCTGTATATATCCCTTATTTTTTCCCAAACCCTTTTGGTTCGCCAAAATGCCCCTATTTTTGCCTAGGTATGTCAACCTAGCGGGTCATTATTATGCGTAATATTTTTTTACTATGTTTGCATTTACAGGGTGCAGGAAACCCTTGCCATCCATAGTGGTTAGCGTCATAGCGCCGCCCGAGAATACTTTCTTAACAACAAATGGCCTCTCGTAGATGGGAGTCCATTTGCCCCTGAGATCGCCTTGTGGTAGAATAATGCACTTTATCACTAAGTCACCAGCCTGGTATACCCGATGCTTGATCTTCTTGTTGAATGCCTTGATCATACGTTTTTGATACATTTGACCATGATAGATAGCAGCCAGCCTTTTCTTGTCAATTAAATTTAACTGATCCAACCTAGTCTGAATCCATTCATCTTCGTTTAAGTCTGCTTCTTTCATAATCCTTAGAGAAGGGATTTGAACTTCGACAGGAAGGACAACTTCCATGCCATAGACCAATGAGAAATGGGTTACCCCACTTGATTTTCGCGCCGACATATGATATCCATGAAGAGCGAATGGTAGAATCTCATGGCAGTCCTTGTAGGTCACCACCGTCTTTTGCAAAATCTTTATATATTTTTAGCAGCTTCCACTACACCATTCATCTTAGGTAAGTATGGAGAAGAGTTGTGATGCTTGAACTTGAACTGCATGCAGAGCTCAGTGATCATTGTATTGTTAAGGTTGGTGCCATTGTCAGTGATGATCCTCTCATGGATACCATATTGGAAGACGAGGTTATGCTTGATAAACCGGGCTACGAAGTTCTTGATAATTGAGGAAAACGAAGCTGCTTCAACCCACTTGGTAAAGTAGTCAATGGCAACAAGAATTAAACGGTGTCCATTAGAGGCAGTAGGCTTGATCTCTCTAATCATGTCAATTCTCCATATTGCAAATGTCCAAGGAGCAGTCATGATGTTCAAAGGAATTGGAGGCACGTGGATCTTATCAGCATAAATTTGGCACTTATGGCAAGTCCTTGAGTGGTGATGACAATCGTTTTCCATGGTCGACCAATAGTAACCAGCTCTCAGAATATTCTTGGACATAGTATGTTCGCTAGAATGAGTACCAAAGATACCTTCATGCATATCCTCCATGATCTTCTCTGCTTCCTTTTTGTATATATAATGGAGCATAATTGAATTATGGTTACGCTTGTATAAGATCCCATTACTCAGGAAGAACTTGGCTGAGAACCTCCGCAGGAATTTCTTGTCATTGACTAACGCCGCTTCAGGATACTCTTGAGCTTCGAGATATCTCTTCACCTCACGAAACCAAGGCTTCTCATCTCCACCATCAGTGTCAATCTCATAGTATTACACTGGTTCGTCAAATCTTTTGATAGTAATTAGGGGAGCTTAATTTTCCCACATGACCTTGAACATAGAAGACATGGTAGCTAAAGCATTTGCCAACTGATTTTCTTCCCTCGGAATATGTTCAAAGGTAACCTCTTCAAAGTACGGGATCAAGGTTAGCACAAGCTCTTTGTATGGGATAAGATTTGGATGTTTTGTATCCTACTCTCCTTTAACATGACTAATCACCAAACCTGAGTCTCTATATACACTTATGAATTTGATTCTTAGATCAATAGAAGCTATGAGACCCAAGATGCATGCTTCGTATTCGGCCATATTGTTGGTACAACTGAAGCAAAGTCTAGCAGTAAAAGGCATATGGTAACCTTCAAGGGAAATGATCACAACACCAAGTCCGTTACCCAATGAGTTGGAAGCTCCATCAAAAACCATAGTCCATCGGGATCCTTGTTCAAGTCCTTCATATAGTCCAGGCTTTTCACAATTCGTAATCAACATTATATTCTCATTCGGGAATTCAAAGTTCATAGGTTATTAGTCATCCACGGCTTGATGTGCCAAATGATCTGCCAGCACACTTCCTTTGATTGCTTTTTGTGTAGTGTACTGGGTGTCATATTCAGTTAAGATCATTTATCATCGGGCTATCCTTCTGGAGAGAGCTGGCTTCTCGAAGATGTACTTGATGGGATCCCTCTTAGAGATCAATAAAGTGGCTTGAGTCAACATATATTGTCTTAGTCGGCGATCAGTCCATGCCAAAGGGCAACAAGTTTTCTCGAGTAGTGAATATCTTGTTTCACAGTCGGTAAACTTTTCGCTAAGGTAGTATATTGCATGCTCTTTTCGACCAAACTCGTCATGTTTCCCCAAAACACACCCCATTGAATTCTCTAACACGGTTAAGTACATGACCAGAGGTCTTCCTTCAACTGGTGGCATCAGAATTATAGGTTCTTGTAAGTATTCTTTGATCTTGTCAAAAGCTATTTGACAGTCATCATTCCATCTTACTACTTGATCTTTCTTCAGCAGCTTGAAGAGTGACTCGCAAGTAGCAGTTAAGTGAGAGATGAATCGAGCAATGTAGTTTAGACGTCCCAAGTGTAACACCCTAATTCTACCCAACAATAAATATAAATCAGAGTTATATAAAAATTCTACAACCGAATCAGGGTGCAACAATTTCAACTTAAAACAACGGCATTCATTACCGATACATAACACATTAAACTTGGATGAACCAACAGCAAACATAATTCAATCTTAAAAGAAACATCAACTTTTATAACTACGTAGCAGAGTCAATTATTCAACTTAAAGGAATGTAATATCATTGTCCCACTAAGGCAACTTCAAACAACAATCATTTAAAGAACAACAACTTAAAGTTCAATAAATTGAAATAATAACAACAATAAAACAACAAGCGTTCATCCCCTCGAGTGTTACGTATCAGAGCAAGGACACCGACTCAAACTACTGAAGGTAAAACTCCTTCACTTTGGATTACCTGCACATTACCAACATCGGGGCAACATTCAAACAGAAGGGGTGAGATATCTAACAGTATAATAGAATGCATGATAAATAAAACATTATAAGCAGTTCATACATATTCACCACTTCTCAGATTTTTAACAACATAAGCATAATTAGATTAACCACACAACGACTCTGAATGCAACACTAAATGCAACTCATATTTATGCAAATGCATGTGGTACCAATGGAGCAAAACTCTCATCTTAAAAATATGCCAATAAATAGAGGCATCAACAAGGAAAAAGCCTTCTTCGCAGTTTACCAATCCAGGCCATCACAAAGTATGCAAATGTATATGAATGCACTATCACATACTTACAACAGTCATCATCCAATCGCAAGGCAAAAGCCTAAATCACCATTATTACAAATAAATAGAGGTAATTCATCATCATTTAAAATTCCCTGCAACTTCGCATTATCAATAAAATTCACAGCGACAATTTCAACAACACAACAACACTGGTAACGACCAAAACATGGCATGTACAGGCAAAACGGGATAGGGAATTACGTGCCCCTCGACATGCATAGCAACTAGAACAACATAACAACTAATTCGTACTCCTCGACACGCACAGAGAAAATAGGGTAACGACTAACTTACGCTCCTTGGCACGTCCTGCAACTCCATTCCGCTCGACAACAGTACCATGCTCCTCGTCACACCTCGTAGCCTAATGCCGCTCGACGTCGGACACCTATATTCTCCGACACGCTTCTCAACCTAAATGCCACTCGACACCTAGCACTTTAGTATCCTCCCCGACCACTAATTCGGACAACAACACAGAACAACACGACCTCATAACGACCACACCACTATAATTCATAACTTTCGACCAACCTCTCAGGAAAACACGGCAACGGGAAACTATATTTCCTATCAACACGTTCATTAATCATGCAAGACATGTCACGCAGAAACCTCCTTAAAACGTCCACTTCAACATTTACTAATTTTCCTGCCAACCGCTCAGAATAGCCTAACGTCCTAACGGCCATCACGACCAGTAATCAACTACCCTAACCTATCCATCGATTAAACCTGGCATTCACACAGATAACTTAAAACATCCACAATAAACAATCAGGAAACTTCGATAGCAAATTTAGAAACATCAATGCATAATAGACCTACAACGACCAATTCCCACGTGATACATATCATAAATCCCATTATAAGTTCAGAACCCCACCCTTACCAGGATTGAAGTTCGCTTAACCAAACTTTCAGCCGACAACTTGTTTTGCTCTACTCGACACCAGACAACTTGCTCCGCTTCCGCACAGCTCTTCTGGTCAACATACAGAGCTTCTTATTCTCCAACTAAAACAAATCCTTGTGTCAGCTTAAACTTATATATATCAATCCTCTTGGGCCTTACCTACACACCCCCACTTTACTACTTTCAACCACTAGCATAAGTCCAACACAAATATTCTATTAATTCCAACATTATAATTATAATTAATAAACTAATTAATTAATTAATAATAATCCAATAACTCATACCCATAATTCTTAACATCTCGCAACTTTACAAATAATCCAAAATAATTTAATTAAATAATTAATTAATAAATTACGGGTGTTACAACTCTCCCTCACTTAGAATATTTTCGTCCTCGAACATTTACCTTATTCGAATAACTCAGGATAGGAATCCCGCATCTTGCTTTCCAACTCCCAAGTCATGCTTTCTCCGGAAACTCCTAACCAGACTACTTTCACCAAAGCAATCTCCTTGCCTCTTAAAGTCTTTATTTCACGATCCGCGATTCGTGCAGGCGTCGTCTCTACAGTAAGATTATCCCGTACTTGCACATCATCCATATGAATCACATGAGATGGATCAGAAATATACTTCAGGAGTTGTGACACATGAAACACATCATGCAAATTAGAAAGATTAGGCGGTAAAGCCACTCTATAAGCAACATTCCAAACTCTTTCTGAAATATGATACTGACCAATAAAACGAGAAGTGAGATTTTTAGACTTTAATGCTCGCCCAACACCAGTCACAGGTGTGTAGCGGTGAAAATCGGAGATCAAACTATTAATTAACTTGACTCGTAAACAAGCAAGAGTCGCCACCGCGCTTTATTATATCCAAGGGAAAAGGGAAAAGTGTGAAATAAAACCCATAAATATACAAAGTAAGTGCAATACTAAAAGTAAATAAAAATACAATGCATTTGAAAGAGATCGAGAATTCGGGGGTTGGTTATACAATGAGAAGGTACTAGCACCCAATGCATATACGGTACTCTGCAGGAACCTTTTGAAATATTTGTTTTTGGTTAAAAATTGTTTGTTTTATTAAAATGGTTTGTTTGGTAAAAATGGGTGGGAATGAGATTTTAAAGATACGACGACCTAGTGTCGAAGTTTTGACTTAAAAGGGGTGTGAATTTAAAATGGATTTTTTAGGAGATTTAACTTAAGTTTAACAAAAAATGTATGAAGGGGTTTCTCTCAATCGTATAAGACATATTTGATGAAGTCAACAAAGTTAAAACATTTCCCTTGGAATTTAGACGGACGAAAGATATAAAGATTAAACGATCGAGAAATAAAGTTAATTAAAATGACAATTGAACAATAAAATAATCGAAAATTCAATAAGAGACTAATTTATACTAGCATATATTTTTGAACAATCAAATAAACAACAAAAATTAAATAAAAGACTCATTCATAAAACATTTAGTTTTGATCAATTAAATAAATAACAATAATTAAATAAAAGACTAATTTATAAAACATGTATATTTTGTATTTTTATAAAATGCATTTTAAACAAATAATAGAATAATAAAACTAATTTCTAAACAATCCTAAAACTAACATATACATATATATTATTTGTATTTTTTATCTTTTGTTCTAATATAACTATCAACAAATAAAAGAAAATAAGTAAAATTAAGTTGTTAGGCATGGGAGATAGTGCAAATTTGGATTGAGCTAAGGCCCAAGGCATAAAAAAACAAAAAATATAAATAAATAAAAAAATATTTTTGTTAGGCCAGACCGGGTTAGGCTTGGACCCGGTTTGTATCTATAAGAGGAATGAAGGGTTTTGAAAAAAAAATAACAGTGGAAAGGGTGTGTCGCGTTGCTGTCTTTGAGAAGAGGAAAAGAAGGTTAATCATTATTATCATTTTCAATAAAACAATTAAAAAAGAAATTGAAATAAATAAATATCCTCTCTCTTTCTTGTCTGTATCATCTTCATCAGTTTTACCCCAAATATTCATCTTTTTTTGCTCTCTTACAGTGATGGAGGTTTGAGACGAGGCGATGAACATTTAAACGAAGTTATTGAGCAGAGTGAGGTTGAGATTGAATAAAGAGAATGAGACGAAATCTAAGTGTGACAGAGGTTGAGCATAGAAGGCGAGTTGAGCGTTGTTTGAGAGTGAGGGCGACAACACGATGGCGGAGAAGAGAGATGGAGATTGTCGGAGAAGAAGAAAGTGAGGCGAGGAAACAGATTACGAGTTTTTCAGAAGCCATGTAAGGTTCCAGGGATGTTCAAGCTATATTGAAGCATAAAAATGGCAAAAAAATGAGGAACGAACCAACCTACGAAGCAGAGAATCGCTTCGGTGTTTGGTGCAATGCTTAAAGGCAAGAGTGAGAGTAAAGATACCTTCAAGAACCCCAGGTAATAACAAGCATCCATAACTTCATATTTCTTCTTCTTGTTGTTGTCTGTTTCAGGTCTGAGATCGCTCGTTATCAAAATCTTGTCTATGCGTGAGAAGAATTCTTCTGCATTTAGTCCATGTATATTCCATTGTTAGGTTGCTAAAGGTTTAGATCATCAGATACACATAACAGAAAGCCAGCTCTCATAACAGAAAATTCTAACTCAGTAAGAACTTGCTAACGGAGCCTCAAATTAGCTTCAATCTAATCCATCTATTCCCTGAGTCTGATGCGCCCCAAGATGCCCTCATCGGAAGGTTCCGTGAGTTTTTGTAAGACTTATGTAGCAAGGCTGAATTGAATAGTGATGATTTAGAGGAAGCATTAGAATGGTTATCGTATTTTTGTATGCAGGGTAAATTCTTAGTGATGCTTCCCTTTAACACTTTTTCTGCAGGTTTTTGTATTGTAATTTTAATGTCATTTTAACTGCTTTTGGACATGTTTTGAAGTATTGTTGAAATTGGTTTTCAGAAGTAGTGTGAAAGGCTGCGGTTTTGGGAGTTTGAGCAGGATTATTAAAAAAGGTATGAAGGTTAAAGATAGAGATTTTGTTTAACAAAAATTTTCTGGGTTTTTGTATGTTCTTTTCTTTTTTGGAATTTTTCTGTGTGTTTGTATGTTGTGATGAAAATTTTTTGTTTCGAGAAAAATCAGTTCATGGTGATGAAGGTTTGAAAGTGAAGGTGGATTATGGTTGCGGGTTCTGAGTGAAGTTAAAGGGAAATTCTAGGTAGAGTTTTGTTTGATATGGAAAAATTATGAAGATTGTGAGGAAGGCTTCGGTTTAGAGGGGATATTGAGCAAGGTTTTGATGGATTTTTGCTGCAGAAGATGGTTTTTCTTAATAATTTTCTCCTCCTCTCCCTAATATTTGTATCTCTCTCTCTCTCTCTCTCTCTCTCTCTCTCTCTCTCTCTCTCTCTCTCTCTTTGTCTGTCTGGAGTTTTCTCCTCATATCCATAACTTTTTCTTTTTCTGATCAAGTTTTTTCCTTTGTATGATGTCATCTTCCCTTTATAATGGAACTAGTGTGGTTTTTTAGGGGGAAAATTGGATAGGTTTCAATAGATATGGCTGACTATTTTATGTCTTTCTGGTGTAGGTTTTTGTATATGACCTTTTGGGAAAGTTTTGGACAGCAAAGATATGGACAAGATAATGTATGTGTGTTTTTTGATTGACCTGTTTGGACTAATATGCAGGGCTGTTTCTGGTTTGGGGCAGTAGTATGTTGGAGCTAGTTTGTGCATAATTTTTGGACTCTTTTGCAGGGTAGCATTGCAGGCTTTATGGACAGACTTGAGCATGGCAGTAATAGCAAGTTTTTTGGACTGGTGTGAACTGTTATGACAGGCTTAGCAGTTTTTTGGAGTGTAGCATTTGGATTGGTATAACAGGGTTTTGTGGGCAGCAAGATAACAGGTTTTTGTTAGCATAGCAGACTACTTCAACAACAGTATAGCAGTAACATAGGCTGGTCTTGGCTAGGCATGGTAGGCTTTATACTGAACTGATTTTGGATTGTTTTGTGACTGTTTTGACAGGTTTTGTTGCAACTTTAATCAAGGCTTTGAAACTGTTTTTGTGTTTTGTATATAGGGTTGCCATGAATTGGTTTTAGATGATGAAATAATGAAGCAAGGCAAGGCATGTTAACTTGAAGGCTGAGCATGAAGATTGAACTTGATGTTTAGGCTTGAAGATTAGGATTTTTGACAAATTTCATGTAATTTCTTTATATTTCAAAATGTAATAACATGATAATCTATAACCACTTCAATTTGCAATGAACTTTGAATCTTGTATTGAACTCTTTGAATGGATATTGTAAAACATGAGTAGGATTATTCAAAGCTTAGACTCAAAATTTATGTGACTTTTGAAGCTTGAATGAAAAGATAACTTCAGTAAATTCTCTTAATGAACTCGTGACATATTCTTGTGATAAGAAATAGAAGGTTGCCAAACTACGAGATCCAGCATTCCCGTCAGCATTCGACTAATTTTCCATAGCATGCGCCATTGCTTCTAAAGAAGCAGCAAGTGCAGCATCATTCCTTAAAGCCATCTCAACTTATCACTACAACATAAACAAAAGTTAGAACTCAAGTTAAAAATACTCGATTGTTAGACAAAACTACGACTCAACAACTTGGTTGGACGAACCGACTTGCTCTGATACCAACTTGTAACACCCCAATTCTACCCGAAAATCATTATAAAATCAGAGTTATAAAAGTTCAACAGCTAAATCAGGATGCTACAATTTCAAATTAAAACAACGACATTCATTACAGATACATAACACATTAAACTTGGATGAACCAACGACAACATAATTTAATCTTTGGAAACCAACAACTTTCATAACTACGTAGTGAAATCATAATATTCAACTATAAAGAACATAATATCTTTGTCCAACTGAAACAACTTTAAAAACAACATAGTACTTAATAAATTAATTTAAAATTCAACAACGGGAAATAAAATCAATTGCAAAGCAACAAGCATTCACCCCCGAGTATTACGTATCACAGCAATGACACCGACTAGAACTACTGAAGGTAAACCACCTTCACTCTGGATTGCCTAAACGTTACCAACATCGGGGTAACATTCAAACAGAAGGCATGAGATACATAACAATATAATTGAATGCATGATAGACATTGTATTAGAATCAATTCATACAAAATCACCGCTTCACAACTTATAAACAACAACAATCACGACAACATATCAACAAAATATAACGATTAATTCATAAACACAACAACTCAAATATGTAACATGGAATGCGACTTATTACTATGCACATGCATGTGGTACTAGTGGAGCAGAACTCCCAACTTAGAAATCTTCCAATAAATAAAGGCATCAACAAGGCATAAGCGTTCAACTTTATATTTGCCAATCCATGCCAACTTAACGAGCATCAACTCCCAACATGATATGCTATGTATGCGACAATATGATTAAAAGCAACTACGACAACAACAACATATAATAACATTGGCATAAGCCTACAACTCAATAATTGCCAATTGTAGAGGCAACACAACAAAATTGATCACATGCAACTTCAACAATTAATAATAACAACATTACAACAACTTATATGTATCAATATTGTTATCAACACGGTCCTACTAAAATGCTTCTACTAAATTATTCTGCTGATAAGCCTTTTAATAGTTTTCTGCTAAATTAATGACACTATTATTTTCCTGCTACCTAAATTATCTCTAGTGCTACTATATTTTAGTTACTAATGTTAATGTTATTTACTACTAGCTCTGCAACTAAAACCATACCAGCTATTAACTCTATGACTTAATAATTATCTCTGTTATTTCTATGCAAATCTACGAATTATTCACTTCTGTTACTAATAAATAGCCTTTGTTGTTATTCATTCTTTTCTAACCTTGTTACATACATTTCTGTAACAAAATACTAAAGTAACAGAGATGCAGGACAAACACAAACAATAAAAAGGAGACAGTGAATGAGTTTATGCCATTCGATAGGCATAACTGTGCCCCTCGGCACAACACATGGTGCATGTGATGCGGTGGGAGAACTAACTTGGGTGTTTTGTGTTTGTGTTCTCAAATGTTACGGTTTAGCAAGAGTCGCCACCGACTTTTCTTTTATCTAATAAGGAAAGGTGAAAAAGCACAGGAAAGACCTTTATAGATGTTTTCTTGAGTTCGAGGGGTAGATTATGAAAAGGGAAGGTCTTAACACCCTTTTCATCCATGGTTTTCCATTAGCTCTTAGTTACTTTCTAGATCACTTGCTTTCGTTTGAATGTGTGCTTGTGATGTGGGTTTTGAAAGTATTTTGAAAGTGTGACTTTCTATAAGAATGCGTACAAAGTGTTGTTTTGAAAATAGTTCAAAGAGGTGTTTGTGGGACGTGTTCTTGAAAGTGATTTTGAAAAGGGTTTTCTTTGTAATGGCTCTCGTCTCTATAAGAACGCATACAAAGTGTTGTCTTTTGAAAAATGTTTCAAAGTCTTGGTGTATAGAATGTTTTTATTGTGAGAAAGCGAGCAACTAGGAGCGAATCTACCTACTCAAAAGGTCTTAATTGTTCTTTTCCTCCTCCTTTAGATGTTGTTATCTTACCATTGTTTTGGTAAGAAGCCCCATCGTTGGATGTGAAGGGACGAGCGTGGGACGTTTGTATAGTCATAGAAGGCAACCTATGGGACGTTTTAGCAATGTCGTTTAGGGACTAGATCATTTATCTAAGGCAACATCAAGGGTCATCGAGGGACTACGATCTTTTATCGAGGGTCTTTTGCTAAAACGCCCATGTTCGAGGGACATGACTATTTTTAGATAGGCCACAAAGTGAGATTACCCTAAGGTGCGTGTGTGCAAAGTGTGTTTGATTGCATGCATCTAGTTTTGATTAGGGTGATCTATTTGTTGATTTCATGTCTTATCATACACACCCTAATTACTAGTATTTACATTCGAAAGTGATAAATTGCAGAAATGTAAAGTCCTATGCTATTACAATATTTTAGGGATGGGGGTACATATTTATGAATGGGGGTTGCAAATAAAATTAAATCATAAGTTACTATTACAACTGTTGTACCCCAAAATTTGCCCTCCCATATTCTTCAAAATTTGCCAAGTCAAAGCTTCAAAATCTCCCCTAGGGTACGCCTCACTGTTGCCTTGCCTCGAAAGGTGATTGTCGAGTAGAGGATGTCTTAGTAAGTCCTCATGATCCGGGAACCTGGCATGAGGGTAGCTTCTAAGGTGTCTTCCCATTGCTCTGGTGATCACCATGTCCCGAACCTCGAATTGACCCGAACACCTCCAACGGTGGTGCTACCTACCTCTCAATGGTGGGATGGCACTACTTTAAAAGACATTTACACAGACGAATTCCTTAGGGTAGGTAGACGACTCTAGATACTTGCTCTAATTTCAAAACAAATCAAAAATACTTTTCACACCGACACCTTTTCAAAAAGCTTTCGAAAGCAATTTTTCAAACACTCTTGAGGACTGATACAAGAGTCGAACTGGAATTTTCAAAGAAACCTTTTTAAAACCCACATTGAAAGGCAAACAAACCATTTTTGAAAACACAATGAGCAAGTATCTAAGAGCCCATGGATAACCATGGATAGAAAGGGTGCTAACACCTTCCCTTTCTATAACCTACCTCCCGAACCGAGAGCAATCTCTTTAAGGAATTTTTCTGTGCTTTTGTCCTTTCCATTTGGAGAAAATAAAAGACGATGGCGACTCTTGCTTCCGCGACATTTCGCGAACCAGCGTTAAACAGTCAGTTCCAGATCCACCGATCACAGAACTGGCGACTCTGCTGGGGAATAAACTTATAAAGTGAGGTGTACCTTAGGGATAGTTCATAACTGTGTTTTCAATTGCTTTCTTTGCTTGCTTTAAATTATGGGACTGTCTTGGGAGTTCTATAGATCCTAACCCGGATCTGGGGATACCTTCTTAGAAAGTAGCAACAAGGCTGTGGGGGAACTGTGCGGGGTATACCGACATGGTTGAAACAGTCTGCTACGTTGATGTGGCACTTTGGTGTGTACCGGTAACCCTTGAGTTCAGTCAAGGAGAGTACGGGGCCTCCGCGTGGTGTCGTGAAGCATCAACAGACCTTAGGAACCTTAATTGAACTATCTTGGCCTCTTTAGGGTAGTGAGATAACTGACTTTGGTGCAGTCCGAGGTTGGTTGATACTCAATACTACACTCAATTGAGGGTTGCTTTCCTGGAATATTTCGGTCGCCAGTTCAGTGGCTAAATCGAAACGATGAACAATGAAAGCAATCCAGTGATACTGGGACCCTTAGAACCCGGTCACTTCTAATAGGACAGGTTGAGCCCACCAACTTTAAGAGGGTAATACCCAGACCCCATGCTGGCCTAAACTCTAAGGGCTCTCTGTGTGACTTGTGTGCCTTCATACTTGAACTATTTGCATGCTTGTTGTCTGACACTTGAGTTCCCTGCAGGTTTTGTTTATAGTCCTTAATTGGGACTCATAACAGGGTCTACTAAGTTTCTTGCAGGTCTTGTTTATAGTCCTTGATTGGGACTCATGACAGGTTTTACTTGGGTTTCTTGCAGGTTTTGGTTTACAGTCCTCAATTGGGACTCATGACAGGGTTACTTACCTTACCCCATGCATAGCATAACATCATACCATTGCATACATCCTAACCCATTTCAAGGATCTTAAGGGCTTGCGATGCAGGTCATGGTGAATCAACTATCCCAACAAGGGGCAAAGGGGATTTATTTTCCTCTAGCCAGAGTTGTCAGGGGCTATGACCCACTTGATATGGTGAGCCTTTGACCCTTGATGAAGGACTCTCAACAATATGCAGTTCCTTCAATCAAGCCACCGGATTTGAGTTCTAACAAATTTTCTTGTCTATCCCGCGAGATCCTTGAAAACATTGCATGCATATCATACATATCATTGCATTGCAGGTACCCTTTTGACAGGTTGCTCACCTTCTTCGCTATTTATTTCAGCCGATCGTCATGAATCCTGAATCGTCTACTGAGAAAACTATCAAAGCCCTCCAGGCCCAGAATGCCCAGTTCCAGGAGTTGATTATGAGCCTAGCCCAGGGTCAAAAAGAATTGAAGACTCTGATTCAGAAGAAGAAGAAGAGGACTGTTTTGTTCAGCCCTAGACGCAGATCTGGAAACACATTGCAAAATGAAGCTGAGAGGACTACTCCATCTGTCGGGGAAGGCAGTCATCAGGAGGAAAGGGTCCCCAGTCCAGTGGTCTTCGACAACGAGACAGATTTCAACAACAAACAATACCCTCTTGCTGAGGACAAGTACAAATAGTTGGAAGACCGCCTGAATGCAATGGCAATTCAACAAGTGCCTGGTTTGGATTTCGGAGACTTGGGTCTAACTTCTGGTGTGGTGATCCCACACAAATTCAAAGCACCCTCTTTTGCTAAGTACGATGGGGCATCCTGTCCCAGGCTGCATCTCAGGTCTTATGTGCGGAAGATTCAACCGTATACTGTGGACAAGAACTTGTGGATCCACTTCTTCCAGGAGAGTCTTTCAGGGACTCATCTCGAATGGTTCTATCAGCTGGACGGAACCAATATTCGTAACTGGGAGGAGTTGGCTACTGCTTTTTACAAGCAGTATCAGTACAATGCCGACCTCGCTCCTACGCGTACCCAACTCCAGGGTATGTCGTTAGGATCGGGAGAAGGTTTTAAAGAATATGCGCAGAAGTGGAGGGACCTTGCTGGAAGGGTACAACCACCTCTGACTGACCGCAAGCTCGTCGACATGTTCTTAGGGACCCTATCTGGTCCATTCTTCAACCATCTGATTGGGAACTCTTCTGCTGGGTTTACAGATTTGATCTTGACTGGGGAGAGGATCGAAGCTGGTATCAAGGCTGGGAAGATACAGAAGGATGCTTCATCAAGCACCGATAAAAAACCTTTTAAGAAGGAATCCAATGCCGTCTATGGTTCAAGGAGACAGAATAGACCAGAACGCTGCCAAGCTGCCAATGCAGTGGTGATCTCAAAACCTGCTGGTGCTCTTCAACATCACAACCAACAAAAGAGCGAGAGAAGGCAGTTCACTCGGCTCAGCATGACCTTATCCCAGATATTGCCACAGTTGCTGGAGACCAAGCTGGTAACTCTAAAAGAAGCTCCGAAGAATCAAAATACAACGTCACCGAAGTATAACCCCAACGCCCGCTGCGCTTATCACTCTGACAGCCCGGGGCATACTACAGATGATTGTTGGAGCTTGAAAAATAAGATCCAAGACTTGTTTGACGCAAAGGAGATTGAGGTCGAAGTACCCAAGACTCCCCACGTGATCACTGCTCCCTTGCCAAAACATGGCTAGGATTGAGAAATTTTTGTTCATTCGAATGTTCAAGTTGCAATTCTCTTTTGTTCAAACATTTACTCATGTTAAACATTGTTATTTCATTAATGCATCACATATGTCTGTTTTGAAGCAATATATTCGTATTCACTATACGCAAATTATTTTCATATTTTTTCTGATGATCAACTCTTGGTTAATAATGCTAAGCCTCTTGAGGGAGGATGACGAAAACGATACCACGATCTTTATAGTATGCTTTTGAACAGACCCCGCTGATGAGGTACAGGCATTGTTTCAATCCCTAAACACTGGAGTTATAAGGATGATAATCCCTCGTCAACCCATCTGAGCCAAAGAAGTAGGAGTTTTTCTTTTCGAAATTTAAAAACCTTACTCATAACCTGGGGCAGGGTAGTCTCTCAGTTGATCCAAGTGCATAACGAATGGCACTAAAGAGGTCCTTACAAAATAAAGGAAGACAATGATGGTTCCGAATAATCAAGAAAGGCAGTCATTATCTCAAAAAATAAAAAACCCATTAAGTCAAAACCCATGAAGGAGACTTACAAAACTGGGGCATCCCGCTGACTGTAATTCCAAAAAAGGAAACAGTTCAGGCAAAAAAGAAAGGGATAACAAAAAATCAGACAAGAAAGAGGTCTTACAAACCCTCAACAAAAACAAAAATGACTGCCTATTCAAAATAAGTTATCAACATCCGAATCATCACCGGAAAATCAGAGCAAAGACTCAAACAAGGTCTAACGTATGATCAACTGAGTTTAGGTTTGGAGAACATCACGAAGAGCGGGTGGGTACAAATAAAATTTGAGCCTTTATCCTTTGTTTCTTAAATCGTGAACCAGGCCACGTTATAACCCTCAAAAGTCCTAGCTGAAGCATGGGTTAGTTCGAAAGCATACTGTTACGAAAGGTATCCTGACTCCTTAAGGCCTACGGTAAATACGGAGTTGACATCACGTTTTACAAACATTCATTTGTTTTATGAAAAAGAATGCATTTTCAAAATCTTCGAGACAGACATAAGCTTTTCATTTTTAACATAACTTTGTTTGCATATGACTTGTTGTTTGAACAGCATAGAAGTTCGCACGACGAATGCCTAGTGAACGAAAGTACCTCCAATCAAGGGGCACGACATGATCGTGGTCCATCATCTGGGGCAGTCCAGTCAAGATTCGGAGAATCTCTCAAAAGCCAAACAGTAGGGGCAAATCTCTGCCTGAGTCACTTGGGGCACTCCAGCAACGAATCTTGCACGATCAGACATCTTCTGGTACTATGGCAACACAAGCAGCCAGGGGCACCTCCCTGCATTCTAAGAGCGTGGACATAGTAGAAAAAATACTACGCACAATCAAAGACCCGCTAGGTTGACATACCTAGGAAAAAATAAGGGCTTCCCGGCGAACCAAAAGGTTCGGGCAAAAATAAGGGATGAAATGAAAAAATCTGTACACCCGGCAAGTCGAAAACCTGGAAAGGCGGCTTGGGCAAAAATGGGTATCCCGGTGGACTGAAAACCCGAAAGGGCGGTCCAGGCAAAAATTAGGGATCAAAAGCGTATGACTATGTCCCGGCATCTTGTCACCTGTCTACCAGAAGAAGGTTTGTCAATCAACAACCATCAGCACCTCACAGGTCTTCCTCTCCCACCTCAGAAACAGGGGCAATAAAGAATTGTCCAAAAGCAATCTAATTGTTCTGTCCTCCAGGGTACCAAGGTAGGTTCAGCTAGAGAACATAACCAGATATCTCAATTCCCCAGAGAGTGAGCCAGCAAGTCAGTACACTCTCCAAGCAAAGCTATTATCAACCTTAAGGAAGTTGGGTATCCTCCAACAGATCTCAACATTCCCCCAGCAGTACATGTATTCTTAACAGGCATCCCCGATAGTCTTGGTCTAAAGATTGTTCCCCGGCGGTATATCAAACATTTAGTGGAGTCACTTCCCCGATACAGCTCATAACTTCCCCAGGAGAGTCCAATCTAGTCCCCCAGGAAAGTTGGAATCCATCTCCCTAAGCAGTAAGCTTATCCCCAGTAGATTCTGGAAGCTTATCCTCGCAGAGCACGAACGCGTCGCCCGACTTTATTCAAAGAGTTATTTCCCTACCAGGATATAACTGGGTTATCCTCATCCAAAAGCCACGGAAAGATCGTCGTCAACACAGTTCTTTCTTATCCCCAGCGAAGTCTATCAGCACTTCCAACACAACAAGGGTATCCCCAGGAAGTTATTATCAACATTCCAGCAAAGTACCTCTCTCCTCATAGAGTATTGCTTCCCATCAAAATCGCTAGAGTATCTTTTCTCCCCGCAGAGTAATCCATTCGCCAAGTTTATTCCCCAAAGGAGTTATCTTCTCCTACCGGTATTCTTGCAACTATCAAGGATTTATTTTCCTAAGACGAAAACATAATATTCATAAACATCCTCATACATCATAGCATGCATATATGCATCATATCTTACAAATCTCATTTATGTTGAGAACATCATTGCTTGACCCATATCATGCATTGCATATGACTGACCTTTACCTTTCAGGAAAGATTCAGTTAAGCTCTCAGCCATTTCAAAGACCTAGTCTGGTTCAGTTAAATCGACTCCAAAGATTTCTCTGTTTCTTCTCCAGTCAAAGGCCTTCTCTGGTTCAGTCAGATCGACTCCAAAGATCTCCCTGTTTCTTGCCCAGTTGAAGACATTTCAAGACCTAGTCTGGTTCAGTTAAATCGACTCCAAAGATTTCTCTGTTTCTTCTCCAGTCAAAGGCCTTCTCTGGTTCAGTCAGATCGACTCCAAAGATCTCCCTGTTTCTTGCCCAGTTGAAGACATTTCAAGACCTAGTCTAGTTCAGTTAAATCGACTCCAAAGATTTCTCTGTTTCTTCTCCAGTCAAAGGCCTTCTCTGGTTCAGTCAGATCGACTCCAAAGATCTCCATGTTTCTTGCCCAGTTGAAGACATTTCAAGACCTAGTCTGGTTCAGTTAAATCGACTCCAAAGATTTCTCTGTTTCTTCTCCAGTCAAAGGCCTTCTCTGGTTCAGTCAGATCGACTCCAAAGATCTCCCTGTTTCTTGCCCAGTTGAAGACATTTCAAGACCTAGTCTGGTTCAGTTAAATCGACTCCAAAGATTTCTCTGTTTCTTCTCCAGTCAAAGGCCTTCTCTGGTCTAGTTAAACCGACTCCTAAAGGTTTTTCTTTTGAAGACTCAGTTGAAGACTCCAAGACCTTGTCTGGTTCAGTTAAATCGACTCCAAAGATTTTCCTGGTTATTATCCAGTCAAAGGCCTTCTCTGGTCTAGTTAAACCGACTCCTAAAGGTTTTTCTTTTGAAGACTCAATTGAAGACTCCAAGACCTCGTCTGGTTCAGTTAAATCGACTCCAAAGATTTTCCTGGTTATTATCCAGTCAAAGGCCTTCTCTGGTCTAGTTAAACCGACTCCTAAAGGTTTTTCTTTTGAAGACCCAGCTGAAGACTCCAAGACCTTGTCTGGTTCAGTTAAATCCACTCCAAAGATTTTCCTGGTTATTATCTAGTCAAAGGCCTTCTCTGGTCCAGTTAAATCGACCCTAAACAGATTTTCCTGATAAAGACTCAGTTGAAGTTATCCAAGGTTCTCTCAATGTTTGTTGTTGAGGTGGTAATCGCCTATGGTTCTCTCCCCGATACTGCGGAGGTGGTAATCCCAGATTTTGCTCAACGATTGTTGTTGAAGTTGAAGTTATCCAAGGTTCTCTCAATGTTTGCTGTTGAGGTGGTAATCGCCTATGGTTCTCTCCCCGATACTGCGGAGGTGGTAATCCCAGATTTCGCTCAACGATTGCTGTTGAAGTTGAAGTTATCCAAGGTTCTCTCAATGTTTGCTGTTGAGGTGGTAATCGCCTATGGTTCTCTCCCCGATACTGCGGAGGTGGTAATCCCAGATTTCGCTCAACGATTGCTGTTGAAGTTGAAGTTATCCAAGGTTCTCTCAATGTTTGCTGTTGAGGTGGTAATCGCCTATGGTTCTCTCCCCGATACTGCGGAGGTGGTAATCCCAGATTTCGCTCAACGATTGCTGTTGAAGTTGAAGTTATCCAAGGTTCTCTCAATGTTTGTTGTTGAGGTGGTAATCGCCTATGGTTCTCTCCCCGATACTGCGGAGGTGGTAATCCCAAGATTATCTCAATGATTGCTGTTGAGGTTAAAGTCATCCAAGGTTCTATCACCGTTCCTGTTGAGGTAGTAACCATCCCTGGTTCATTCATCACCGTTTGAAGCTCCATACCCAGCTCCTGTAACCAGTCAGGACACATCTACACAAAGAATTTGAAGACCAGCTCCCGTAACAGGTCAGGTAATCATTTTTCTTTTTTGCAGGTATGCAAGTTCTCGCTAAGGAAGCTCTTACGCGATCAACATCCAGATGGCATCTATAAGCCCATCCACCTGCCATCATCTCTTAGCATGGCATCTATAAGCCCATCATCCTATCCATCAATCTCCAAATGGCATCTATAAGCCCATTCCCATCATCACACTGCTATTATGTGAGCGCAAATTTCTGGGCACTCTAGTGTTCAATCATCTTCCACCCTCGGATTACGAAAGGCACGTCAGCCAATCTGCATCCTCAGGTCTAAGAGGATTGAACAGGGGCAACTGTTGTACCCCAAAATTTGCCCTCCCATATTCTTCAAAATTTGCCAAGTCAAAGCTTCAAAATCTCCCCTAGGGTACGCCTCACTGTTGCCTTGCCTCGAAAGGTGATTGTCGAGTAGAGGATGTCTTAGTAAGTCCTCATGATCCGGGAACCTGGCATGAGGGTAGCTTCTAAGGTGTCTTCCCATTGCTCTGGTGATCACCATGTCCCGAACCTCGAATTGACCCGAACACCTCCAACGGTGGTGCTACCTACCTCTCAATTGTGGGATGGCACTACTTTAAAAGATATTTACACAGACGAATTCCTTAGGGTAGGTAGACGACTCTAGATACTTGCTCTAATTTCAAAACAAATCAAAAATACTTTTCACACCGACACCTTTTCAAAAAGCTTTCGAAAGCAATTTTTCAAACACTCTTGAGGACCGATACAAGAGTCGAACTGGAATTTTCAAAGAAACCTTTTTAAAACCCACATTGAAAGGCAAACAAACCATTTTTGAAAACACAATGAGCAAGTATCTAAGAGCCCATGGATAACCATGGATAGAAAGGGTGCTAACACCTTCCCTTTCTATAACCTACCTCCCGAACCGAGAGCAATCTCTTTAAGGAATTTTTCTGTGCTTTTGTCCTTTCCATTTGGAGAAAATAAAAGACGGTGGCGACTCTTGCTTCCGCGACATTTCGCGAACCAGCGTTAAACAGTCAGTTCCAGATCCACCGATCACAACAACCATATTGAAATGTACAGTATAAGAAAGAAAAAAGACTTGTTTAGAAAATGGTTTTTTATCTTAATGAAAAAGAAATAAATTAATAAAAGAAAAATATATTTATGTCTTTTTATATTAATAAAAAAATGATTAAAAGGAAAATAAATGAAAGATAGAAACAACGTGTTGCTGCAAGAAAAACAACAAAGATCAGAAGTTCTGAAGCCAGGCGCGTGATGACTCAGAAGGAAACGTCAGTGGGTATGAGAAGTTCTGGATTGGTGAACTCTGAGGTCCTGCAAGAAACGTTAGAGGGGAAACACAGAAGTTATGGATTGTTATATGCTGAACTTCTGAATGTTAGAACAATGAGAAAATAAATAAATATCAAATAATGTGTATTATGCAAAAAAAAAGAGTTTTTGTTTACCTATGTATGTAAAGGTATTTTTAATGTATAAAGAAATAAATAAATAAAAAATGATTAATTTTATTTGTTTAAGGGTAAACCCTATTTTCTTTAAGAAAATAAATACTATATATTATTTATATACAAAAATATATTAATATGTGTAACAATGAAATATACTTAAAAAAGGGTATTTTTTTAGTCTAAATAATAATAAAAATAAAAATGTAATATTTTTGTATTTTTATTCTAAGTATTTAATAAAATAAAAGTATATATATATATATATATATATATATATATATATATATATATATATATATATATATATATATATATATATATATATATATATATATATATATATATATATATATATATATATATATATATATATATATATATATATATATATATATATATATATATATATATATATATGTGTGTGTGTGTGTGTGTGTGTGTGTATTAAATATATTAAATATATTAAATATGTATAATATAAAATAAAATATATAGAAAAATAAGTTATATTTTTAATAATATTTTGAGTGTGAATAAAAATAAGAAATAAAAATAAAATTATAATTTACATATTTTTTTCAAGTTTTAATAATAAATAAAAAGTATTTAAATGCTTTAAATGCTAGAAAAAACCAAAATAAAATGCCAAATAAATGTAAAAAATTATGAAAATATTTTTTAAGCATTTTTTATATTTGGAAATAATAAACAAAATCAGAAAAGAAATCAAAAATGCAAAAATGTGAAAATATAAGATATTGGGCCAGGGGGTGCAAAAATGAAAGTGGGAGGTGCCAAGAGTGAGTCAGGCCAAGCCCATCCCACCACTTCATCTTCTTCCTCCAGCACTTTGAAAATACGCGCGCGCCTGTACAAACTTGGGACATCCTGCATACGTGATCTTTTGCAAAAACTCACAACATCAAACTTGTAGAGAATTTCAAGACGATTCCAACCATATAAAACATTAATCCTAACTCTCAAAGACCAGAGGGAATTTCTCTGGCCCTAAAATCTGACCTAGTTTTTTCAGCATGTTCATGGATGAAATTCTCCTAGCACACTTAATATAAATGAAAGTTGAGCATATGTATGGCTTCCTAGCAATGAACACTACATTTTTTATTCATAAACCTAAGGATAAATGTTCCTAAATAAAGAGATAGAAAGTGAGGAAAAACCTGTTTCAGTTGGATTCGTGTAGGGCAATGCAGTGCTTCTCAACAAGTTTTGAGGTGTCTGGTAGCTTGCCTGAACTTCACTTGATCTTTCCCAATAGCTAGCTTGCCTTGTATGTCCCTGAATTAGCCCATAGAACTCAACCTGCACAAGCTTGAAATGAAAATGGTGAACACTATAAGTGGAGTTACAATTGGAAATGGAGGTTTGGGATATCTTGAGTGAGTTGAATGGAAGGTGTTTGAAGCAAAAAGGGGCAAAACGCACGAGCCAAATGAGCTATGGCACTCAAGTTGCAGCACCTGCCCTGTTTTGCCAAAGAAGTATGATTTCTGGCTATGGGAGGTTTTGAGGCTCAATTACTCGTGTTTCTTGCTCAAAGGGTTGTGTGAAAGATGTTTGAAATATTTATGTAAGTTGGTGTTGGCTGGTTATTTAGTTGTGAGGATTTTGACAAGTTTTTTCTTTGTGAAGCAAGAATGGGAAGTTGTGATTACAGGCCTGCACCAGCCATCAAATATGCTGCATACAATCCTCTTGGTCCCTGCAATTTGTGGATTTTATTTGGCTTCTGAGATCTTGGCCCTATACTCAAAGATCATGGTTTGACATAAAGCACACTTTTGCAAAAATGGAAATGTGCCTTTTACCATTTAGGGATTAGTTTTGTGTGCAATGTCCAAATGACCAAGATAATGCATTAGATCAATGAATTTGCATTAAATTATGTTGTGTGAAATGGTTTAGAGGCCTGCAAACTAGTACAAGGCATGCTGTTTTGAAAATGCAACTTGAGTGAACATGATTTTGCCATGGATACAAAGTGAGTTTTTGCCAACTTCAAGCATTCGATTCTCCATAACCATAAATGTGTTTGAGGAGTTCTTGGACAATTTGGAAAGCTTGCAAAATTATCTATAATCCATATTTGAAATGCAACTTGAGACTCCAATTGTAACTATGTGAAAAATGGCCAAGAAGATAGGTCAAAATCCTCCCTAAACTAGGGCAAAATTTCTCTAAGTTAAAAGTTTTAGGGACCCTTGTTCCAAAAATCATAACTTGAGATCCAAGCTTCTTTTGAGAAAACTTTGTGAATCAAAGTTGTAGACTTTGTGGTGGACTACAACTTTAATGTTATAAGTTTTGTTTGAATCCATTTGCATCATGGTGAAAATGTGGGACAAAGTTAGGAAAAATTAAGAAAATTTCATAACTTAGAAAAATTCTAAGTTATGAATTTTTTTCAATTTCAAACCCTAAATTGCAATTTTGGGTTTCTTGATGAACAAGTTTCACAATTTTACACATCTTGATGAAAAATGACCCTTGGCACTTGATTTTGACCAAAAAGTCAAAGTTTGACTTTTCAGTGTATAGTCAACTTTTGCTCAGTTGACTGAAAAATTCATTTGTCAATCCTATGCATTTGAGATCTTTTGAACTTGTTGATTAGGTCAAGATGATTCCATTGAGCCCTTAAGTCCTTGGTTGAGCTTGAATTGCCCTTGGCTAGGTCAAAAAGTCAAAAATTGCCTTTGTACAGTCCAAACCCTATAAATGACCATTTTGCCCTTTTGGTGATCTGATCAAATTTCTTGTGGAATTGTGGTCCAAACTTGATCAAATGGTTCATATGATTTCATAATGTTGATGTGGGTCAAAATTCATAAGGTTTGACTATAAATTGGCCACAGTTGACTTTTTCCCCAATATAGCTGATTTCTAGGTCAACTGTCCAATTGATTGGGAAAAAATTTGATTCAAGGCTTGAAACTTGGTATGGACAAACTCATTAGTCCAAAATGAAGTATGAAAGTCAATTTGAGCAAGGGAATGGCGTCTGTGTCTAGAGTGTATCCGAGCTGTAACTGTATTTGATTTTGAATGAATATCAGAACGACTTCCGTGTCTGGAGTGTATTTGTATTCTGAATGGGTGACATAGAAACATCTGTGTATGGAGTATCTATGTGTTGGGGATAAATTCTGAATGAGTGACAAAATGGAAACTGTGTCTGGAGCGTATCTGGACTATATCTGAAGTTGAGATCTGTATGAGTAGTAGAAGGACTTCCGTGTTTGGAGTGTATCCGTACTGTAACTGGGATCCGGACAAGTGACAGAATGACTTCCGTGTCTAGAGTGTATCTGAACTTGAAGTTGATAGTTGAATCTGAATGAGAAGTAGAATGGCTTTCATGTATGGAGTGTATCTAGTCTGTATCTGATCGCTGAAGTCTGAATGAGTAGTGTAATGACCGTCGTGTCAGGGGTGAATCCATACTGTATCTTGACTTGAAATTCTGAATGAGTAATAGAATGACCGTCGTGTCTGGGGGTGTATCCATATTGTATCTGAAATCTCTGAATAGTTGTTAAAGATAGCTTTTTAATCTTATCCTGAAAAGGGTAGAATGTTAGCTAAAAACACAAAATTATGTTGCATGATATGTATGATGCAATAAAATGCATTCTATCAATGCTTATGATATATGAATGTAATGGATGTGCATGTAAGCTGATTAGCTGTCTTACTGAGGAAAATAAATCCTTGATAGCTGGAGATAAATGAAATCTTTGACTGCGGTCGGGGAAAGTAAATCCTTGACCGATGTTGGGGATTCCAAAAATCTTTGGTTATTGAAGATGAGAGAACCTTGCTGATTACTGTTGGGGATAGAAAATCCTTGGCAACCTGCGGGGATTATCAAAATTTTGACAACTTCTGCGGGGATGTGAGAATCCTTCATGACTTTCCTGGGGAAATAAGGAAAAATTCGACGACGTCTACTGGGGAATTGAAACCTGGGAGGCTTCAAATGGAGAAACAGGAACTAGAATCTTCGTTCTGCCAAGAAATAACTTTGTGGGGAGAGTGTTTATTCTGCCGGGGAAATCAGGAGCTTAGGCTGTATGCCAATCTACTAGGGAATTATCTTACTCGGGGTTAAGACAACAAGTTAACTGTTATTTGGTTGATTCTCATATTTTTAAGATAACCTGCTGGGGAAAATGGGGAAAACTGAATGGTTCCCGCTGGGGATGGATAGTTGGAAATTTGACTCCGCTGGGGAAGAAGGTTTAATCTTCGCTGAGGGTCTGTAGTTCAAAGTTTTTGGGCTCCACTGGGGATTGGGAGTTTAGAGACTTAACTCTGATGGGAATTTTGAAGCTTAACTCCGCTGGGGATATGTACTTCAAGGTTTTAGCTCTGTCGAGGATCTAAATGACATACTGTAGGGGATTTCTTCTGGAATAGACTAAAGACGGCTCCCTATACTTTTGACCTATCAGTAATTATCCTTTCTTAATTTGTTTTATTTGTAATCAGTGATTATATTCAAATGCATATGCCTATTTAACAAACAATTGGACGTTTTCAAATAAAACATAAGTGTAAAAAGAAAGGAAAGGCAAGCAAATTTCTGCACTTTGAAGTATTTTTGTATTAACTTTTGTAGGTATTTTGTACAAAGGAGACAGACATCCTAGTAAGAGAATGTTGTCGTAAAAATTGAGAAAAATTTTATATAAAGAAAGATGTCTATGTGTAACAATTCCATGGGGTTCCCATTCTGCTATAGCCTTTGCAACTCTGAGTATCTTGTCCATTCGTTGCTTCCTCCGAAGGTAATTGGATTGATCATGAGCCTGGAGTTTGGTCGTGAAGAGATTGTCCTTAAAGTGATCCGACGAGACATAGTCATACGCTTTAATTCCCTAACTTTTGCCTGAATCTCCCTTTCGGGTTTTCGATCCACCGGGAAACCCTTTTTTGCCCAAGTCGCCCTTTCGGGTTTTCAACTTGCCGGGTGTACATATTTTTTTTATTTATCCCTAATTTTTGCCTGAATCGCCCTTTCGGGTTTTCGATTCACCGGGATGCCCATTTTTTCCCAAGTCGCCCTTTCGGGTTTTCAACTTGTCAGGTCATTTATACGTATTATCTTTTGAATATGTCTGCATTTGCAGGGTGCGGCAAGTCATCGCCATCCATGGTGGTCAGAATCATTGCCCCACCAGAAAAGATGTTCTTGATCATAAATGGTCCTTCGTAAGTAGGAGTCCATTTACCCCTGGGATCACTTTGCGGCAAGATGATCCGCTTGATTACAAGATCTCCGACTTGATATACCTGACGCCTGACTTTTTTGTTGAAAGCCTTGATCATCCGTTTTTGATACGTATGACCATGGCAAACAGTAGTAAGTCTCTTCTCGTCGATCAAATTAAGCTGATCAAGCCGGGTCTGAATCCAATCGTCTTCACTTAAACCAACATCCTTCATAATCCTTAAAGAAGGAATCTGAACTTCCATAGGTAAAACAGCCTCCATGCCATATACCAAAGAAAAGGGGGTTACCCCAGTTGAAGTATGCGTCGTGGTATGATATCCATGCAGAGAAAACGGTAACATCTCATGCCAGTCCTTGTAGGTGACTGTCATCTTTTGAATGATCTTTTTGATATTTTTATTCGCGGCTTCAACAGCACCGTTCATCTTTGGCCGATAGGGAGATGAATTATGATGTTGAATCTTGAAATTCTCGCACATAGCAGTAATCACAGTGTTATTCAGGTTTGTACCGTTGTCCGTGATGATCCTGTCGAGGATACCATACCGGCATATGAGATTTTCTTGATGAAGCGGGCAACCACGTTCTTCGTAACGGAGGCGTATGAAGCTGCTTCGACCCACTTGGTAAAGTAATCAATAGCGACCAAGATGAAGCGATGTCCATTGGATGTCGTGGGCTTGATCTCTCCAATCATGTCGATTCCCCACATCGCGAATGGCCAAGGAGCTGTTAGAACGTTGAGAGGAACAGGAGGAATATGTACCTTGTCAGCATAGACCTGGCATTTGTGACAAGTACAGGAATGTTGATGACAGTCAGCTTCCATGGTAGACCAGTAGTAGCCTGCCCTTAGAATCTTCTTAGCTATTATATGTCTGCTCAAGTGGGTGCTAAATGTGCCACTATGTATTTCGGTCATGATCAACTCTGCTTCAACTTTGTCCATACAACGAAGTAGAACACAATCATGGCTGCACTTATATAAGATACCATTGCTTAGGAAGAACTTGGAAGCAAATCTCCTTAAGAATTTTTTGTCATTGACGGAAGCTCCTTCGGGGTATTCTCGAGTCTGGAGATACTTTTTGATTTCATGAAACCAGGGTTGTTCCACTACTTCTTCGGTATTAATCTCATGACAGTGCGCAGGTTCGTCCATTTGTTCGATGGTGATTTGGGGAACATCATTATCCCAATTGAGTTTAAACATGGAAGACATTGTAGCCAGAGCATCTGCTAGTTGATTTTCTTCTCGCGGGAAGTGCTCAAAGGTAATCTGCTCGAAATGAGGCAACAATGTCAAGACATGTTCTTTGTATGGGATAAGATTAGGATGTTTAGTATCCCATTCTCCTTTGATTTGACTGATAACCAAAGCTGAGTCCCCAAATACGACCAAAGATTTGATTCCCAAGTCAATAGCAGCCTTGAGACCAAAGATACAAGCTTCATATTCAGCCATGTTGTTGGTGCAGCTGAAACAAAGTCTGTTAGAACAATGTTTGAATCTAGTACCCTATATTTAAGTTTTGATGATAACAAAGTGAAAAGATATAGTAGTTAAATATTTCATAATTGAATTATATGCTGCCTAAAATTACTATGCTCTGATTTGCAGATATGCTGATTAAAATAAGCAAGATCACGTTTTCAGCATCAGAATATGATTTCATACACCAGCATCAGAAGTTGCTGAATCAGAACGTCAAGATCAGATGATCAACGCTTGCACATGCTGAAGCTTGATGAACAGAACTACGCGTAAAACACTCTGATACAGAAACAAACTAGTTCATCAGCAGCGAAGCAGAATCAGAATGAGCCAAGCTAGAACGTGCATTGAAGAAGCAACGGTACTGTGCATTGAACGCTAATTAATTCTAACGGCATCATTCCAGACAAGATCTGCTCAAAAAGGAAAGCTTGTTATTAGCATTGAATCAAGAATATTTGCTTCAACGTTCATCTTCTCAAGTGCTATATAAACCAAGCTTCGAAGATTATAATGGCTAATGCTTCCAAACTCTCTACACGCACAAAGCTGATCAATAATCTTCATCTACAAGTTTTGCTAAACCAACAAACTCTGATACTTCATTAGCGTTTAGCAACCTAGTATTCTAAGCTTAATTTGTGTATACATCACAGTTGTGATATAGTTTTTGTAGAAAACATTCACACACATTTGTTTATATCTTTGTAAGAAAGTGTTGCCTTGACAAACCGGATTGTGGTTTGAATCAAGAAGGTTTTAGCAGTTGCTAAAGCAGATTTGTATTCAGTTGAATATAGTGAATTAAGACCTCGTGAGAGAGAGGCGAAATCACCTTGACGGGTGGACTGGAGTAGTTTGAGATCAAACGAACCAGGATAAAAATACCTTGTCATTTGCTTTAAGTTTCCAGTTTTACAATTCAACCCCCCCTTCTTGTGTTTTTCACCCCTTCAATTGGTATCAGAGCGCCTGGTTCTGAGCTAAAACACTTAACCGTGTCAGTAAAAGATCCAGCGTCAGAAAAACACAATGGCAGGAAACAACTCTCATTTCAGCAATGACACCAATGAGGACAGAGACAGATTCAGCGGCAAACCTCCAGTCTTTGATGGAGAAAACTTTGATTACTGGAAAGACAGAATTGAAAGCTTCTTTCTAGCACATGATGCTGATCTGTGGGATATGGTGACAGATGGATACACGCACCCTGTAAATGCAACTGGTCAGAAGATTGAAAGAAAATCAATGACTGATCAACAAAAGCGTGATTTCAAGAATCACCATAAGGCCAGAACCATCCTCCTCAGTGCCATCTCCTATACTGAGTATGAGAAGATCTCCAACAGAGACACAGCTAAGAACATCTTTGATTCTCTCAGAATGACGCATGAGGGCAACGTTCAAGTCAAGGAAACAAAAGCTCTGGCGCTAATTCAGAAGTATGAGGCGTTTAAAATGGAAGAATCTGAATCCATTGAAACTATGTTCTCTAGATTCCAGATTCTGGTAGCTGGTCTCAAAGTTCTGGACAAGGGATACTCTACTGCTGACCATGTCAAGAAGATAATCAGAAGTTTACCCAAGCAGTGGAGGCCTATGGTTACTGCTCTGAAGCTGGCGAAAGATCTCAACAAAATCACTCTGGAGGAACTTATAAGCTCCCTCAGAAGTCATGAGATAGAGCTGGAAGCTGACGAGCCCCAGAAGCAAGGTAAGCCTATAGCTTTAAAATCTAACAGAAAATCTGAATCTAAAGTTTTGCAGGCAGTTGAAGAAACATCTGATGGATCCTCATCAGAAGAAGACGAGCTTTCCCTTCTCTCCAGAAGAGTAAATCAACTGTGGAAGCAAAGACAAAGGAAGTTCAGGAATCCCAGAAGATCTGATCAGAACGAGTCTTCTTCCAGATACAGAAGGACAGATTCTTCCTCTGGATACAGAAGATCTGAAGGCTCCTCCGGTAGCAAGAAGCCAAATACAAAAGACATCATCTGCTACGAGTGCAATGAGCAAGGACACTACAAGAGTGACTGTCCAAAGCTTCAGAGGGAAAAGCCCAAAAAGAAGTTTGGAAGAGAGAAGAAGAAAAGTCTCATGGCCACATGGGATGACTCTGACTCGTCTGAAGCTGACTCAGAATCAGATGATGAAAGGGCGAACATAGCGCTCATGGCTAACATTCCAGATGACAGTGAAGCTTCTGACTCAGACTCAGAATCAGACACAGAAGAGGTATTCCCTAACTTCGCTGTTAATTTTACAAAGGCTGAACTTGCTGAAAGCCTCAATGAAATTCTAGAACGTTATCAGCAGATTAGAGCTAAATTCAGAGACCTGAAAAGGACTCTTGAATCTGACTCTAATAAGTCTGAGAGTCTCAAATTGGAAAACTCTGAGCTGAGAGATAAAATTTTAAAATTAGAAAACTCTTTACAAAACTCTCAGAAGGAACCAATTGCTGAAACTCCCAGCAACGCTGATGAGATCATCAAGGAGTATGATCATAGTTTCCAGAAGTTCCTTGCTAAAAGCATAGATAGAAGCAGAATGGCTTCAATGATCTATGGAGTTAGCAGAAACGGCAGGAAAGGAATAGGATACCTAGGTAAGGTTCCTACACCTAAAAATGTCATGGATTTAACCATCAAACACACTCCTCTAAATTCACACTTTGTGTATGGTCACACACATGACATCAAATATACTAGTAGTAATCACTTTGTGAAACCAAAATTCAACCAGAGTTTTGGTAAAACTAACAAATCAGGACCCAAGAAGATCTGGGTACCTAAGGATAAAATAATACATGTTGCAGATATCTTTAGCAGCAAATCAGAAACACCAGTCATGGTACCTGGACTCTGGTTGCTCACGACACATGACGGGAAGAAGGCATATGTTCCAAAGCCTGGAACTTAAGCCTGGAGGCCACGTTGGCTTTGGAGGCAATCAGAGGGGAAAGATTATTGGCTCTGGAACTGTAGGTAACGGAAATCTTCCCTCTATTAATAATGTTCTGCTAGTTGATGGATTGATGCATAATCTGTTATCCATAAGTCAATTAAGTGATAATGGTTATGATATAATCTTTAATCAAAAATCATGTAAAGCTGTTAGTCAGAAAGATGGGACTATCCTGTTTAATGGAAAGAGGAAAAACAACATTTACAAAATCAAACTTTCTGAACTAAAGAGTCAGAACGTAAAATGTCTTCTGTCTGTTAACAACGAGCAGTGGATCTGGCACAGAAGATTGGGGCATGTTAGTATGAGAAGAATATCTCAGATTAACAAACTCAATCTGGTCAGAGGACTTCCAAATTTGAAGTTCAATTCAGATGCTCTGTGTGAAGCATGTCAGAAAGGCAAATTTGCAAAACCTTCTTTTAAATCCAAAAATGTTGTTTCTACCTCTAAGCCATTAGAACTTCTGCACATTGACTTATTTGGACCAGTTAAAACTGCTTCAGTCAGTGGCAAGAAGTATGGGTTAGTAATCGTAGATGACTATAGCAGATGGACATGGGTAAAGTTCTTAAGACACAAGGACGAGTCACACTCTGTGTTTGTTACCTTCTGTAACCAAGTTCAGAATGAAAAAGATCTTAGAATCGTTAAAGTCAGAAGTGATCATGGTGGAGAATTTGAAAATAAAGATTTTGAGTCATTCTTTAATGACAAAGGCATTCTGCATGATTTCTCTTGTCCTAGAACTCCCCAACAAAATGGAGTTGTAGAACGAAAGAACAGAACATTGCAAGAAATGGCCAGAACCATGATCAACGAGACAAACGTTGCTAAGACTTTCTGGGCAGAGGCAATAAACACAGCGTGCTACATTCAGAATAGAATCTCAATAAGACCTATTCTGGAAAAGACTCCATATGAATTGTGGAAGAACAGAAAGCCCAACATTTCGTATTTTCATCCATTTGGATGTACTTGCTTTATATTGAATACTAAGAATTATTTGAACAAGTTTGATTCTAAGGCACAGAAGTGTATTATGTTAGGATACTCTGAACGCTCAAGAGGGTACAGAGTATACAATACAGAAACACAGATTGTGGAAGAATCAATCAGTGTTCGTTTTGATGACAAGCTTGACTCTGAAAAGTCAAAGCAGAATGAAAATCTTGCAGGGATAGAAATTGAATTTGCAGGTTCTGAAGACAAGTCATCAGAAGTTCTCAACACAGACATTCCTTCAACGTCTGAAAGAAGCAATGCTAGAAATCCTACAACTGCTGCTGATCAACCTCAGAAGAGATTACCCAGAAGCAGTTTGGATCACCCAGAAGAAACTATCCTAGGAAGAAAGGAAGATCCAATCAGAACAAGAGCAAGCTTCAGAAACTCTGAAGAAACTCTGATGGGACTTGTGTCTCTGATTGAACCTTCTTCTATTGATGAAGCACTTCTGGATAATGACTGGATTCTGGCAATGCAAGAAGAGCTGAATCAATTCACCAGAAACGACGTATGGGATCTCGTTCCAAGACCAAAAGGATTCAACGTCATTGGAAAAAGATGGGTGTTCAGAAACAAGCTCAATGAACAAGGTGAAGTCGTCAGAAACAAGGCACGACTGGTTGCACAAGGTTATAGTCAGCAAGAGGGGATAGACTATACAGAAACCTTTGCCCCAGTCGCCAGGTTAGAATCTATCAGACTTTTAATCTCATTTGCTGTTAATAGAGGCATCACTCTGTATCAGATGGATGTCAAAAGTGCATTCTTAAATGGTTATATAGAAGAAGAGGTATATGTTCACCAACCCCCAGGTTTTGAAAATACAAAACATCCAGAACATGTTTTCAAACTGAAAAAGTCACTATATGGTCTGAAACAAGCTCCCAGAGCTTGGTATGAAAGGCTAAGTAACTTTCTGCTTGAAAATGAATTCACCAGAGGGAAAGTGGACACTACTCTATTATGTAAAACAGTTAAGAGTGACATTTTAGTCTGTCAAATTTATGTTGATGATATCATTTTTGGTTCTACTAATCCTTCTCTTGGAAGAAAATTTGCTAAGTGTATGCAGGCAGAATTTGAGATGAGCCTCATGGGGGAACTGAAATTCTTTCTAGGAATTCAGATCAATCAAACTCCAGAAGGAACTTACATTCATCAGAGCAAATACATCAGAGATCTTCTGAAGAAATTTGACCTCTCAGAATGTAAGCCATCGAAGATTCCAATGCATCCCACGTGCATTCTGGAAAGAGAAGAGGTAAGCAAAAGCGTAGAACAGAAAGTCTACAGAGGTATGATTGGTTCTCTCCTTTATCTGACTGCTTCAAGACCTGATATTTTATTCAGCGTATGCATTTGTGCTAGATTCCAATCAGATCCTAGAGAATCTCACTTAACAGCTGTTAAGCGAATTTTCAAGTATCTGAAAGGTACTACTAATCTGGGTTTGTTTTATAGAAAATCTAGTGATTACAGTTTAGTAGGCTACTGCGATGCTGATTTTGCTGGAGACAGAGTGGAACGTAAGAGTACTTCTGGAAGCTGCCAGTTTCTGGGAGAAAATCTGATCTCGTGGTCCAGCAAAAGGCAATCAACAATTGCTCTGTCAACAGCAGAAGCTGAGTACATAGCAGCAGCAGGATGTAGCACACAAATGCTCTGGATGAAAAGTCAGCTTGAAGACTTCCAGATTTTTGAGAGTAACATTCCTATTCTTTGTGATAATACTTCTACTATTTGCTTAAGTAAGAATCCCATTTTACATTCTAGAGCTAAGCATATAGAAATAAAACATCATTTCATTAGGGACTATATTCAGAAAGGTATTTTAAACTTGAAATTTATAGATACAGACCATCAATGGGCTGATATCTTTACTAAACCCCTTTCAGAAGATAGGTTTAATTTCATTCTGAAACATCTCAGCATGAAAGTATGCCCAGAATGAAAATGTTTTAATTCCATGTATTTATCTTCAGAATGTAATTATATTACTGTGAACTTCTGATCAATCTTCTTTCAGAAATATAGAACATGCAGATTGTATCAGAGGCAAGTCTAAAGATCTGAGAGTCTAATCTCAAATACAGACGTGCTGATCACTACATCAAACAAGTGTCATCCAATCATCAGCAAATCCCTGAAGCAGAACGCATGCACGTTTCTGAGAAGGCAAAGCGCTGATTGGGTGCATTGAGACACATGTCTGGTAACCGTTTTTAAGTATCTTTCTCAAATCCCCCAAAATCAGCAAGCATTTAATGCAAAGTAATCACGCTTGTTAATGGCAATCATTATTTTTTTCTCTCTCTTAAAAACGTTTTATTTTTCAAAATAATTTTTGAAAATTCTATTTAAGCACATTACTCTTCATTCTTAGTCTTTACGCTTTCTCATAATCTCTTAAGAATTTTTCTACATATTTCTGAGTTTATCGTCTTCAAACCCTTTTTCTCTCAAATCACTCTCAAGCTTTTTGTGTGAGAACAATGGCATCCTCCAGCATTTCTGCAGGAAATCAGAAGAAAGAAACCTCTGAGCAATATCAAGCGCCTACCAGAACTCTTCTCACACCGGTAAAGAATCTTGAGGTTCTCTCTGAGTTAATCGTCGATTTCGAAAGTTTGAAGGATAATGGATTTGACCTAACTGAGGAAATCAAAGCTCAAAAGTGGGAGAGGTATTTTGATAGATTGGTTGGACCAACCTTCCCAGAGCTTGTCAAAGAATTTTGGATTCACGCCAAGATTCATAAACATCTAGTCATCTCTTCTGTCATGGGAAAGAAGATAGTAATTTCTGAAGACCTCATTGCTAGATTAATAGGTCAAAGTGGTGGTGGAGTCCGTTGTGTGGACATGGCTGATAGATGCCCTGATATAGGTGTGGTAGCCAACTGCATTTTCACTCTTGGTTTTCCCAGCAGCAAAATTAAGGATCTGAAGGATCACTGCAGAGTGTGGGCCAAGATTGTTCTGGGCTGTTTCAATCACAGGAAGCCAACAAGCTCTCCTGACTATATAAACGTGGATCAGCAATTTCTGATCTACTTTATTAATCAGAGGGTGAAGATCAATTTGGCACACTTCCTGTTCAATCATCTGAAGACTAGTGTGAAAGAGACTAGAGAAGAAGAAAGGACCAAAAGAGACTGGATACCATTTGGAAGGCTCATATCAGATATTCTGACAGAGAATAAGCTGATAGATTATCTGAGCGAAGCTAAAGTACTGGGCAATTTTGAACCAACTGTTGGAAAACCGCTGAACGCTAAGAACCTGAAAAAGATGAAGCTGATAGAAAATATTAGGAAGGAACCCAGAGCTGCTTCAACTGCTGACATCTCCAGAAGAAGAGTGCCTCTGAGTGATTTCCCAAGATTTTCTGAAATGGAATCCCAACCTGATATGTTTCTCAAGTATCCAGATTCATACAAGGAAGAAGATGCAGGTTCAAAGCTGAAGATCAAAGATCTGAGTCAACCCCAACCTGAAGTGACTCAGAAGAAGTCAAAGAAGAGGAAAGCAGAAGGATCATCTCATCAGACTCCAAAGAAACGAGGTAATTCATCTGCTGCTCCTATTTCAATTTCATCTACTATTCCAACATCTGTTGCTCCTCCTCAAACCTCTCACAGAATATCCATTCCAATCCCCACTATTGATGAAACCATACCAGAAGACCCTTCTGAGGCCTTACAACTCAGAAGAACCAGAATTAAAATTCCAATCAAAATTCCCAAACAACAACCAACTGTTTCAACAACACCAGCACTTGATAGAGTGCTAGCTGACATTGAGCGTGAACATGCTTCTGTTCAACCTCACTCTGAACCACCAAATATTCCTCCTCCACAACCTGAACCAGAAATACAACCAGAACCACAACAAGAATCAGAACCACAATCACAACAACCTATCACAGAAGAACCTCTGATCCCTAAGCAATCAGAGATTCCACCTCCTCAACCAGAAAATAATCCTCCCTCACCTCAAACAGAGTTTCACCGCTATGAAACCCCATCTCCTCATCATTCTGATCCCCACTCACCTCAACCTTCACCGCTGGCAATACAGTTGCCATGTGGAACCACCATTGTCAGACCCCAGTTACCATCATCAGAGGAATCAACACCTCCAAAAACTCCAACCACTCCAATAGATATATCCTCTGACTCTGATAACCATCCACCAAAACAAACAGCACCTCAGCACACCTCTGAAAACCAATCATCTGAAAACCTCAGCAAAACTTTCATTGACTTAACAAGTCTTGAACGTCTTGCTGATTTAAGACACAAATTGGCCATTCCCAAACCAAAGCAACTAGATGTTGGCTCTGGTATTTTGGACTTTGAAACAGGTATGCTGCAATGGATTGCTTCTTTGAAGCAAGTCTGTCCGGGGATGATCGACCCAGCTGCTTCTGATCAGCTCTGGTCACAGTTCAGAGTATGGGTTCGTGCTGAAGCACTCAAGCTGCAGGACGTCAACTATGAGCAGGCTCAACAGAACTTTAGCAAGCTGCTGAAGGAAGTTGAGAGTCAGCTGCCTCAAGAAGTTGTGCTCCATCTGGACTCTGAATCTTGGTCTGAGAAAGAGCAAGCTGCACAGGTGCAACCAGCAGAAGAAGACAAGACCCTTCAGGAAGAAAATCCAGCAGAAGATGTAGCTGAAAGTTCTGAGAAGCTTCCTCCTGCTGAAAGCTCTCAAGCTGCCTTGGACAGGCAGGCTCTGGAAGAATTAAGGCTGAATGACCTGCGTCTACAGCAGCGGATGGAAGAGAATGATCAGAAGATGGAAGCAAGAATGAACGTTCAGGACAGCAAAATTGACACTGTTGTCACCATGGTTCAGAAGCAGAATGAAACTTCTGAAAAGATTCAAGCAATGCTGGAAAGCCTGTTCTCACGCATGCCCCCACAACCTTAAAATTTTTGTCATGCATAACTTTTTATGTTTTCTTCATTCTGATGTACTATTTTGACTATGTTTGTGTAATGTTCTTTTGCACTGAACTACCTTTAATATAATTTGTTTTTCTGATCTAAATTGTTTTAGCACATCACTAACACTTTTTGATTGCTGACAAAAAGGGGGAGAACAAGAATGATATTTAAAATCAATAACGGCTAACTAGACAGAAACTCTCAAACATTATAACTCTATTACTTGAAATGTTTTTTCTGTTTTGTTTTTAAGTCTACAGGTACAAGGAAGCTCTTGAACACTATGAAGACTAAAAGCTAGAAGCCCTGATCAAAATGTAGAAGCTCATGTTGCTCTGATCAAATATGAAGTTCTGATATATGAAGCTCTGATCGACCTAACACTCTGATCCAAAGCAAAGCTCTGACAGGAAAAGCTCTGAAGCTCTGCTCTCTGATAAGTCAAAGACTTATAATCTGATGCTCAAAGATAGAAAAAGATCTGATCCTGAAGATCACGCATATCAAAGGGAAGTAACAAACTCAGGGGGAGTATCTCTTAACTCTGACTTCTCCGTACTTCTTATTCTGATACATAACTCTGATACCTTTTCACGTTATTTTTTATTTAAAATATCTAGTTTTTGTCATCATAAAAAAGGGGGAGATTGTTAGAACAATGTTTGAATCTAGTACCCTATATTTAAGTTTTGATGATAACAAAGTGAAAAGATATAGTAGTTAAATATTTCATAATTGAATTATATGCTGCCTAAAATTACTATGCTCTGATTTGCAGATATGCTGATTAAAATAAGCAAGATCACGTTTTCAGCATCAGAATATGATTTCATACACCAGCATCAGAAGTTGCTGAATCAGAACGTCAAGATCAGATGATCAACGCTTGCACATGCTGAAGCTTGATGAACAGAACTGCGCGTAAAACACTCTGATACAGAAACAAACTAGTTCATCAGCAGCGAAGCAGAATCAGAATGAGCCAAGCCAGAACGTGCATTGAAGAAGCAACGGTACTGTGCATTGAACGCTAATTAATTCTAACGGCATCATTCCAGACAAGATCTGCTCAAAAAGGAAAGCTTGTTATTAGCATTGAATCAAGAATATTTGCTTCAACGTTCATCTTCTCAAGTGCTATATAAACCAAGCTTCGAAGATTATAATGGCTAATGCTTCCAAACTCTCTACACGCACAAAGCTGATCAATAATCTTCATCTACAAGTTTTGCTAAACCAACAAACTCTGATACTTCATTAGCGTTTAGCAACCTAGTATTCTAAGCTTAATTTGTGTATACATCACAGTTGTGATATAGTTTTTGTAGAAAACATTCACACACATTTGTTTATATCTTTGTAAGAAAGTGTTGCCTTGAAAAACCGGATTGTGGTTTGAATCAAGAAGGTTTTAGCAGTTGCTAAAGCAGATTTGTATTCAGTTGAATATAGTGAATTAAGACCTCGTGAGAGAGAGGCGAAATCACCTTGACGGGTGGACTGGAGTAGTTTGAGATCAAACGAACCAGGATAAAAATACCTTGTCATTTGCTTTAAGTTTCCAGTTTTACAATTCAACCCCCCCTTCTTGTGTTTTTCACCCCTTCAAAGTCGGGCAGTGAAAGGTGTATGGCAACCTTCCGGAGAGATAAGTACCGCACCGATACCGTTTCCAAGCGCATTTGAAGCACCATCAAAGTACAGGGTCCATCAGGATCCTTGTTCAGGTCCGTCATACGGTCTGTTACCTTCAATTTTGTCCAATGTCATGATGTCCTCGTCAGGGAAATCGAATCTCATAGATTGGTAATCTTCGACGGCTTGATGAGCTAGATGGTCAGCTAGTACACTCCCCTTTATAGCTTTTTGGGTTGTGTACTGAATATCATACTCTGTCAGGATCATTTGCCATCTAGCGATTCTTCCGGATAAAGAAGGCTTCTCGAAGATGTACTTGATCGGATCCATCTTGGAAATCAGCAAAGTGGTATGTGTCAACATATACTGCCTTAGCCGGCGAGCAGCCCATACCAAAGCGCAGCAAGTTTTCTCGAGCAGTGAGTAGCGAGTCTCACAGTCAGTAAACTTTTTGCTAAGGCAATAAATGGCATGCTCTTTTCGGCCAGACTCATCATGTTGGTCCAGTACGCACCCTATTGAGTTATCCAAAACAGTCAGATACATGATTAACGGCCTTCCTTCGACGGGTGGCCTCAGGATAGGAGGTTCCAGCAAATACTCCTTGATCTTATCAAAAGCAACTTGACAATCATTGTTCCATTCAACCACCTGATCTTTCTTCAACAGCTTGAAGATTGGCTCACAGGTAGACGTTAGGTGAGAGATGAACCTTGCAATATAGTTTAAGCGTCCCAAGAAACCTCTAACCTACTTTTCAGTGCGGGGGGAAGGCATTTCTTGTATAGCTTTGACTTTAGTAGGATCAACCTCAATGCCTTTGTTGCTGACGATAAATCCCAAAAGTTTACCAGACCTGACTCCAAAAGTGCACTTGCTAGGGTTCAGTCTGAGCTTATATTCCTTCAATCTGACAAACAGCTTTTGCAGATGATCAATGTGTTCTTCTTCTGTCTGTGAACGGGCTATCATGTTGTCTACGTAGACTTCGATCTCATGATGTATCATATCATGAAACAAAGCTACCATGGTGCCTTGATAGGTTGCCCCGGTATTCTTCAGTCTGAATGGCATCACTTTATAGCAGAAGGTACCCCACTGCGTGACAAAAGTAGTCTTCTCCATGTCTTCGGGGGCCATTTTGATTTGGTTGTATCCCGAGAACCCATCCATGAAGGAAAATACCTTATGTTGAGCTGTGTTGTCAATCAAGATGTCGATGTGTGGTAGTGGAAAATCATCTTTAGGGATAGCCCTGTTTAGGTCTCAGTAGTCCACACACATTCTGACTTTGTCGTCCTTCTTAGGCACAGGCACAATGTTAGCAACCCATTATGGATAGGAAGTAACAGCCAGAAAACCACAATTGAATTGTTTCATCACTTCAGCTTTTATCTTTTCAGACATATCGGGCCTCATTCGGCGAACCTTTTGATTGATTGGTGGACAGTCTTCTCTTGTAGGGAAACGGTGAACCACGATATTTGTATCTAGTCCCGGCATATCTTCATAGGACCAGGCAAAGATCTCAACATATTCGTTCAACAGCTGAACCAGACGCTCTTTGACACTTGGCTCCAGGTTGGCACCTACCTTAACCTCTTTTTTGTCTTCCTATGTTCCCAAATTGATAGTCTCTAGCAATTCTTCATGGGGAAGAATAACCCTTTCCTCTTGTTGCAAAAGTCTAGCTAACTCTCCAGGCACTTCACAGTCTTCATCATCTTCATACTCGGCATGATTGACCAAATCTTCAGAGTCACTGAAGGCCAAAGCAGAATAGTCACCCATGGAATCCGGAGTGGATGGGTACCTGCATTTTGTGAGTGTGGGTATGTGTAAGGGATAGCCATCCTTAAACAAAATAGAATGTAAAAGGAAAGAAAATGAACACAACAGTTTATAGATGAAAACGTCCAATGATTCACTTAAAAATGGCATATGATAATGAAGAAATCAAGCCCTTACAAATGGACCTACATGCCCCGGGTAAGGCATAAGGTGAAAATAGTGTACGAATTGTTTAATTATTACAGACCAAAATAGGAAATTGTTCAAAGATAAATTACTGGTTGATGAAAGTGATGGGAACGAAGTCTTTCGCTTCCCAGTTGCTTAATCCTCCTTCGACGGTTGGAAAGATCCAATCTTCAAAGTTGTCTTCTTCATCATCATCTTCTAAGGCATTAATTTCATGGTGAGTGATTTTTAAGGGTGGTCCTCCAGCCCGGGAGCGATGCACAACTTTCTGGCCAGCAGCAGTAAAACCTAGTCCGAACTTGTCCGTCTTGTGAGGAAAATCAAGCAGTTGCTCCCACACTGTACTCCTTCCTTCTTTGATTACGGCCTCCGCATCTTTGAGGGATGCCATCCTAGACACAAGCTTGGAAACGATAGGCACATCAGTCATTGTCTTTGCAACTGCGACTTCAGGAGAAACCTCTTCAAAATGTTGGAAAGGCGTTTCTATGAACTCTCCATCCAACTCCACATAGCAGAAGGAGTTAAGATGACTTATCATATACTCTTCCTCGTTGTGCACCGTTATGATCTTACCCTGAACTGGATACTTTAGCATTTGGTGTAGAGAGGAAGTGACTGCCCCAGCGTTGTGGATCCACGACCTTCCCAACAAGCATGAATATGAAGGACGGATGTCCATCACATAAAAAGTAGAGTTGAAAATTTATGTGCCCACTTTGACTGGAATGTCCACTTCTCCGTGAACCATCCTCTTAGAACTGTAGAAGGCTCTAACAACGATGTTACTGGGCTTTAGGGTCAAACCTTCACAGTCCAATCTGTCTAACACCTTCTTCGGTAGCACATTTAAAGATGAACCGATGTCAACCAGAACATGGGCCAGTGTGGTTCCCCTGCACTCTACTGAGACATGCAACGTGTCGTTATGTTTTCTTCCCTTGGGGGTCAAATCAGCATCAGAAAAACCAAGACCATTATCGGCTGTAAGGCTAGCCACGCACTCTTGAAACTGGTCAGCAGAAGTTTCTTGAGGCACGTGTGCCATCTTTAGAAATTTGATCAAGGCTTTAGCATGAGCCTCAGAGCAGAGTAGGAGAGCCAGCATGGAGATTTTGGAAGGGGTCTGCCCTAGGTGCTCCATGACATTGTAGTCGCTCTTCTTGATTATCTTTAAGATTTCTTCCATCTCTTTTGGAGTGGTCTCAGGGATTACCACAGTCTGAGCCTTCGTCCTGACAGGCGCTTCTAGTATCCCCTTACCTTTGGCAGTAACATTAGAGGGTCTAACTTCAGGAGCATCAAGTTCTTCAATTACTGGGCCTTGCACAGATGGCTTGACAGGCACAAAAACTCTCGAGGGTCCGAAGACAACCCGTGGAGGAGAAATTTCCAGAGAGAAGATCCTTCCGCTGCGAGTTATCTTGCTCGTTCCTGCAATATTCCCTATATCAGGGGTTTCATCATCGGAATTCTCTTGGACTGATTCAATCTGCTTGATACCATGGTAGAAGATTTCTCCTCCGTAGTTCCATGGTATCGTCTTGTTAGATTTATACGGGATAGGCCCCGGCATGGTAATTTTCAACAGCACAAACTTAGGATCAGGCGTAATCTTAACAGGCCTTTTGCAGGTCTTGGAAAGATCGTCGGAGATGGTTATTATGGCAATGTCATTGGTTGGAATATCAAAGGTAGCAGGAGTAACATGAGTGATAGTATCAACAGGAGTCTTTTGAAAGAGGATCTCTTGGGTATCCATCAGGCGTTGGATGCCTGATTTCAACAGTGGGCAGTCAGCTTGCAAGTTTGAACAAAAGTAACAGTCTTTTCCACAGCCCGGGAATATCCCGGCTTTCATCAAATTCACTTTAATCACTGGTAACGGAGTCAAAAGGTCATCAATAGTGGTAACATGAAGATCTTCCATAATGGCATGGACATTATTACCGTGCTAGGGCATCGGGGCAGAAATCACATTCGACTTTTCGGGCACATCGAATTCTACCTCCTTGGCGTCTATCAAGTCTTGGATTTTGTTTTTAAGAGCCCAACAGTTGTTGGTATCATGTCCTACACTGTCATAGTGGTATGCACATTTTGCATTCGAGTGATAATAAGGAGAAGAGGTATTAGGGTTTTTCAGCGCTTCTTTCAAGTTGGTGAGGTTCAGCTTTAACAGATGAGGGAGGACTTGAGCCGGTGTCATGTTGATTCGGGTGAACTGCTGTTGTGGCCTTTCTACCCTTTGCTGATTAGCTCTTGGTTGATTGCTGTGAGGTTGATCGGTTGAGGAGTTTTGGATCATCACAGCCTGCACCGTTGGTCGACGCTCTATTCTTCCTTGGTTTCTCTGGTTGTGAACAGCAGAAACTTCCTTCTTAGCTGGGAATGTCTTCTTAATAGCAGTGGAAGCAGAGGCATCTTTCTGAATTTTACCACTTTTAATGCCAGCTTCGACCCTTTCACCGGTCAGAATTAATTCGGTGAATCCTGCTGATGAACTCTCGATTAAATGATTGAAGAATGGACCTGACAGAGTCCCTAAAAACATGTGAACCAGCTCTCTATCTGACAACGGTGGCTGCACCCTTCCAGCCAAATCCCGCCACTTCTGGGCATACTCCTTAAATCCCTCATTAGAAGCCATACCCATGCTCTGTAGTTGAGTACGAGTAGGTGCTAAATTTGCATTGTATTGGTATTGTCGGTAGAAAGCGGCAGCTAAGTCTTCCCAGTTATGAACATCCGACCTCTCAAGTTGATAAAACCAGTCCAATTGTGTACATGACAAGCTATCTTGAAAAAAGTGGACCCAAAGATCCTTATCAGAGGAGTGAGGTTGGATCTTTCTGACATAGGATCTCAGATGCATCTTTGGACAGGAAAAACCGTCATACTTAGAAAATGTAGGTACTTTGAACTTGGGAGGAATGACGATCCCAGCAACCAATCCTAGTTCTTCGAAATCTAAACCAGGTACCCTTTGCAACTCCATGGCTGCCAACCGATCCTCAAGATTTTTATACTTATCATCCGCCGGGGGATATTGTTGTTCTGAGTAACTTCATCCTCTTCCTCTTCTTCCTCTTCAGCTTCAGATTCAGAAGGCATTGCAGCGCCTTTTCCTTTACCAACCCCTACGTCAGACGTCGAGGGGAACTCCAGAACTCTCCTAGCCTCGTGCTCAAATCTCCTTCCCATAGTGGCTACCCCAATTCTTTTATTTTTCTTCCTTTTCGGTTCCTTCTCTTTCTCTAACAGTTCTTTGAGATCCTCTTGACCCTTTGCTAAGGTCATGAGGAGTTGCTGGAATTGCGAATTATGTGCTTGCAGATCTTTAACCGTCTGCTCCAAATTCATCTTGCTGAAATAAACAGCAGAAAGATAAGGAAACCTGGTGTGGAGACCTGTTTATGCATATGATGAATGATATGTTATTCATGTAATGCATTCAAGGATTCAGAAATTCAAATTTGTTGCAGATAAAAAGAACACACGTCATATTAATAAGAAGAAATTTGTTAGTACATAAATGCCCCATGGGCAAAAATATTACAAATTCTTAATTTAAAAAGACATTGCGCATCCTCTTTGGCGCGATGTAAGTGTTAAGAGTTTCCTCTTCATGAAGTCGACGGGTAAGCTCCAAAACCTTCTTCTCACTGGCATAGAAGCTAGCTTCAAAAGTATTTCGTTCTTCCTTGAGCTGTATCCAACTCTTTTGTAATTCTTCCAATGATGTTGGCATGTCAGGATGTAGGAGGGTGTATGGAACCTCTCCTTCCATAACAGGCTCTTTGATCACGGGGAGAATGTGAGGGTATGGCATCATAAGATTCTGGGCGCGGGTTCGTACCCACCTCAGATAAGGCTCAAGAGGGTTGGAATTCTTGTGCCCCAGTGTCTTACTATCCAATTTGATGGGCATCCTCCAAGCTCTGACAAACCTTTGTCGAAGTCCTTGAGCATCATTGTCGAAGTCAAAAACCAAGTCAGGAATCAGCATATCATGAGGGCCATCCCTTCGAGCATATCCAAATTGTCTTAGAGCTAAACAGGGGTTATAGGTAATGCCTCCCCTAATGCCAAGTAATGGGACATTAGGGAATTCTCCATAACGATCAATGATGATGACATTTTCTCTGGACCGAGAACCCCAATGAACATCAGAATGTGTGAGGGTCATCAACCGTTGTGACCACCTTAAACCCTGCTCATTCTTTAAAACTATTTGGGGAAGGTGAGAAATAAACCATCTTGCTAGAAGAGGAGTATAGCACATGAGAACACCTCTTTCACTCATTGTTCGTGTGTAAAATGAGTGTAGGATGTCCCCAAGCAATGTAGGCACAGGATTCCGAGATATGAAAATCTTGACAGCGTTTACATCTATAAGCTGATCAGGGTTTGGGAACAAGACCAACCCATAGATGAGGAGTGCCACAATCTCTTCAAAAGCTTGTAGATCTAAAGAATTCCAAAAGTCTTCTTCCTTCTTAAATAGAAACTTTTCCAAGAAACCCTTGACACCACTTCTGGTTTCCCAATGACCTTTGATATCAGATGGTTGCAAGTGTAATGCTTGAGCAACATCTTCAGGCTTTGGTTCTCTTTCCGTACTGTTGTAGGGTAGTTGATGGAGAATAGGAATCCTCAGGAGTTGAGAAAATTCCTCCAAAGTAGGTACTAGTTGGTAATCAGGAAATGTAAAGCAATGGTGTAGGGGGTCAAAGAACTGGAAGAGAACTTTCACCATGTCTTCTTCAATGTTGGTGTTGACCAAGTTGAGAAGTCTACCATGTCTTTCACTGAAGAGAGAATTCTCTAGAATCATGGAAGTAAGCTCCTTGAGTTAAGTAGGGATTCTCAAAAGGTTGACTTGAATTGTTTTCCTGCGAAGAGATTCCATGGCCTACAAAACAAGAACAAAGATGAAGATCTAAACCCTTGAAATGGTTAGTGGATGCAAATGATGCTTTATGATGTTCATGATGTATGCACAAGCATATGTACAAACAAATCACACAAGATCCTAGTTTCAGGCTTGCATGGGGTTTCAGAGGTAAATACCCTCTTGAAGTTAGTTGGCTCAACCTGTCCTATAAATAGTAACCGGGTTCTAAGGAGCTCAATATCACTGGATTATTTTCTGTGTTCATTGTTTTGGTTTAGCCACTTAACTGGCGACCAAAATATTCCAAGAAAACAACCCTCAATGAGTGTAGTATCGAGTATCTACCAACTTCGGACTGCACCAAAGCCGGTCATCTCACTACCCCTAAAAAAGGCCAAGATGGTCAAGTAAGGTTCTAAGAGTTCATTAGTGCTTCATGACATCACTCAGCGTCCCCGTATTCTCTTTGATTGACTCAAAGGCTACCGGTACTCACAAATATGTCGCACTAATATAGTTATTGCTTCAACCATGTCGGTATACCCCACACAGTTTCCACAACGTATTGCTATTTACCTATGAATGTTTCCCAAAAATTCGGGTGGAGGATTCAAAACCCAAACAAGAGAACCAAATGTAAAGCAATCAAAGCAAACAAGATAATCATACAAAAGGTGATCTAAACCGTAAGGTTACTCCACTTTTAAAGTTTTCCCCAACAGAGTCGCCAGTTCTGTGATACGGTGGGAGAACTGACTTGGGATTTTGCGTTTTATGTTCGCAAATGTTTCGGTTTAGCAAGAGTCGCCACCGACTTTTATTTTATCCTAAGGAAAGGTCAAAAAGAACAGGAAAGACCTTTGAGATGTTTTCTTGGGTTCGGGGAGTAGATTATGAAAAGGGAAGGTGCAAGCACCCTTTTCATCCATGGTTATCCATGGGCTCTTAGTTACTTGTTTAGATCACTTTCTTTTCTTTTCCAATTTTTTGAAATGGTGCTTTGTGTATGGCTTTGAAAGATGTTTTCAAAAGAGGCCATCGCTGTGGCAACCTTTGTAATGATTCTTGTTTGAATGTATACAAAGGGGTTTTTGTCTTTTGAAAAGATTTTCAATGTTTTGAAAGTTTGTTTTGGGAAATGTTTTGAAATTGTGTTGTGAAGTGTGTTTGAAAATAGCAAGGATGTTTTTGCAAGTTTTGATCAAGTAACTAAGAGCTATCTTCCTTATTTTACTCAAAGATCTTTCCTAATGTTTTTAACCCTTTTGACAGTGTTATTTCACCATTACATTTGGTGAATAACCTTGTGTTAGGATGTTAAATGGGACAGGCGCGGGTCATCGTATAGACCATGATAGCAATTGTGTTAAGCATCTTTGGCAATTTTCTTGAGGGACTTGATCATTTTTGTTTAGGCAACCAAGATAGAGTCATCGAGGGACAATGATCTTTTGTTTTGTTTTTGTTTTGCCACAGTACCCAACATGCATACCATGGCCCATTTTTGAAGGCAACAAGTGGATTGTAACCCTAGGGGTGTAAGTGTGCATTGTGTTTAATTTTCATGCATTTTTGTATTTGATTAGGTCAAGCTATTTATTGATTTGGATTTTTGCATACAAACCCTAATTCTCTAATCATGGCATAATTGAAAGCGTAAAGTGCGAGAATTTAAAATTTTAAGCTATTACAACATGATTATGGGGATGGGGGTACAATTTTGAATGGGGGGTATTTTGACAAGAAATATAAACCCTAATTTACTATTACATCCAAATTGAATCATAAGGCATAAATATTTAAATGTACAATATTTAAATGATCAAAATAAATAAATATCAAATAATGTGTATTATGCAAAAAAAAGAGTTTTTGTTTACCTATGTATGTAAAGGTATTTTTAATGTATAAAGAAATAAATAAATAAAAAAGGATTAATTTTATTTGTTTAAGGGTAAACCCTAATTTCTTTAAGAAAATAAATACTATATATTATTTATATACAAAAATATATTAATGTGTAAAAATGAAATATACTTAAAAAAGGGTATTTTTTAGTCTAAATCATAATAAAAATAAAAATGTAATATTTTTGTATTTTTATTCTAAGTATTTAATAAAATAAAAGTATATATATATATATATATATATATATATATATATATATATATATATATATATATATATATATATATATATATATATATATATATATATATATATATATATATATATATATATATATATATATATATATATATATATATATATATATATATATATATATATATATATATATATATATATATATATTAATATGTATGTTTAATATAAAATAAAATATATACAAAAATAAGTTATATTTTTAATAATATTTTCAGTGTGAATAAAAATAAGAAATAAAAATAAAAGTATAATTTACATATTATTTTCAAGGTTTAATAATAAATAAAAAGTATTTAAATGCTTTAAATGCTAGAAAAAACAAAAATAAAATACCAAATAAATGTAAAAAATTATGAAAATATTTTTAAGCATTTTTTATATTTGGAAATAAATAAACAAAATCAGAAAAGAAATAAAAATTGCAAAAATGTGAAAATATAAGAAATTGGGCCAGGGGTGCAAAAATGAAAGTGGGAGGTGCCAAGAGTGAGCCAGGCTAAGCCCAGCCTACCACTTCATCTTCTTCCTCCAGCACTTTGAAAATACGCGCACGCCTGTACAAACTTGGGACATCCTGCATACGTGATCTTTTGCAAAACCTCACAACATCAAACTTATAGAGAATTTCAAGACGATTCCAACCATATAAAACATTAATCCTAACTCTCAAAGACCAAAGAGAATTTCTCTGGCCCTAAAATCTGACCTAGTTTTTTTAGTATGTTCATGGATGAAATTCTCCTAGCACACTTAATATAAATGAAAGCTGAGCATATGTATGGCTTCCTAGAAATGAACACTACATTTTTTATTCACAAACCTAAGGCTAAATGTTCCTAAATAGAGAGATAGAAAGTGAGGAAAAACCTGTTTCAGTTGGATTCGTGTAGGGAAATGCAGTGCTTCTCAACAAGTTTTGAGGTGTCTGGTAGCTTGCCTGAACTTCACTTGATCTTTCCCAATAGCTAGCTTGCCTTGTATGTCCCTGAATCAGCCCATAGAACTCAACCTGCACAAGCTTGAAATGAAAATGGTGAACACTGTAAATGGAGTTACAGTTGGCAATGGAGGTTTGGGATAGCTTGAGTGAGTTGAATGGAAGGTGTTTGAAGCAAAAAGGGGCAAAACGCACGAGCCAAATGAGCTATGGCACTCTAGTTGCAACACCTGCCCTGTTTTTCCAAAGAAGTGTGATTTCTGGCTATGGGAGGTTTTGAGGCTCAAGTACTCGTGTTTCTTGCTCAAAGGGTTATGTGAAAGATGTTTGAAATGTTTGTGTAAGTTGGTGTTGGCTGGTTTTTGAGTTGTGAGGATTTTGACAAGTTTCTCTTTGTGAAGCAAGAATGGGAAGTTGTGATTACAGGCCTTTACCAGCCATCAAATATGCTGCATAAAATCCTCTTGGTCCCTACAATTTATGGATTTGATTTGGCTTCTGAGATCTTGGCCCTATACTCAAAGATCATGGTTTGACATAAAGCACACTTTTGCAAAAATGGAAATGTGCCTTTTACCATTTAGGGATTAGTTTTGTGTGCAATGTACAAATGACCAATATAATGCATTAGCTCAATTGATTTTAATTAAATTATGGTGTTTGAAATGGTTTAGAGGTCTGAAAACTAGTACAAGGCATGCTGGTTTGAAAATGCAACATGAGTGAACATGATTTTGCCATGGATACAAAGTGAGTTTTTGCCAACTTCAAGCATTCGATTGTCCCTAACCATAAATGTGTATGAGGAGTTCTTAGACAATTTGGAAAGCTTGCAACATGCTCTATAATCCATATTTGAAATTCAACTTGATACTCCAAGTGGAACTATGTGAAAAATGGCCAAGAAGATAGGTCAAAATCCTGCCTAAACTAGGGCAAAATTTCTCTAAGTTAAAAGTTTTAGGGACCCTTGTTCCAAAAATCATAACTTGAGATCCAAGCTTCTTTTGAGAAAACTTTGTGAATCAAAGTTGTAGACTTTGTGGTGTACTACAACTTTCATGTTATAAGTTTTGTTTGAATCCATTTTCATCATGGTGAAAATGTGGGACAAAGTTAGGAAAAATTAAGAAAATTTCATAACTTAGAAAAAATCTAAGTTATGAAATTTTTTCAATTTCAAACCCTAATTTGCAATTTTGGGTTTCTTGATGAAAAAGTTACACAATTTGACACATCTTGATGAAAAATGATCCTTGGAACTTGATTTTGACCAAAAAGTCAAAATTTGACTTTTCAGTGTACAGTCAAATTTTGCTTAGTTGACTGAAAAATTCATTTGTCAATCCTATGCATTTGAGATCTTTTGAACTTGTTGAATAGGTCAAGATGATTCCATTGAGCCCTTGAGTCCTTGGTTGAGCTTGAATTACCCTTGTCTAGGTCAAAAAGTCAAAAATTGCCTTTGTACAGTCAAAACCCTAAAAATGACCATTTTGCCCTTTTGGTGATCTGATCAAATTTCTTGTGGAATTGTGGTCCAAACTTGATTAAATGGTTCATATGATTTCATAATGTTGATGTGGGTCAAAATTCATGAGGTTTGACTGTAAATTGGCCACAGTTGACTTTTCCCCCAATATAGCTGATTTCTAGGTCAACTGTCCAATTGACTAAGCAAAAATTTGATTCAAGGCTTGAAACTTGGTATGGACAAACTCATGAGTCCAAAATGAAGTATGAAAGTCAATTTGAGCATTGAAGGTCCAAAAATCCCTGTGCAAACTCAAACCCTAGTATAGGTCAACAGTGCAAGGAGATGTGTTGAGTAGAGCAAACCCTAGCTTGATCTTGAGTTCAAAGAGCCTTGTGAGGGAAAATGTTGATAGAATGAGAGGGAAAATTTTGGGGTACAACAGGTGTGGCTAGCACAAGACAAAGACCTAAAAGAACAAGAGTTATTCCAGCAAGACTTCGGGACTATGAAGTGGTTGGTGATGATGAAGTCACACCAGATGGAGAATTAGTTCATTTTTCTTTACTTGCAGGGGTTGAACCAATCAACTATACTGAGGCTTTGAAGATTAAATAGTGGAAGTCTGTTATGGTCAAAGAGTTATAGGCCATTGAAAGAAACAACACATCGGAGTTAGTCGAATTGTCAGCATACATAAAAGCTATCGAAGTAAATTGGGTTTTCAAGTTGAAACACAATGTTGATGGGTCAATAGCAAGACATAAACCAAGATTAGTAGCTCTAGGTTTTCTACAAAGAGCAGGACTCGACTACTCTGAAGTATTTTCTCCAGTAGCAAGATTAGAGACTATTCGACTAGTGGTAGCATTGGCAGGAAACCAAGGCTGTTCGACATTTCATTTAGATGTTAAATTAAAATTTCTAAATTGTTCTTTAGACGAAGAGGTCTATGTCATACAACCTCTAGGGTTTGTGATTTAGAAGGAAGTGAGTAAAGTATATAAGTTGCACAAAGCCCTATATGGCCTCAAGTGTAAAACCCCAATTCTACCCGACAATTATTATAAAATTGGAGTTATAAAAATTAAACAACTAAATCAGGATGCTACAATTTCAACTTAAAACAACGACACTCATTACAGATACATAACACATTAAACTTTGATGAACCAACGACAACATAATTTAATCTTTTGAAACCAACAACTTCCATAAATATGCAGCGGAGTCATAATATTCGACTATAAAGAACATAACATCTTTGTCCAACTGAAACAACTTTAAAAATAACATAGTACTTAATAAATCAATTTAAAATTCAACAACGGGAAATAAAATCAATAGTGAAGCAACAAGCATTCATCCCCCCGAGTGTTACGTATCAGAGAAATGACACTGACTCAAACTATTGAAGGTAAACCGCCTTCACTTTGGATTACCTACGCGTTACCAACATCGTGGAATATTCAAACAGAAGGGGTGAGATATCTAACAATATAATTGAACGTATGATAGACATTGTATTAGAATCAGTTCATGCAAAATCATCGCTTCACAACTTATAAACAACAGCAATCACGACAACATATCAATGAAATATAACGATTAATTCATCAACACAATAACTCAAATATGTAACATGGAATGCGACTTATTAATATGCACAGGTATGTGATACCAGTAGAGCAGAACTCCCAACTTAGAAATCTGCCAACAAATAGAGGTATCAACAAGGCATAAGCCTTCAACTTTATATTTTCCAAATGAAACACATTGTGCAAATTCGAAAGATTAGGCGGTAAAGCCACTCTATAAGCAACATTTCCAACTCTGTCCAAAATCTGATACGGACTAATAAAATGAGAAGTGAGCTTCTTAGACTTTAATGCTCACCCAACACCGGTCACAAGTGTAACTCTCAGGAACACATGTTCACCTGCTTGAAATTCTAAGTCTTTTCTTTGCTTGTCATGATAACTCCTCTATCTACTTTGGGAAGCTTTCATCTTTTCTCAAATTAACTTCACCTTCTCAGTAGTCTCTCGAACAATTTCAGGTCCAAGCACCACACTTTCTCCAGATTCATGCCAACATAAAGGAGTTCTACATCTTCGACCATAAAACGCTTTAAAAGGTGCCATTCCAATACTAGAATGGTAACTGTTATGATAAGTGAACTCTATTAATGAAAGATAAGTATCCCGCAAACCTCCCTGCTTAAGAACACATGCACTCAATAAATCTTCCAACGACTGAATAGTCCGTTCAGTCTGACCATCCATTTGAGGGTGATATGCCGAACTCAACCTGAACTTAGAATCCAACGCCTCTTGCAAACTCTTCCAAAAATCTGAAGTAAACCTCGGATCTCTATCTGACACAATACATAAAGGAACACCATGCAACTTTACAATTACACTAGTATAAATCTTCGCCAACTTTGATACTGGAAAACGGATGTTAATAGGAATAAAATGAGCTGAATTTGTAAGCCTATCAACAATCACCCAAATTGTATCATGTCCTCAAGAATTATTAGGTAATCCTGTTACAAAGTCCATCGAAATGCTATCCCATTTCCATTCTGGAACTTCTAACGGTTGCATCAACCCTGCAGGCTTCTGATGTTCAACTTTTAACTTCTTACAAGTTAAATATGTGTACACAAACCGAGCCACATCACTCTTCATTCCAGGCCACAAAATAAATTCTTCAAATCTTGATACATTTTTGTAGCTCCCGGATGAATACTTAACTTGCTTCTATTTCTTTCCTCGAGAGTCACTTTCTTCATCTCTGCATCATCAGGAATGCAAATTCGATACAGAATCTCAACACACATTGCGCATCTAACTTGAAATCACTATTCTCGGATTGATCGATTCCAACCATCGAATCTACCATTTTCACGTCTAACTTTTGAGCTTCTCTGATATTACCTAGAAAATCATTATTAATTTTCAACATCCCCAACATAACACTCTGAGGTGTCATCTCGCAAACTAAGCTCATATCACTGAACTGCTCAATTAATTCCAACTCTTTAACCATCATTGCTGACATATGTAAAGTCTTTCGACTTAATGCATCAGCCACCATATTTGCCTTTCATGGATGATAATTCAAACCGAAATCGTAATCCTTTCACAACTCCAACCATCTTCGTTGTCTCATATTCAATTCCTTCTGATCAAATAAATACTTTAAACTCTTATGGTCTCTAAATACTTCAAATATAGAATCATAAAGATAATTCCTCCAAATCTTCAACACAAACACAACTGCAGCAAGCTCTAAGTCATGCGTAGGATAGTTTTATTCATGAGTACTCAACTACCTTGACGCATAAGCAACTACCTTATCATTCTGCATAAGCACACCTCCTAAACCCATCTTAGAAGCATCACAATATACCACAAAAGGTTCTCCCGGATTAGGTAATGTCAAAATTGGAGCCGACGTCAATCTGTTCTTCAATTTTGTAAAACTTTCTTCACATTAAACGTCCCATACAAAAGCTCTACCTTTACAAGTCAACTTAGTCAACGGAAGTGCCAACTTAGAGAAACCTTCGATAAACATTCTATAATAACCAGCTAATCCCAAAAATCTTCTAATCTCGGTAGCCGACTTCGGAGTTTCCCACAGCAACACAACATCTACTTTAGATGGATCTATAAAAACGCCACTACCTGAGATCACATGACCAAGAAAACTAACCTCCTTTATTCAAAATTCACATTTAGACAACTTTGCATATGACTTCTTCTCTTTCAAAACTTGCAATACTATTCTTAAGTGTTCTGCGTGCGCTTCTCCCATTTTAGAGTAAATCAAAATGTCATCAATGAACACCACTACAAACTGATCCAAATAAGTATGAAAGATATAATTCATGTACTCCACGAACACTCCTGGCGCATTAGTAACACCAAAAGGTATCACCGAATACTCATAATGTCCATAACGCGTTTTGAAAGTTGTCTTCTGGATAACTTCATCCTTCACTTTAATTTGATGGTAGCCTGACGTCAAATCAATCTTACTAAACACACGAGAATCCACCAATTGATCCATCAAGTCATATATTCTCGGAAGCAGATACTTGTTCTTAATCGTTACTTTATTCAATTGTCTATAATCAACACAAAGCCTCATACTTTCGTCTTTCTTCTTTACTAGCAACACTGGAGCTCCCCACGGTGATACACTTGGTCTTACAAATTTCTTTTCAAGTAACTCGTGCAATTGTTTCTTTAATTCTGACAATTCAGATGCAAACATCCTATATGGTTCCATAGAAACAAGTCTAGTACAAGGTATAAGATCAATAGAAAATTCGATTTTTCTCTCTGGCGGTACATCAGAAATTTCATCAGGGAAAACCTCAAGTAATTCACGCACCACTTGCAATTTCTCAATTACAACTTGTTTCTCGACAGATAGCGACCCCATCAACAAGAACACCTGAGCCTCTTCTTGCATCAACTTTTGCAACTGTCTAGCCGACAATAGACCAGCTTCCTCCTCTTCTAGAGTAGAAAACCTCACAGACTTGTTATAACAGTTAATATGAACATAGTTATACTCTAACCAGTTCATACCTAAGATCACATATAACCCACTTGAAGGCAAACAAACCAAATCAACATCAAAGTCTTTGTCGAAGATCGACAAAGGACACTTTAAACACACAAAAGAAGTAGTCACCGATACCTTAGTTAGAGTATCGATGACCATCTCTCTATTCAAAGAAGACAACATAGACCCAATATTTCAACACAATCAGCAGCAATAAAGCAATGAGTAGCACCGGTATCAATAATAGTAATTAAAGGAGTACTACTAATGAAACATGTACCTATAATGAGTCTGTCCTCATTAGCCGTCTGATTCTCAGCCAAAGCGAACATTTTTCCATTGGTTTGCGCCTTCTTTGGGTTCTGACACTGACTACCAATGTGTCATTCTTCACCATAATTGAAGCAAATCATCTCTTTATGCTTACATTGAGATATAGCATGTCCAGTCTTACCATAACGGAAACACCTCTTCACCTCAACAGTACACACATTGCTCTTATGCCCAGGTTTTCCAAATTTAAAACAAACCACACCAGTAGGAGCATCTCCCCCACTAGTTCTTTAACCCTGAGCAACTTCCTATTTACCTTTACCAGCTTTGGCATCGTAAGGCTTACCACGGTTCTGTTGGTGCTTACCCCTCTTCTCACTGATAATCTTATAGTGAGCATTATTATCTTCTTCATGGATCCTGCAACTATCAATCAAATCAGCAAAGACATGAATCTCCTGGTATCCAACTGCCTTCTTGATCTTCGTGTGCAACCCGTTCTCAAACTTTATGCACTTTTAAAACTCAGCACTTGCCTCACTAAAGTGTGGGTAAAACTTAGCCAACTCAGCGAACTTTGTAGCATACTCAACAACTGGCATACTCCCTTGCTTCAACTCAAGAAACTAAATTTCCTTCTTACCATGAACATCTTCGGGGAATACTTCCTCAGGAACTCCCTACGAAACATCGCCCAAGTGACATTTTTACCTGCAGCTTCCAACTTCTGACACGTCTCTACCCACCAGTCATCAGCTTCGACTGCTAGCATATGAGTACCATATTGAACCTTCTGCATTAGAGTGTAGTCCATCACACGGAAGATTCTATCAGTCTCTTTCAACTAATCCAACGCTCTGTCAGGATCATACTTACCATTGAAGGTAGGCAGATTCTCCCTCTAGAAGGTTGCCAAACTACGAGATCCAGCATTCCCGTCAGCATTCGACTAATTTTCCATAGCTTGCGCCATTGCTTCTAAAGAAGCAGCAAGTGCAGCATCATTCCTTAAAGCCATCTCAACTTATCACTACAACATAAACAAAAGTTAGAACTCAAGTTAAAAATACTCGATTGTTAGACAAAACTATGACTCGACAACTTGGTCGGACGAACCGACTTGCTCTGATACCAACTTGTAACACCCCAATTCTACCCGAAAATTATTATAAAATTAGAGTTATAAAAGTTCAACAGCTAAATCAGGATGCTACAATTTCAAATTAAAACAACGACATTCATTACAGATACATAACACATTAAACTTGGATGAACCAACGACAATATAATTTAATCTTTGGAAACCAACAACTTTCATAACTACGTAGTGAAATCATAATATTCAACCATAAAGAACATAATATCTTTGTCCAACTGAAACAACTTTAAAAACAACATAGTACTTAATAAATCAATTTAAAATTCAACAACGGGAAATAAAATCAATTGCAAAGCTATAAGCGTTCACCCCCGAGTATTATGTATCACAACAATGACACCGACTAGAGCTACTGAAGGTACACCGCCTTCACTCTGGATTGCCTACACGTTACCAACATCGGGGTAACATTCAAACAGAAGGCGTGAGATATATAACAATATAATTGAATGTATGATAGACATTGTATTAGAATCAATTCATACAAAATCACCGCTTCACAACTTATAAACAACAACAATCACGACAACATATCAACGAAATATAACGATTAATTCATCAACACAACAACTCAAATATGTAACATGGAATGCGACTTATTACTATGCACATGCATGTGGTACTAGTGGAGCAGAACTCCCAACTTAGAAATCTTCCAATAAATAAAGGCATCAACAAGGCATAAGCTTTCAACTTTATATTTTCCAATCCATGCCAACTTAACGAGCATCAACTCCCAACATGATATGCTATGTATGCGACAATATGATTAAAAGCAACAACGACAACAACAACATATAATAACATTGGCATAAGCCTACAACTCAATAATTTCCAATTATAGAGGCAACACAACAAAATTCATCACCTGCAACTTCAACAATTAATAATAACAACATTACAACAACTTATATGTATCAATATTGTTATCAACACGGTCCTACTAAAATGCTTCTACTAAATTATTCTGCTGATAAGCCTTTTAATAGTTTTCTGCTAAATTAATGACGCTATTATTTTCCTGCTACCTAAATTATCTCTACTGCTACTATATTTTAGTTACTAATGTTTATGTTATTTACTACTAGCTCTGCAACTAAAACCGTACCAGCTATTAACTCTATAACTTAATAATTTTCTTTGTTATTTCTATGCAAATCTATGAATTATTCACTTCTGTTACTAATAAATAGCCTTTGTTGTTATTCATTCTTTTCTAACCTTGTTACATACATTTCTGTAACAAAATACTAAAGTAACCGAGATGCAGGACAAACACAAACAATTAAAAGGAGACAGTGAATGGGTTTATGCCCCTCGATAGGCATAACTGTGCCCCTCGGCATAACACATGGTGCCTGCGATGCAGTGGGAGAACTAACTTGGGTGTTTTGCGTTTGTGTTTGCAAATGTTGCGGTTTAGCAAGAATCGCCACTGACTTTTCTTTTATCCAATAAGGAAAGGTGAAAAAGCACAGGAAAGACCTTTAGAGATGTTTTCTTGAGTTCGGGGGGTAGATTATGAAAAGGGAAGTTATTAGCACCCTTTTCATCCATGGTTTTCCATGAGCTCTTAGTTACTTTCTAGATCACTTGCTTTCGTTTGAATGTGTGCTTGTGATGTGGGTTTTGAAAGTATTTTTTAAAGCGTGACTTTGTGATGATTCTCGTCTCTATAAGAATGCGTACAAAGTGTTGTTTTGAAAATAGTTCAAAGAGGTGTTTGTGGGACGTGTTCTTGAAAGTGATTTTAAAAAGGGTTTTCTTTGTAATGGCTCTCGTCTCTATAAGAACGCATACAAAGTGTTGGTGTATAGAATGTTTTTGTTGTGAGCAAGCGAGCAACTAGGAGCGAATCTACCTAATCAAAAGGTATTAATTGTTCTTTTCCTCCTCCTTTAGATGTTGCTATCTTACCATTGTTTTGGTAAGAAGCCCCATCGTTGGTTGTGAAGGAACGAGCGTGGGACGTTTGTATATTCATAGAAGGCAACCTATGGGACGTTTTAGCAATGCCGTTTAGGGACTAGATCGTTTATCGAAGGCAACATCGAGGGTCATCGAGGGACTACGATCTTTTATCGAGGGTCTTTTGCTAAAACTCCCATGTTCGAGGGACATGACTATTTTTCGATAGGCCACAAAGTGATATTACCCTAAGGGTGCGTGTGTGCAAAGTGTGTTTGATTGTATGCATCTAGTTTTGATTAGGGTGATCTATTTGTTGATTTCATGTCTTATCATACACCCTAATTACTAGTATTTACATTCGAAAGCTATAAATTGCAGAAATGTAAAGTCCTACGCTATTACAATATTTTAGGGATGGGGGTACATATTTATGAATGGGGGTTGCAAATAAAATTAAATCCTAAGTTACTATTACAACCATATTGAAATGTACAGTATAAGAAAGAAAAAGGACTTGTTTAGAAAATGGTTTTTTATCTTAATGAAAAAGAAATAAATTAATAAAAGAAAAATATTTTTATGTCTTTTTATATTAATAAAAAAATGATAAAAAGGAAAATAAATGAAAGATAGAAACAGCGTGCTGCTGCAAGAAAAACAACAAAGATCAGAAGTTTTGAAGCCAGGCGCGTGATGACTCAGAAGGAAACGTCAGTGGGTATCAGAAGTTCTGGATTGGTGAACTTTGAGGTCTTGCAAGAAACGTTAGAGGGGAAACACAAAAGTTCTGGATTCTTATATGCTGAACTTCTGAATGTTAGAACATTGAGAAAATCTTAGAAATTATGTGCGTGTTAAAACAGTGAGTGGGAACATCAGAAGTTTTGTATGGTGCTAAGACGGTGAACAAAAAATCAGTAGTTCAGCGTGTTATCAGCGCATGAAAATCAGAAGTTCTAAGTGTTAAAATAGTGAGTGAACATCAGAAGTTTAGTGTGTTTAAATAGTAAGGAGAACTCAGAAGTTTTGTGTTGTGCTAAAGCTGTGAGTGAACATCAGAAGTTCTATGCCATTTATTCAGTTCTTATTAAACAGCAAATCAGAAAGATAATAGCACAACAGTTTATAGAAGTTCTAATCCTAAATCTTAGTCTAGCCCTAATCAAGAAGCTTTGATCCCCTGTTTTTCTTCTTATGCAATGATGTGGACAACATTAATTGTGACATTTACATATTAATGATGTTCTGAATGAAATAAAATGCAAATTCAGATAGACTTACCTTGAATCCGGAGTGTGGGCTTTGAGGTTTGGGGTGCTACCTTCAGATGTTCTGGCGTCAGCGAGAGTGACGGAACAGTAGTTGTGTTCTTTGATCCAAAAGGAAGAATAAAGGTTTGGTTTTCTGTTTGGGAAATCTGGATTTTTATGAAGATTTCACAACTTCCTTTTCTCTCTTTTGGCCAATCTCTCTCCAAAATCCTCGCCAGCCCCTTGAAAGTGTGATGGAGCAACTTATTTATAGATGGGTTTGTTGTGATTTTTTTTTTTGGGGGGGGGGGGGGGGGGGGAACAAATGGGATTCGAACCTTTTTGGAATCCTGTTCCCTTGCCTTTTGATCACAGTCTTCGTATGCTAGTTTGGTGTAATTATGGGATGCAGGCGTAGGCTGAATTAGCTGTTGGTTATAGGTCTGCAGCGGGTTGTATAAACAAGGTTTTTTGGGATTTGGTCAAGTTCTGACCAAAGCGTTGAATATAGCCTCCATATGCTAAAATGCTGCCTTGTTCTTGAAGCAAGCATGGTGGTTAGCATCTTTTATCCATGCTTAAACTGGATTTGTCAGCAGGAATTAAGGAAAAGAAAAAGCAACACATGGGCCTAGCACACTTTTGCACCAAAGTTTTCTATCCCAAGATAGTAGAGGTACACGTGGAGGAAATCCCTTGGATAAAGACTCAAAAGTAGTTGTGAGCATTAAATGAGCATTAAATGATGATGATATTTATCAAATCAACAACCCTGCCATGTGATATTCTGCATCATTGCTTAATTTTGGATCAGAAGTTCAGCTTCAGCGTAACATCCAACCTCTGATCTTTGTATCTCTTTGCTCCAGCATGTTTTGAAGGAGCTCTCAGACTTTCTAGGAAGCTTGTAGCATGCTTCTTAACCTTCTTTGAATTACCCTGACTGAACCTTTATGAAAACTTGCCCAGAAGTTCTAACCAAACTCTGTCTTGAAAGCATCCAGAATTTGCTGAGTGTTTCCGTTTCAAGCACGTGTCTTTGAGAAGTTATAACTGGAAATCCCAGCATTTCTATGAGAAGTTCTGGTATGCAATGTTTTAGATCTCGTTGAAATCTATAACTATTGAATCAGAAGTTCTTCGAGAATCAGCTTACATCATGGTGAAAATCTGGCCATAAGTTCTGAGCTTGTCATATTTTCTTAAACACTTAGAAAAAATTCTAAGCATTTAGAATTTTGACTTCTCCAAAGTAGTTTTGACTTTTGAATTTCTTGATGAAACAAACTTCATATTTTAACATGTCTTGATGAAATATGATTCTTGAAATTTGATTTTGATCCAAAAGTCAAAGTTTGACTTTTCAGTTTGTAAATGACCATTTTGTCCTTATAGAAGGTAGGCAGATTCTCCCTCTAGAAGGTTGCCAAACTACGAGATCCAGCATTCCCGTCAGCATTCGACTAATTTTCCATAGCATGCGCCATTGCTTTTAAAGAAGCAGCAAGTGCATCATCATTCCTTCAAGCCATCTTAACTTATCACTACAACATAAACAAAAGTTAGAACTCAAGTTAACAATACTCGATTGTTAGACAAAACTACGACTCGACAACTTGGTCGGACAAACCGACTTGCTCTGATACCAACTTGTAACACCCCAATTTTACCCGAAAATTATTATAAAATCATATTTATAAAAGTTCAACAACTAAATCAGGATGATACAATTTCAAATTAAAACAATTACATTCATTACAGATACATAACACATTAAACTTTGATGAACCAACGACAACATAATTTAATCTTTGGAAATCAACAACTTTCATAACTATATAGCGAAATCATAATATTCGACTATAAAGAACATAACATCTTTGTCCAACTGAAACAACGTTAAAAATAACATAGTACTTAATAAATCAATTTAAAATTCAACAACAGGAAATAAAATCAATTGCAAAGCAACAAGCATTCATCCCCCCGAGTATTACGTATCACAACAATGACACCGACTCAAACTAGTGAAAGTAAACCGCCTTCACTCTGGATTACCTACACGTTACCAACATTGGGGTAACATTCAAACAGAAGGCGTGGGATATATAACAATATAATTGAACGTATGATAGACATTGTATTAGAATCATTTCATGCAAAATCACTGCTTCACAACTTATAAACAACAACAATCACGACAACATATCAACAAAATATAACGATTAATTCATCAACACAACAACTCAAATATGAAACATGGAATACGACTTATTACTATGCACATGCATGTGGTACCAGTGGAGCAGAACTCCCAACTTATAAATCTACCAATAAATAGAGGCATCAACAAGGCATAAGCTTTCAACTTTATATTTGTCAATCCATGCCAACTTAACGAGCATCAACTCCCAACATGATATGCTATGTATGCGACAACATGATTAAAAGCAACAACAACAACAACATATAATAACATTGGCATAAGCCTACAACTCAATAATTGCCAATTATAGAGGCAACACAACAAAATTCATCACCTGCAACTTCAACAATTAATAATAACAACATTACAACAACTTATATGTATCAATATTGTTATCAACACGGTCCTACTAAAATGCTTCTACTAAATTATTCTGCTGATAAGCCTTTTAATAGTTTTCTGCTAAATTAATGACGCTATTATTTTCCTGCTACCTAAATTATATCTACTGCTACTATATTTTAGTTACTAATGTTTATGTTATTTACTACTAGCTCTACAACTAAAACCATACCACTTATTAACTCTATAACTTAATAATTATCTTTGCTATTTCTATGCAAATCTATGAATTATTCACTTCTGTTACTAATAAATAGCCTTTGTTGTTATTCATTCTTTTCTAACCTTGTTACATACATTTCTGTAACAAAATACTAAAGTAACAGAGATGAAGGACAGACACAAACCATTAAAAGGAGATAGTAAATGGGTTTATGCACCTCGCTAGGCATAATTGTGCCCCTCGGTACATTACATGGTCTCGGTCGACACCCTTCACCACTATACGTGCGCCGCTCGACATACCGTCCATATTCCTCCCAGTTCTACAACTTTGTCTAGATTTTTCCTGTGATTAATAGTTTCTTCCCTTCCCATGATCTCAGAACAACACTACACTTATTCAAAGAAACATAACCACTATACCCATATTAATATATGATAGTTTCCAACACTTGAGTCATCGATTGAATCACTGTAACTTTAGCACAGTTATCACAAATACCAAACAACAATTTGTTCATACAACAATAACACACAACAACAATTTTACACAACCCAATTCCTACGTAACATGCATCATAATTCCCATTATAAGATTAGAATCCCACCCTTACCTTGGATTTAAGGTCGCTCTACAATTTCCGATCGAACCTAGCTTTGCCTCTTTTCCTCTTCTCTATAACTTCTCACGTACAACACTTCTTCTACTCTTTTTCTTAACCCTTTTTAATTAACCTAATAATATTATTATAACTAAACCTAGTAATAATATTATTTCTATTGGGCCTAATTTTTACACTCCCTTAATACTACGTCTATCACCCAAAACAAGCCCAACAACTAATATTATTAATATTCTACAATTCTAATATTATTACTAATATTATTAATCAACTAATTTAACCGACTAATAACAACACTGCAACCTATGTCAACAACTCACAACATAACATAACATGTCAACGATTTCAACAAATAATTCGAAATTAATCGAAAATATCTAATTAAATATTTAATTAAATCAATGGGTGTTACATCAAAAAGACACCTAGGGCATGGAACAAGAAGATCAACGCCTACTTAGTAAAATTGGGATTTGTAAAATGCAAATCTAAGTATGGTGTTTATGTTCTGGTTGTGGCACAAGATATAACAATGACCTGCTTGCATATCGATGACTTGTTGGTAACTAGAAATAGCTTGGAGAACTTGTCGAAGTTCAAAGAGCTGATGATGATTGAATTTGAAATGTCATACCTAGGAAAATTGTCTTATTTACTAGGCATGGAATTTTAAATATCGAAGCAATATGTTGCTAGATCAAAAGAAGTATGTCAAAGATATACTCACAATATTTCGAATGAGTAATTTGAATCCTGTATCCTCTCCTTTCGAACCAAATGTGATGTTGGAGAAGAATGTAAAGGAAGAAAAAGTCTATATAACTTTGTTTAAGCAAATTGTGGGATCTATGAGATATGTGTGCAATAGTCGACCTGATATAGGTTTTGCAGTCGGATTAGTGAGCAAATGAATGAGTGAACCAAGGGTATCACACATGAAGGCTGCAAGAAGAATTTTGAGATACTTAAAAGGATCGAAAATTTGTGGAATACTATTTCAACAAGACTCTTAAAGCAAAGAAGCTACAATTAATTGTTTTTCAGATGCAGATTGGTGTGGAGATAAGGAAGATCGAAGAAGCACGACTGAATATTTCTTTGAAGTCTTTGGTTCCCCAATCTCATGGTGCTCGAAAAAACAACTTGTGGTGGCATTAAGATCGTGTGAAGCTGAATATATAACATGATCCTATGCTGCATGTCAAGCAATTTGGATCACATTGGTACTAGAAGAAATGTCGGTCGAAGTGAAGAAACCTCTTGTGTTGCAAATCGACAACAAGTTAGCCATAAATCTAACAAAGAATCCAGTTTTACATGGAAGAAGTAAGCATATTGAAGCTAGATTTCACTTCTTGAGGGAAAAGGTAAATCAAGGTGTGTCATACCCCAAATTTGTCCTACCTATTTTGCTTTTATATGGCTTAGGCTTTGCCTTTCATTTGCATCATTTTCATCAAGAAATTCACACATATAAGGTTGTGGTTCAAAGAATCAATGGTTGTGCTAACTAGGGTTCAATTTTGGTTTGAGGTTTCTTCATCAGACAAAGGCAAATTTATCTGGTTCTTGATCATTGGATTATGTAAAATTAGGGATTTGAGGTATGTTCATCATGGATTCCTTCTCCTCAAGCTATAAAGGCTATTCTCCATCCAAATTCATCAAAGCCTGAATTGGGGTTTATTTCCCTTTTGTTTGTTAAGAGACTAGGGTTTTGGTTCCATGGTTACTATGAAATTGTTATTTCATCTTCCATCAAAGATTTCACAAAGATCAGGTGCATCAAGGTTTTAACTTGTGGTGTTTAAGTTTCATCGTATTTCAATTAAGGATTAGGGTTTTCATCTTAGAAGGTCTTTGTGTCAAGTATCATTTCTCAAGGATTTTTTAAGTTATTGCTTAAAATCATCAAGTAAAGAATAAGACAAAGGACTTGTGGTTAAATTGAATCACGATGCAAAAGTTGGGGTTGTGAGTTCATGGTAATCAATGCATTCTTACTCCCTCAAGTACTTGTTCTTTCTAATGCAAGAGGATTTGGACTTAAATTTGAAGATATTTTTGAATTTCAATTCATTCAAGTGATTGGTTTGAGATTCATCCAAGTTTTATTCATTCATCATCATCCAATTTATTCAAAGTCTGTCTTGATTCAAGATTATTTTCAAAAGTGGCTTGTATCAAGCATTTCATCACCAAAGGATTTCAATCAAGATTCAAGTTCCACACATAATCTCAAAATTCAAAATCCAAAGGGGATGATAGTAAATACATTAAAATCAAGAGTTTTGAATAAAAGATGAAGTTTGTACAAAGTATGATACAAGTAACTTCATTCAAGTTTCAATTCAAGAAGCAAAAATCTCTAAAGATCAAAAATACCCAAAGTTTCTTTTCATTCAAGATTCAAGATACCAAGTGGAATTATAATTCAAGGCCTCTAAACCAAGTTTCAAGATTACATCACAAGTGTATAGACATTCTAATCCTAATCTAATTTAACATATGCCTAAAAATTTCCAAGCTCTTCATATTTTTCATGTCCATAAATAGTAAAAAAAATAAGACATAAATCTAGCCCTACTGTAGCCTTGCCTTGCTGTCTGAAACAACCCAAAAAACTGCATAAAGTCCAATACTAAACAACAAATTCTATGCTCCAAAACAAAAAGAAACATTGTTGTCCAAACCTTCAAAACCTTGCCAAAACAGCCATGTACATACCTGCATCCATAATATAAAAAAAACAATCCAAAATCCGCACAAATAGCCCTGCGAAAACAGCTTGCTATTGTTGCATAAACCTGCTACAAAAACAGTCTAAAAGACCTCCTCTCAAAGCAGTCCTATGCTGCCCATAACAATCCAAATTCAGCCCTGCATAACTTGTACATACCATTCTAAAAACCTGCATCATACAAAGCAAAAAAAACAAGTTGCTACAAAACCTGCTGCAAGCCTGTCAAAACAGTCCACATCTGTGCCAAACCTACATCATACAAAGCTAGAAACTAGCTACTACGAAACTTGTTGCAAGCCTGTCATTACAGTCCAACCTTTGCACAGAATTAGCAAGGCTATAACCTGATTCAAAAGGCAACAAAATAGTCATTATATTTTTTCAAAACTTATCAAACCTCCCCCTCAAAAACCCTTTCTTTTCACTATAAAACAAACACAAGAACACAGAAAAAAGGACTATAAAAAAATTATCTAAAATTCTCTCAACTCACCTTTGAAAGAATGTTTTCAGTGACATCCTATAAATTTTTCTTCTTACCATAAACCTTAGCACATAAGCTTGTCTTCATGGATTCGATTCACAACATTCACGTATTAGCAGTAATAACAAAACAACAACACAACCTTAGAGAAAAACATAGAAGTTAAGGGAGAAATCAAATAGAAAAATCCATACAAACACCTATGTCCCTCTTCATAAACCTTGAATTGTTTCCTTAACATTCTGCAAAATCGCCTTCAATCCCACCAAAACCTTCACTCATTTCAATACCTTGAACTTAAACAGCCAACCCCATTTCACCTGCATAATTTATAACATCAACACACTATGAACCTGAAAACCAAACTCAGTCTGCTAGTATGCAAACCAATCCTTCTGCTCATATTTCTCACTCCATAACCTACAAACAAGTACTACTCAAAGCAATAAAACCATAACAATTTCTTCAACCTGACTGCATAAAAGCCGCACATGATAGCAGCCCACCTCTGTTCATACCTACCACCAAAAAATATGTGTGTTCCCTCACCTTTAGCGTAACAAACATAACCTCAGAATACACTAAACTATTCATCAGAGCTTTCATAATACCCAATTTGTAAACATCAAGCGCATTAACCAAAAACAAGTTTATACAAAAGATCCAGAGAAGAGTAGAAGGAAGGAGGGAAAGAAAGAGCTAAGGCATAGGAAGGATAAAAACATAAATGGTGAAATTGTTAAGAACCTTGCCGGCATGGGATTCCCTCCAGACTAGCTCTGAGATGTGAGTTATTTTTTTAAGCCTTTTATCACTTTTACTCGGTTGAGCATTATGTTGTTGTTATCTTATGCTAGAGTGATTGATGAGAAATCCTTCGAGAGAGAAAGCAGAGGGAGTATTGTTGTATGAAGATGATGAGAGAGAGGAAAGTTTTTGTATTCTTTGTTTAGCAATCGAGAGAAGCGTGAGGGAGCATAGAGATAAAACTTGATTTATTGTGGTTTCCTTTCAATTCTGGGTTACATCAATTTTAATTGGGAAAGTCAAAGAAATTAATTTGAATCAATTTTCCCTCTTCCCCAGTAACCCGCAACGCCCATACATTTTCAAATTAGGGTTTTCAAACCCCTTTCTATTCCCTTAAAATAGGATTCGGGTTTGGGCTTGTTTTTTTAGCCCAACTCATTTCACAAGTTTTGTTTTTTGTATTAATTCAAACCCAAAAATGACGAATGAAGCAACATGGTGTAGTGGTTGAGGCGTTGGTTGACAAGCGTAAGGTACTGGGTTCGAGACCCACGGGGAACATTTTACCTCTTTTCTGCATTTTTTTTTGTTTCCATTAAACCCATTGACCTTTTTTGTTTATTAAATTATTGGAATGATTATAATAAACGAATGATCAGATGGTGCAGTGGTAAGAGTGTGCGTGAATGCTTCAGGTCACGGGTTCAAGACCCCTTGGGACATTTTTTCCATTATTTTGTTTTTTTTCTTTCAACCCAAACTCTTTTATTTTATTTTTAATTAAAGTTGTAAATATAACAGAAAAGTGAGTATGGCTTAGTGGAAAGGCAAGAGGGCTCTAACCTAGGGGACATGAGTTCAACTCCTCACTTTACTTCTTTTTCTGTAATTTTTTAAGTTTCAAGTTTTTTGTTGTTTCATTTTAAATTTTATAACAAAAATCACAAAAAAATAGAATTAGGTTTTAATTTTCTTTATATGATAGAAAACACAAAAATATTAGACTTAGGTTTTATTGTTTATTTTCCCAAAAAAATATCATAAAAATATTATAGTATAATTTTCTTTTATTTACTGGATTAAAATCATTAAAAAATATTAAGAACTTATTTTCTTTATCTTTGTTTGCTTACTTGGTTACATGTTCCCTTAAGTGATTCCCTGAATCGATTAAATTCATGTTGATCGTTTCGTGTTGAATTAGACATTAGGGTCGAAACTTTGTATGCTAACTTTAGGATAGAATTTCCCTTTTACACTCAACATTAGTTTCATCTTTGTACATGACAACAATTAGGTTTTTTTAGTCTCCCCCTTAGACCCTTTCTTCTTTTGTAAATTAAAACAAAAACTTCTTTTCTTAAATCAAAAAATCCAAAAACACTTAATCGTTATTCAAACCCATTTCACACTTAACAAAAACACTTAACCAATCAAAAACTCCCTCAAAAAGGGCATGTTATCTCCTTTCTACCGTGATACCGGTCGTGCTTATTGCTAGAATGCGAGCGTTAACATCGTCCACTAAAAAACACAAACAAACCAACATTTTCTAGAAGAACTACATTGTTCTTATTCCTTAACAGGATACGTAGGCAAAGGGTTGCAAGACCCTCATGAACGCACTAATAAAACGATTTCATTCCCTCTTAGAAAGTATAGTTATAAATATACACACCCTTAGAAGAAAACAAACAAAATGGATCACGTTGAGTACAACAAATGTGAGGGGTGCTAATACCTTCCCCTCGCATAATCGACTTCCTTACCCTCTCTTTTGTTCACAAGACCATCTTATCAACCCTCTTGTGGTTTTCTCGATATTTTCCCTTCCTTCAGGATAAAATAAAGTTCGGTGATGGCTCTGTGTTTTTTGCCGGTAGCTTCAGTTGGGGACTCTGCTGGGGACCTAATGCGAGTCATTCCTAGTTTTGTTTATTTGTTTCTTTGGGTGTTTATTTATTTTGTTTATTTGCTTTATCTCTTTATTTATTTATTGCTTTATTGCTTTCTTTTGTATATATATTTACTTATACTATTGCTACTTACATATGTTAGAACATAGTTTGATTCTACAACCCTTTATTAGAGTTTTGATGATAACAAACACAAAGAACAAATATTCACTCTAAAAATTGTGTTACTGTGTATGCAGAAGTTCTGACCAAAGCAGCATCAGAAGTTAAGCCTTCTTGCTGAGGTAACCAGAATCTGCATTGAAGGATGATGATCACATAATGCGCTGAAGTGAAGCACACTCTGATTCGGAACAGAAGGTCCAGATACAATCAGATTCTCACACTCTGAGTCATCAATGTTCTAAAGCAATTACAGCATACAAGATTGAAAGATTTTGAAGCGTTACTATTCAATAAAGACAACATCAATTGCAACGGCTTCATTCAGACAGGATCTTCTCAATATGGAAACTGCTTAAATGTTCATGATCACGCTTAATGTTGGACAGGATTCCATTACCTATATAAACAAGCTAAGGGAACAAATCGTTGACGATTTTCCAACGCTACTGCAATACAATTCAAAATGCTGCAAGCTTACATACTTATTCAAACGCTCTAATTTGTGTAAATTATCACAGTTGTTGTAACTGTTTTTGTAACGAAAAACAACTACACATAGAATTCTTGTATCTTTGATTAAGAAAGTTTTCCTTGAGATTAACCGGATTGTGGTTGTACTCAAGAGGACTTTGACAGTTGTCAAAGTAGTGATTGTAATCTGTTTGTGATTAGTGGATTAAGACCTCTTTGGAGAGAGGCGAAATCACCTTGATGGGTGGACTGGAGTAGTTTGAGTTCAAACAAACCAGGATAAAAATACTGTGTCATTGCGCATTTGATTTCAAGTTTTCAATTCATCCCCCCCCCCCCCCTTATTGTGTTTTTCACCTCTTCAATTGGTATCAGAGCGCCTGGTTCTGAGTTCATACACTTAACCGTGTCAGTACAAGATCCAAGCTTTAGAAAAACACTATGGTGGGACCAAGCCAAAATATCAGCAATGACTATCATGAAGACAAGGACAGAATCAGTGGCAAACCTCTAGTCTTTGATGGAGAAAATTTTGACTAATGGAAAGACAGAATTGAGAGCTTCTTTCTGGCCCATGATATTGATCTATGGGACATGGTAACTGATGGGTACACACATCCAGTGGATGGACGTGGTCAGAAGATAGACAGAAAAATGATGTCTGACCAGCAAAAACGTGAATTCAGAAACCATCATAAAGCCAGAACCATACTCCTCAGTGCTAGCTCATACTCAAAATATGAGAAAATCTCAAACAGAGAGACAGCCAAAAATATGTTTGACTCTCTGAGAATGACGCATGAAGGCAACATACAAGTCAAAGAAACCAAGTCCATTGCGCTCATTCAGAAGTTTGAAGCATTAAAGATGGAAGAAAGTGAATCTATATAAGCAATGTTCTCAAGATTCCAGATCCTTGTTGCTGGGCTGAAGGTTCTTGACAAAGGATATTCTACTGCTGATCACGTAAAGAAGATCATCAGAAGTCTACCTAAGCAATGGAGGCCAATGGTCGCAGCACTTAAGCTAGCCAAAGATCTCAACAAGATATCTCTAGAGAAACTTGTCAGCTCCCTTAGAAGTCATGAGATAGAGCTAGAAGAAGATGAGCCTCAAAAGCAAGGTAAGCCACTAGCTTTAACATCTAACAGAAAATCTGACTCTAAGGTTTTTCATGCTATGGAAGAAACCTCTGGTGGATCCTCATCTGAAGAAGATGAATTGTCTCTCCTCTCCAGAAGGGTGAATCAACTGTGGAAGCAGAGACAAAGAAAATTCAGAAATCCTAGAAGATCAGAGAATCAAAATGAATCCTCCTCCAGATAAAGAAAGTCTGAGTCTTCCTCTGGACATAGAAGATCTGAAGGCTCTTCAGGACACAGAAAGTCAAATAACAAGGACATCATCTGCTATGAGTGCAATGAGCAAGGGCACTAGAAAAGTGACTATCCAAAGCTTCAGAAGGAGAAGCCTAAAAATAAGTTCTTCGAGAAGAAGAAAAGCGTCATGGCAACATGGGATGATTCGGACACTTCTGATGCTGACTCAGGGTCATATGATGAAAGAGAAAACATAGCTCTCATGGCAAACGTGTCAAAAGACAGTGAAGCTTCTGGTTCAGACTCAGAATCAGACACTGAAGAGGTATTCCCTGACTTCACTATTAATTTCACTAAGGCTGAACTTGCATAAAGTCTAAATGAAATTCTGGAAAGGTATCAGCAAATCAGAGTCAAATTCAAGAACCTGAAAAAGGAACTTGTCTCTGACTCTGAAAAGACTAAGAGTCTCAGATTAGAAAATTTTGAGTTAAAAGAAAAAGTTTCAAAATTAGAAAATGATTTGCAAAACTCTCAGAAGGAAATAATCTCAGAGACTCCCAGTAATGCTGATAAGATCATCAAAGAGTATGATCATAACTTTTAGAAGTTTCTGGCTAAAAACATAGATAGAAGTAAGATGGCTTCAATGATCTATGGAGTTAGCAGAAATGGTAGAAAAGAGATAAGATATCAAGGTAAGGTAACTACACCTAAGAAAGCCATGGACTTAGTCATAAAATGCACACCACTTAAATCACACTTCATATATGGGCACACACACGACCTAAAATACACTAGTAATGATTACTCTATCAAACCAAAATTCAATCAGGATTTTGGTAAAACTAACAAACCAGGACCCAAGAAGATATGGGTACCTAAGGACAAAATTATATATGTAGCAGATATCTTTAGCAGCAAGGCTAAAACACCAGTCATGGTACCTGGACTCTGGATGCTCTCGACACATAACGGGAAGAAAGCATGTGTTCCAAAGCCTGGAACTTAAACTGGGAGGCTACATGGGCTTTGGAGGCAACCAAAGAGGAAAGATCATTGGCTCTGGAATAGTAGGTAATGGAAATCTTCCCTCTATAAATAATGTGCTATTAGTTGATGGATTAATGTATAACCTGTTATCCATAAGTCAATTAAGTGATAACGATTATGATATAATCTTTAATCAAAATTCATGCAAAGCTGTTAGTCAGAAAGATGGAACTACCCTTTTTAATGGAAAGAGGAAAAACAACATTTATAAGATAAAACTTTCTGCACTAAAGAGTCAGAATATAAAATGTCTTCTCTCTGTTAACAACGAGCAATGGGTCTGGCACAGAAGATTGGAGCATGTTAGTATGAGAAGAATATCTCAGATTAATAAACTCAATCTGGTCAGAGGACTTCCTAATTTGAAGTTCAGCTCAGATGCTCTGTGTGAAGCATGTCAGAAAGGCAAATTTGCAAAACCTGCTTTTAAATCCAAAAATGTTGTTTCCACCTCTAAGCCATTAGAACTTATGCACATAGACTTATTTGGACCAGTAAAAACTGCGTCTGTCAGTGGCAAGAAGTATGGGTTAGTGATCGTAGACGACTATAGCAGATGGACATGGGTAAAGTTCTTAAGACACAAGGACAAGTCACACTCTGTGTTCGTTACATTTTGTAACCAAGCTCAGAATGAAAAGGATCTTAGAATTGTCAAAGTTAGAAGTGATCATGGTGGAGAATTTGAAAATAAATATTTTGAATCATTTTTTAATGAAAAAGGCATCTTGCATGACTTCTCTTGTCCTAGAACTCCCTAACAAAATGGAGTTGTAGAACGAAAGAACAGAACATTGCAAGAAATAGCCAGAACCATGATCAATGAGACTAACATTGCTAAGATCTTCTAGGCAGAAGCAATTAACACAGCGTGTTACATTCAGAATAGAATCTCTATAAGACCTATTATGGAAAAGACTCCATATGAACTGTGGAAGAACAGAAAGCCCAACATTTCTTATTTCCATCCGTTTGGACGCACTTGTTTCATTCTGAATACAAAAAATTATCTGAACAAGTTTGACTCTAAAGCACAAAAGTGTATTTTGTTAGGTTACTTTGAACGCTCAAGAGGGTACAGAGTATACAATAAAGAAACACAGATTGTTGAAGAGTCAATCAGTGTTAGATTTGATGATAAGCTTGACCCTCAAAAGTCAAAGTAGAATGAATTATTTGCAGATATAGAAGTTGAAATCACAGGTACTGAAGACAAATCATCAGAAGTTATCAACAGAGATGCACCAACAATATCAGAAAGAAATGTTATAAGCAACCCATCACCTTCTGTTGATCAACTCCATAAAGGTTTTCCAGAAGCAACATAGCTCACCCAGAAGATAAAATCCTAGGAAAGAAAGATGACCCAATCAGAACAAGATCAACATTCAGAAACTCTGAAGAATCCCTCAAGGGACTGGTCTCTCTGATTGAACCAACAACTATTAATGAAGCTCTTCTGGACAATGACTGGATTTTGGCAATGTAGGAGGAATTAAATCAGTTCTCCGGAAATGACGTATGGGATCTGGTTCTCAAACCAAAAGGATTCAATGTCATTGGGTTTGGGAATTCCAAACACCCAGAATATGTTTTCAAACTAAAGAAGTCACTCTATGGTCTGAAACAAGCTCCCAGAGCTTGGTATTAAAGACTAAGTAACTTCTTGTTAGAAAAGGAATTCACCAGAGGGAAAGTGGACACAACCTTGTTCTGTAAGTCATTTAAGAATGACATTTTAGTGTGTCATATTTATGTAGATGACATTATTTTTGGATCCACTAAACCATCTCTGGGAAGAGAGTTTGCTAAGTGCATGCAGGCAGAGTTTTAGATGAGCTTAATGGGGGAACTCAAATTCTTTCTGGGAATTCAAATAAACCAAACTCTAGAAGGAACTTACATTCATCAGAGCAAATATGTCAGAGAACTTCTGAAGAAATTTGATCTCTCAGAATGTAAGCCCTCAAAGACTCCAATGCACCCCACGTGTATTCTGGAAAAGGAAGAGGTAAATAAAAAGGTAGAATAGAAACTCTATAGAGGTATGATTGGCTCTCTCATTTATCTGACGGCTTCAAGGCCTGACATTTTATTCAGTGTTTGCTTATGTCCTAGATTCCAATCAAATCCTAGAGAATCTCACTTAACAGCAGTTAAGCGAATTTTCAAGTATCTGAAGGGTACTACTAATCTGGGTCTGTCTTATAGAAAATCCAATTAATACAGCTTAGTAGGATACTATGACGCTGATTTTGCTAGAGACAGAGTTGAGTATAAAAGCACTTTTGGAAGCTTCCAGTTTCTGGGAGACAATCTGATCTCATGGACCAGCAAGAGACAGTCCACAATAGCATTGCCAATAGCAGAAGTTGAATACATTTTTGAATTTCATCCCTAACCTCGCACCAGCTTCTTAATCACCATTTTTTAATTTCAAACTTGCTCATTTCTCAACCATTTCAGAAAGTGTAAACATCAAACTTGTTAGAAATTTCATCACGATTTCAAATATGTAAATAACTTAAACTATGGATCAAAGATAAGCACGAATTTTTCTTGGTACCAAATTCTGACCTAATTTTTCAGAAAGTTTAAACTCAAAATTAGTATCACTCAGGCAACAGAAATGAAATCTAAGGGCATAGTTAGCTTTAGGGCTATGATGTCTACATTTTTTATTCACAAAGTAACCATTAATGATGCTTGTAGAGAGAGTTCAAAGTTTGAAAAACTTACCTCAAAACTAGAAATCGTGTTTGATGATTGAGCACTCCTTGAGATATTGTGATAATCTGGATAGCTTCACTGAACATCCAGGAAGCTAATGCATACTTACTTTGGATTGAGAGTGGTTTTATTGTTCTAGAGAAGTCAATGTGCAGAGCTCTGTTTTTGGTTATGGCAGATGAGGAAGATGATGTTATAGTTGTATTGCAGGTGTTTGGATAGCTTTTATATGAGTTATAGAAGCTTGGAGATTGATTAAAATGGAAAACACACAAGTGGATTGTGAGATGGATGTTCAAAGTCATAATATGCCACAAAAATGGTGTTTTGGTGCAAGTTATGGATTAAGGGAGTTTGGGAGAGTTTCAGGGCTTGTGCCTTCGTGTCCTAGGTTGCAAATGCATGCCTCTATTTATAGGTAAAGGTTTCAGGGCTTGAAGTGATCAGAAAACAAAGTTCACATGTTATGGTTTTTTTACTTGTTTTTGAAGCAATCTTGATAAATATTGTCCCAATGTGAAGTACAAGGCTTGTATAGTAGTTGAACACTTTAAACATGCTTATTCTGATCTTGTAGGTTTAGTGTGTGTGGAAGAAACAAGTTAGAGGCTTAAGACAAGTTGACTTTGTGATTAAAGTAACTTTTCAAGAATGGTAATGGTGCCTTTCTTCCAAAAATGGAAAATTGCTTTGGATAATGGCTTAATCACTTCGATCATTCCTCAATAATTTATGTAAACAATTAATTATGGAGTGGTTTACGAGTTAGAAGCCTGCAAAGCAAGATTCTGCAGCATAGTTTTGAGATTTGATCAAGTGTTCTTCAAGAAAATGGCTTGAAATGCAAGAATGAATGTTCATCTTCTTCTCTTCGATTCTACTAGCTCAAAAATGATCTCTTCAAGTTATTGGACATTTTGGAAATGTTGAAACATTGTCTACAACCTTCATGTTTACCATTTTGACAAAATCAAATTTGAACTAGGTGAAAATAGGTCAAGAAGTTAGGTCAAAAACCAGCCTAAACTTGTTGAAAATTTTACTAAGTGTTTTATGAAAAATGTCATGACTTCATGAGCCTATATCTTCAAATCTAATAATTTTTTGGACATAAACACTCTAATACAAATTTGTAGAATTAATCAATATCTACAACTTTTATGTTGAAAGTTTTTCTTGAATCATCTTGCATCTTAGTGAAAAATTGTCACGAAGTAATGAATTTATCAAGTATAAAAAAACTTAGAAATTTTCTAAGTCTTAGAAATCTTGACTTTTTATTGACTTTTTGACTGTCTTGATTCTTGATGATCAAGTTTGATATATTTTAATGTCTTGATGAATCTTGATCTTTGAAATTCAATGTTAATCAAAAAGTCAAAGTTTGACTTTTTGTGTATCAGTTCACTTTTCATCAGTTGCTCAAATTTCAACTATCAATTCAATGATATTGAGAAATGATTTGAACCTTGAAATTAGGTCAACATGTTATGTTTGAGTCCTTGAGATTATGCCTCAATCCATTAGGTCATGTACTAGGTCAAAAGTCAATGATCAGTCATTCTCAGCCAAAACCCTAATTTTGACAATTTTACCCCTTTGATGATTTGAGTGCTTTTCTTGAGAAATTCTGATCAACACTTGATCAATTTATAATTATTACTTCAAAATGTTGATGTTGGCCAAAAATCATGAAGTTTGACTATATATTGACCACAATTGACTTTTTACCCAATATAGTTGATTTTCAGTCATCTGAGCAATTGACTGAGCACATTTGTGACGCAAGACTTGAAACTTGGTATAATCAATCTTGGAGACCTATAATGAACCATGAAAGGCATTTTAGGCATCAAAAGTCCAATTGTCCTTGATAAAAACAAAACCCTAATTTGGAGGCTTCGTGCTTAGAAGGTGAACTTATCTGATCAAACTCTTGGAACTTCTTGAGCATTTGAGGTCTTTTATGAGAAATGTCTTGAGAATAGAGAGGGAAAATTTTGGGGGTACAACAGTTGTCCCTGTTCAATCTTATTAAACCTGAAGAGTTAGATTGGCTTGTTCGTCATTCGTGACTCGAGGGTAGAAGATGATTGAACACTTAAGTGCCCAGAAATTTGCACTCGCTTATGCACGAAGTAAGACTGTTTGTTGATTATGTTGGGAATGGGCTTAAAGATGCCATTCAGAGGTAATTGTTGATAGAAGTATCAGAATGAGTCTACGCTCGACTGTATCTGAAGATATATCATAATAAATCTTTGGTCGATTTAATTTGAACTAGAAAAGGTCTATAGAGAAGTATCAGAATAAATCTTTGGTTGATTTAATCTGAGCCAGCAGATGTATTTAAATATTTAACTGAGAGAAGTATCAGAATAAATCTTTGGTCGATTTAATCTGAGCTAGAAAAAGGTCTACTGAGAGAAGTATCAGAATAAATCTTTGGTCGATTTAAACTGAGCCAGCAGATGTTTTGAAAATCTTTAACTGAGAGAAGTATCATAATAAATCTTTGGTCGATCTAATCTGAGCCATAAAAAGGTCTACTAAGAGAAGTATCAGAATAAATATTTGGTAGATTTAATATGAGCCAGCAAATGTTTGAAAATCTTTAACTGAGAGAAATATCAGAATAACTCTTTAGTCGATCTAATTTGAGCCAGAAAAAGGTCTACTGAGAGAAGTATCAGAATAAACCTTCGGTCGATTTAGTTTGAGCCAGTGGATGTCTTTAAATATTTAACTGAGAGAAGTATCAAAATAAATCTTTGGCCAACTTAATCTGAGTCAGAAAAAGGGTTTACAGGGAGTGTTTATCATGCAGTTATTTGTCGTGTCTTGGCCTACAATCTATTTTGATGATATCGGTCTGTTGATTGATCTTTCCTGAAAAGGTAAAGAGTTAGTTGTATGCAATATCATGATGTATGAAATGCATTTCATAATGATGTTCTCAAAATAAATTAGATTGTTCTATATGTGTTTCGTATGCATATGTTATGATGTATGAATGTGTAATGTTGTTGAAGTATATCTTTGTCGAGGAAAATAAATCCTTGACTTATTGTTGGGGAATGAAGAGTGTGTGTATTTTCAATCTTGTCTAGAATGCTTCCGCTGGGGATTCTGACTTACTTGTTTGAGGAAACTTTTCTGGGGATTTTGATCTTTGCTTGGGGAATAGAGTTCAGGAACATTGGTCGTCTGTTTCTCTATTGTGGAATTTATTTCTTATATACCCTGATTGGGGATGAAAGAGACGGTTAGACTTCTGACTTGTCTGGGGAAGATAATTCTTATATACCCTGACTGGGGATAAAAGAGATGGATAATTTTCCAACTTGTCTGGGGAGGATAAAGTTAATGGGCATCTGGTCGTCTCCAGGTTTTGCAACAACTTTCTGGGGATTGTAGTAGTCTGAGTAATAGGCTCAAGTTGGGGAATTTGTAGACTTGTTATGGAAATTGAATTTTGTTAAAGATAAGGAACTCTGCAGAGTCTCTTTCTTCAGTTTTGGAGGAACAAACTCAGTTGGGGAAGAGAATTTCCATTTATTGTACTGATTGGGACTCTGTAGGGAACTTGTGGGGAATGTACCCTTATTTATAAAGACTACTCCGTGGGAGTTAATCTCATAGAAGTGGCTCTGGCAACTTCATTGGGAATAATCTTATGAAAGGAATTTTGTGGGGATTTATGGACAGCTTGAGTGTCATCCCAACTTCTAGAATTTTGAATGAATGCTTATTCATGTTCTTATATATATATTTGTTAACAGTTAATCATGTCCATATGCATATGCTCATTCAATTTTAGTCATTGGACATTTTTGCAAGCAAAAGAGAAAAAACAAAAAGTATATTTGTATTGATGATTTTCCTATAAACAGGAGATTTTATACAAATAGACAGAAATCCTAGTAAGAGGAAGTCGTCATAAAATTAAAGAGTACAAAGTGAAAACAAATGTATATATCCATGTGGAAGTGATCTCATTGGATTCCAACTCCGCTATTGCCCCTATGCCTTTGAATATCATCCCCTGCCATCAAAACAAGTTGATTAAACTGATTTTGTACCATTTGAACTTTTGACCTTAGTAATAAAGATGGATGTAAGTGATCTGACGAGACATAATCGTACGCTTTAATCCCTAATTTTTTCCTGGACCACTGTAATAAGGTGGGAGAACTGACTTAGTTGTTTTGCGTTTGATCGCAATTGTTGCGGATAGCAAGAGTCGCCACCGACTTTTCTTTTAGATGTTTTCTTGAGTTCGGGGGGTAGGTTATGAAAAGGGAAGGTTTTAGCACCCTTTTCATCCGCAGTTATCTACGGCCTCTTAGTAGCTTGCTAGATCACTTGAAAATGCTTTGTTTGAAAAGGTGCTTTGTGATGGGTGTAAGTTTGAAATTATTTTGCAAAATGTCTTTGTTGCGGCTAACTTTGTAATGATTCTCGTCTCTATAAGAATGCATACAAAGTATTGGTTTTGAAAATAGTTCAAAGAGATGTTTGTTTTTGACGATGTTTTAAAAGTGTAAGTGTGGAAATGGTTTTAGTTTGTGAGCAAGCAACTACGAGTGTCCTAGCTACTCAAAAGGTCTTTGTTCTTTTCCTTCTCCTTTAGATGTTTCTATCTTACCATTGATTGGTAAGAAGTCCTATCATTGGATGTGAAGGGACGAGTGTGGGTCAATCGTATAGTCATAGAAGACAACTTATGATACCTTTTAGCAATTTTCGTTAGGGACTAGATCGTTTACCGAAGGCAACATCGAGGGGCTACGATCTTTTTATCAAGGGTCTTTGCTAAAACGCCCATATTCGAGGGACATGAATATTTTCCAAGGCAACAAGCGAGGTTACCCTAGAGGTACACGTGTGTGAATATTGTGTTTGATTGCATGCATTTTTGTCTTTGAAATTAGGGTTTTCAAAGGATTGATTTTATCTTGCCATACACACCCTAAGTTACTAGCAATTATATGAAAGCGGTAAATTATGGAAAGTAAATTTACAACGCTATTACATCATTTGGGGATAGGGTGTACAAATTTACAAATGGGGGATTCAAGAATTTAAACCTAATTATCTATTACAACTATATTGAAACTTGAATAATGTATAAGGAATATAATATACAATGCAAAATGGAAAAAAGGAATAGATTTGTTTTATTTTTGTTAAAGAAAGATTTTGGCCTATTTAACTAAAAGGAAAATTAATTAAACTAAAGAAAAATTAAGATTAAGTTAAAGAAAAGAAAATAAATAGAAAAATATTTTTGGTCTTTTCATTATAAGAGGTTAAATAAACTAAATAATTTAAATGTATTTTTGGTGTTTTTGTGTAGAAAACAGTTTTTGTGTTTAAAACAGTTTTTGTGTTTAAAATAATTTTTTACGTTTAAAATAGTTTTTGTATAGAAAAAAGTTTTATGTTTGGGCTCAGGGCCTGTTTGTTTGTCAGTAAGCAGGGGGTACAGAAAATGGAAATGTCAAGGCCCAACCAATGGAGGCCCAAGGGTGCTTCCTGCAAACAAGACAAAGTGAGAAAATATGAAAAATGAACAAAAGGTCCCGCTGGGGCTTGAACCCAGGACCTTCTACATGGCAAGGCTTTTAGCATGCGCTGTTTGTACCACTGGGGTGGTCTATTTCATCCGTTGGTTATACAACTTGCACTAAATATAAAATGAACTTAATTCTGGATGTTTAAGCACGGCTTTATCATCTTCCTTCGAGCGCGGGGATACATAACTCTAATGTTAAGCTTCGAAAATCTCCATTCCTCAACCAATCGAAAGATGTAAAAACCTACCTAAATTTTGAATATAAATCTAACCATGTAACTTTCGAAAGTTATGGGTCAAAGGTTAGTAATGAATTTTGTTCAGCACCAAAATCAAAACCTAACTAGTCAGAGTTGAAATTCTCAAGACTCAGGTAATGAAAATCAAAACTAAGAGCATGGTCAGCTTCCTAGACATGATATCTACATTTTTCCTTCACAAAGTATATACAAATGATATTTGAATATAGAGTTCCAAGTTTAGGAGAACTTATCTCTTGGAGTGAAACTTGAGGGACTTCGATAGAACCTCCAGGAACGGTTTGATGATGGATTAAGCCGGCTTCGACCTCCCTTGAGCTAGTGGGATCACTACCTTTCTTTAAAAAAAGTTACTGAATCGAAAGGTTGGTAAATGGAAACTGTGAGTGAATCAAAAGGTTGGTATATGGAAGCCAAAGAGTGAATCGAAAGGCTAGTATATGGAAGCTAGGGAGTGAACCGAAAGAATGGTATATGGAAGTTAGGGGGTGAATCAAAAGGCTCACTAACGTATGAAGGGATTTGAGATTTTTATGGGGTAAGGTCAAGATGTGCCAAGTTTTATGCTTAGCTTTATGCTTGTATGCAGGTTCTGAGTTGTTGTGAGTTTTGGGAGTGTTTGAAGATTTTTTCAACATAATAAGCATCTGGTTTGATTTGCAAATGGTCTATATATTTATAGAGAAAAGGTTTGCGAAGTTGGAGTAACCAGATTTGTTAGATAACAAACTATGGTTTGGTTGAAAACGAAAAAATCAAGTTGAGTGAATTTTCATAGTTCCCAAGTTCAAGTACAAGCGGGGCCTGATGTTTGTTGGATGCAAGAGATTTGACTAATGCTTTTGATGTTGCTTGTGTTCAGATAAAATCAAGTTGGGAGCTCAAAAAGTTGACTTTGTAATTAAAGTAGTCTTTATGAAAATAAATACGTAACTTTTTGCCATTTCGTCCAAAAATGGTATAATCCAGTGGATAAAGCTTTGAATCCTTGTGTAATGCATCAAAAATTTGTGTAAACCTCTGATTATGTAAAGATTTAGAAGCAACATAGTCTGACAAGTGAGATTTGGAGGATAAGTTTATGAGATTTGATCAATTTTCTTCAACCCAGCTTTCTCGAAGGAGGCCAAATGCCCAATCGAAGCTTATGAACCAAGCTTGCTCGAAGGAGGTCAATGCCCAATCGAAGCTTGTGAACCAAGCTTGCTCGAAGAAGGCCAAATGCCCAATCGAAGCTTATGAACCAAGCTTTCTCGAAGGAGGCCAATGCCCAATCAAAGCTTGTGAACCAAGCTTGCTCGAAGGAGGCTAATGCCCAATCGAAGCTTGTGAACCAAGGCTGGTCGAAGGAGGCCAAATGCCCAATCGAAGCTTATGAACCAAGCTTGCTCGAAGGAGGCCAAATGCACAATCGAAGCTTTTGAACCAAGCTTGCTCGAAAGAGGCCAATGCCCAATCGAAGCTTGTGAACCAAGCTTGCTCGAAGGAGGCCAAATTCCCAATCGAAGCTTATGAATCGAAGCAAATTTTCTCTTCTTTGATTTGATGCTTGAAAGCCCAATATGATCCATGGAAACTATATGGGGCATTAAAAATCAATTGTACTTGTGCAAACTTGAGCTTCTGGAAATCTTTGTGAGAAATTCCTTGATAAAAGAGAAGGCAAATTTTGGGGTACAACAACCGCCCTTTCAGGTTTTCAGTCCACCGGGATACCCTTTTTTTCCCAAGTCGCCCTTTCAGGTTTTTGACTTGTCGGGTGTACAATCTTCTGTATATATCCTTATTTTTTCCCGAACCCTTTTGGTTCGCCAAAGTGCCCCTATTTTTGCCTAGGTATGTCAACCTAGCGGGTCATTATTATGCATAATATTTTTTGACTATGTATGCATTTACAGGGTGCAGGAAATCCTCGCCATCCATAGTGGTTAGTGTCATAGCGCCACCCGAGAATACTTTCTTAACAACAAATGGCCTATCGTAGATGGGAGTCCATTTTCCCCTGAGATCGCCTTGTGGTAGAATAATGCACTTTATGACTAAGTCACCAGCCTGGTATACCCGATGCTTGATCTTCTTGTTGAATGCCTTGATCATACGTTTTTGATACATTTGACCATGATAGATAGCAGCCAGCCTTTTCTTGTCAATTAAATTTAACTGATCCAACCTAGTCTGAATCTATTCGTCTCCGTCTAAGTCTGCTTCTTTCATAATCCTTAGAGAATGGATTTGAACTTCGACAGGAAGGACAAATTCCATGCCATAGAACAATGAGAAAGGGGTTGCCCCACTTGATTTTTTCGCCGACATATGATATCCATGAAGAGCGAATGGTAGCATCTCATGCCAGTCCTTGTAGGTCACCACCATCTTTTGCAAAATCTTTATATATTTTTAGCAGCTTCCACTACATCATTCATCTTAGGTCTGTATGGAGAAGAGTTGTGATGCTTGAACTTGAACTACGTGCAGAGCTCAGTGATCATTGTATTGTTAAGGTTGATTCCATTGTCAGTGATGATCCTCTCAGGGATACCATATTGGAAGACGATGTTATGCTTGATAAACCGGGCTACAAAGTTCTTGATAATTGAGGAAAATGAAGCTGCTTCAACCCACTTGGTAAAGTAGTCAATGGTAACAAGAATTAAACAGTGTCCATTAGAGGCAATAGGCTTGATCTCTCTAATCATGTCAATTCCCCATATTGCAAATGTCCAAGGAGCAGTCATGATGTTCAAAGGAATTGGAGGCACGTGGATCTTATCAGCATAAATTTGGCACTTATGGCAAGTCCTTGAGTGGTGATGACAATCGTTTTCCATGGTCGACCAATAGTAACCAGCTCTCAGAATATTCTTGGACATAGTATGTCCGCTAGAATGACTACCAAAGATACCTTCATGCATATCCTCCATGATCTTCTCTGCTTCCTTTTTGTCCATATAACGGAGCAGAATTGAATTATGGTTACGCTTGTATAAGATCCCATTACTCAGGAAGAACTTGGCTGAGAACCTCCGTGGGAATTTCTTGTCATTGACTAACGCCCCTTCAGGATACTCTTGAGCTTCGAGATATCTCTTCACCTCATGAAACCAAGGCTTCTCATCTCCACCATCAGTGTCAATCTCATAGCACTGCGCTGGTTCGTCAAATCTTTCGATAGTAATTAGGGGAGCTTAATTTTCCCACATGACCTTGAACATAGAAGACATGGTAGTTAAAGCATCTGCCAACTGATTTTCTTCCCTCGGAATATGTTCAAAGGTAACCTCTTCAAAGTACGGGATCAAGGTTAGCACAAGCTCTTTGTATGGGATAAGATTTGGATGTTTTGTATCCTACTCTCCTTTAACATGACTAATCACCAAACCTGAGTCTCCATATACACTTATGAATTTGATTCTTAGATCAATAGAAGCTTTGAGACCCAAGATGCATGCTTCGTATTCGCCCATATTGTTGGTACAACTGAAGCAAAGTCTAGCAGTAAAAGGCGTATGGTAACCTTCAAGGGAAATGATCACAACACCAAGTCCGTTACCCAGTGAGTTAGAAGCTCCATCAAAAACCATAGTCCATCGGGATCCTTGTTCAAGTCCTTCATATAGTCCAGGCTTTTCACAATTCGTAATCAACATTATATTCTCATTCGGGAATTCAAAGTTCATAGGTTATTAGTCATCCACGGCTAGATGTGCCAAATGATCTTCCAGCACACTTCCTTTGATTGCTTTTTGTGTAGTGTAATGGGTGTCATATTCAGTTAAGATCATTTATCATCAGGCTATCCTTCCGGAGAGAGCTGGCTTCTCGAAGATGTACTTGATGGGATCCATCTTAGAGATCAGTAAAGTGGCATGAGTCAACATATACTATCTTAGTCGGCGATCAGTCCATGCCAAAGCGCAACAAGTTTTCTCGAGCAGTGAATATCTTGTTTCACAGTCGGTAAACTTTTTGCTAAGGTAGTATATTGCATGCTCTTTTCGACCAAACTCGTCATGTTGCCCCAAAACACACCCCATTGAATTCTCTAACACGGTTAAGTACATGACCAGAGGTCTTCCTTCAACTGGTGGAATCAGAATTAGAGGTTCTTGTAAGTATTCTTTGATCTTGTCAAAAGCTATTTGACAATCATCATTCCATCTTACTACTTGATCTTTCTTTAGCAGCTTGAAGAGTGACTCACAAGTAGCAGTTAAGTAAAAGATGAATCGAGCAATGTAGTTTAGACGTCCCAAGTGTAACACCCTAATTCTACCCGACAATAATATAAATCAGAGTTATATAAAAATTCTACAACCGAATCAGGGTGCAACAATTTCAACTTAAAACAACGGCATTCATTACCGATACATAACACATTAAACTTGGATGAACCAACAGCAAACATAATTCAATCTTAAAAGAAACATCAACTTTTATAACTACGTAGCAGAGTCAATTATTTAACTTAAAGGAATGTAATATCATTGTCCCACTAAGACAACTTCAAACAACAATCATTTAAAGGACAACAACTTAAAGTTCAATAAACTGAAATAATAACAACAATAAAACAGCAAGCGTTCATCCCCTCGAGTGTTACGTATCAGAGCAAGGACACTGACTCAAACTACTGAAGGTAAAACTCCTTCACTCTAGATTACCTGCACGTTACCAACATTGGGGCAACATTCAAACAGAAGGGGTGAGATATCTAACAGTATAGTAGAATGCATGATAAATAAAACATTAGAAGCAGTTCATACATATTCACCACTTCTCAGATTTTTAACAACATAAGCATAATTAGATCAATCACACAACGACTCTGAATGCAACACAAAATGAAACTCATCTTTATGCAAATGCATGTGGTACCAATGGAGCAGAACTCTCATCTTAAAAATATGCCAATAAATAGAGGCATTAACAAGGAAAAAGCCTTCTTCGCAGTTTCCCAATCCAGGCCATCACAAAGTATGCAAATGTATATGAATGCACTATCACATACTTACAACAATCAACATCCAATCGCAAGGCAAAAGCCTACATCGCCATTATTACCAATAAATAGAGGTAATTCATCATCATTTAAAATTCCCTGCAACTTCGCATTATCAATATAATTCACAGCGACAATTTCAACAACACAACAGCACTGGTAACGACCAAAACATGGCATGTACAGGCAAAACGGGATAGGGAATTACGTGCCCCTCGACATGCATAGCAACTAGGACAACATAACAACTAATTCATACTCCTCGACACGCACAGAGAAAATAGGGTAACGACTAACTTACGCTCCTTGGCACGTCCTGCAACTCCATTCCGCTCGATAACAATACCATGCTCCTTGTCACACCTCGTAGCCTAATGCCGCTCGATATCAGACACCTATATTCTCCGACACGCTTCGCAACCTAAATGCCACTCGACACCTAGCACTTTAGTATCCTCCCCGACCACTAATTCGGCCAACAACACAGAACAACACGACCTCATAACGACCACACCACTATAATTCATAACTTTCGACCAACCTCTCGGGAAAACACAGCAACAGGAAACTATATTTCCTATCAACACGTTCATTAATCATACAAGACATGTCGCACATAAACCTCCTTAAAACGACCACTTCAACATTTACTAATTTTCCTGCCAACCGCTCAGAATAGCCTAACGTCCTAATGGCCATCACGACCAGTAATCAACTACCCTAACCTATCCATCGATTAAACCGGGCATTCACACAGATAACTCAAAACATCCACAATAAACAATCGGGAAACTTCGATAGAAAATTTAAAAACATCAATGCGTAATAGGCCTACAACGTCCAATTCCCACGTGATACATATCATAAATCCCATTATAAGTTCAGAACCCCACCCTTACCTGGATTGAAGTTCGCTTAACCAAACTTCCAGCCGACAACTTGTTTTGCTCTGCTCGACACCAGACAACTTGCTCCGCTTCCGCACAGCTCTTTTGGTCAACATACAGAGCTTCTTATTCTCCAACTAAAACAAATCCTTGTGTCATCTTAAACTTATATATATCAATCCTCTTGGGCCTTACCTACACACCCCCACTTTACTACTTTCAACCACTAGCATAAGTCCAACACAAATATAATATTAATTCCAACATTATAATTATAATTAATAAACTAATTAATTAATTAATAATAATCCAACAACTCATACCCATAATTCTTAACATCTCGCAACTTTGCAAATAATCCAAAATAATTTAATTAAATAATTAATTAATTAAATTACGGGTGTTACAACTCTCCCCCACTTAGAATATTTTTGTCCTCGAAAATTTACCTTATTCGAACAACTCAGGATAGGAATCCTGCATCTTGGTTTCCAACTTCCAAGTCATGCTTTCTCCGGAAATTCCTAACCAGACTACTTTCACCAAAGCAATCTCCTTGCCTCTTAAAGTCTTCATTTCACGATCCGTGATTTGTACAGGCGTCGTCTCCACAGTAAGATTATCACGTACTTGCACATCATCCATATGAATCACATGAGATGGATCTGAAATATACTTCAGGAGTTGTGACACATGAAACACATCAGGCAAATTCGAATGATTAGGCGGTAAACCACTCTATAAGCAACATTCCAAACTCTTTTTGAAATATGATACTGACCAATAAAACGAGAAGTGAGCTTTTTAGACTTTAATACTCGCCCAACACCAGTCACAGGTGTGTAGCAGTGAAAATCGGAGATCAAACTATTAATTAACTTGACTCGTAAACAAGTAAGAGTCGCCAACGCGCTTTATTATATCCAAGGGAAAATATAAAAGTGTGAAATAAAAGCCATAAATATACAAAGTAAGTGCAATACTAAAAGTAAAGAAAAATACAATACATTTGAAAGAGATCGAGAGTTCGATGGTTGGTTATACAATGAGAAGGTACTAGCACCCAATGCATATGCGGTACTCTGCAGGAACCTTTTGAAATATTTGTTTTTGGTTAAAAATTGTTTGTTTTATTAAAATGGTTTGTTTGGTAAAAATGGGTGTGAATGAGATTTTAAAGATACGACGACCTAGTGTCGAAGTTTTGACTTAAAACGGGTGTGAATTTAAAATGGATTTTTTAGGAGATTTAACTTAAGTTTAACAAAAAATGTATGAAGGGGTTTCGCTCAATCGTATAAGACATATTTGATGAAGTCAACAAAGTTAAAACATTTCCCCTGGAATTTAGACGGACGAAAGATATAAGGATTAAACGATCGAGAAATAAAGTTAATTAAAATGACAATTGAACAATAAAATAATCGAAAATTCAATAAGAGACTAATTTATACTAGCATATATTTTTGAACAATCAAATAAACAACAAAAATAAAATAAAAGACTCATTCATAAAACATTTATTTTTGATCAATTAAATAAATAACAATAATTAAATAAAAGACTAATTTATAAAACACGTATATTTTGTATTTTTATAAAATGCATTTTAAACAAATAATAGAATAATAAAACTAATTTCTAAACAATCCTAAAACTAATATATACATATATATTATTTGTATTTTTTATCTTTTGTTCTAATATAACTATCAACAAATAAAAGAAAATAAGTAAAATTAAGTTGTTGGGCATGGGAGATAGTGCAAATTTAGATTGAGCTAAGGCCCAAGGCATAAAAAAAACAAAAAATATAAATAAATAAAAAAAGATTTTTGTTAGGCCAGACCGGGTTAGGCTTGGACCCGGTTTGCATCTATAAGAGGAATGAAGGGTTTTGAAAAAAAAACTAACAGTGGAAAGGGTGTGTCGCGTTGCTGTCTTTGAGAAGAGGAAAAGAAGGTTAATCATTATTATCATTTTCAATAAAACAATTAAAAAAGAAATTGAAATAAATAAAGATCCTCTCTCTTTCTTGTCTGTATCATCTTCATCAGTTTTACCCCAAATATTCATCTTTTTTTTTGCTCTCTTACAGTGATGGAGGTTTGAGACGAGGCGATGAACATTTAAACGAAGTTGTTGAGCAGAGTGAGGTTGAGATTGAATAAAGAGAATGAGACGAAATTGAAGTGTGACAGAGGTTGAGCATAAAAGGTGAGTTGAGCGTTGTTTGAGAGTGAGGGGCGGCAACACGATGGCGGAGAAGAGAGATGGAGATTGTCGAAGAAGAAGAAAGTGAGGCGAGGAAATAGATTATGAGTTTTGCAGAAGCCATGTAAGGTTCCAAGGGATGCTCAAGCTATATTGATGCATAAAGATGGAAAAAAATGAGAACGAACCAACATACAAAGAAGAGAATCGCTTCGGTGTTTGGTGCAATGCTTAAAGACAAGAGTGAGAGTAAAGATACCTTCAAGAAACCCAGGTAATAACAAGCATCCATAACTTCATATTTCTTCTTCTTCTTGTTGTCTGTTTCAGGTCTGAGATCACTCGTTATCGAAATCTTGTCTATGCGTGAGAAGAATTCTTCTGCATTTAGTCCATGTATATTCCATTGTTAGATTGCTAAAGGTTTAGATCATCAGATACACATAACAGAAAGCCAGCTCTCATAACAGAAAATTCTAACTCAGTAGAACTTGCTAACGGAGCCTCAAATTAGCTTCAATCCAATCCATATATTACCTGAGTCTGATGATTTAGAGGAAGCATTAGAATGGTTGTCGTATTTTTGTATGCAGGGTAATTCTTAGTGATGCTTCCCTTTAACACTTTTCTGCAGGTTTTTGTATTGTAATTTTAATGTCATTTTAACTGCTTTTGGAAAGGTTTTGAAGTATTGTTGAAATTGGTTTTCAGAAGTAGTGTGAAAGGCCGCGGTTTTTGGGAGTTTGAGAAGGATTATTAAAAAAAGGTATGAAGGTTAAAGATGGAGATATTGTTTAACAAAAAATTTTCTGGGTTTTTGTATGTTCTTTTCTTTTTTTGAATTTTTCTGTGTGTTGTATGTTGTGATGAAAATTTTTTGTTTGGAGAAAAAATCAGTCATGGTGATGAAGGTTTGAAAGTGAAGGTGGATTATGGTTGTGGGTTCTGAGTGAAGTTAAAGGGAAATTCTAGGTAGAGTGTTGTTTGATATGGAAAAATTATGAAGATTGTAAGGAAGGCTTCGGTTTAGAGGGGACTATTGAGCAATGTTTTTATGGATTTTTGCTGCAGAAGATGGTTTTTATTAATAATTTTCTCCTCCTCTCCCTAATATCTGTATCTCTTCTTCTCTCTCTTCTCTCTTCTCTCTCTCTCTCTCTCTCTCTCTCTCTCTCTCTCTTCTCTCTCTCTCTCTCTCTCTATCTCTCTCTCTCTCTCTCTCTCTCTCCTCTCTCTCTCTCTCTCTCTCTCTCTCTCTCTCTCTCTCTCTCTCTCTCTCTCTCTCTCTCTCTCTCTCTCTCTCTCTCTCTCTCTCTCTCTCTCTCTCTCTCTCTCTCTCTCTCTTTTTGTCTGTCTGGAGTTTTCTCCTCATATCCAAAACTTTTTCTTTTTCTGATCAAGTCGTTTTCCTTTGTATGATGTCATCTTCCCTTTATAATGGAACTAGTGTGGTTTTTTAGGGGGAAAATTGGATAGGTTTCAATAGATATGGCTGACTGTTTTATGTCTTTCTGGTGTAGATTTTTGTATATGACCTTTTGGGCAAGTTTTGGACAGCAAAGATATGGACAAGACAATGTATGTGTGTTTTTTGATTGACCTGTTTGGACTAATATGAAGGGTTGTTTCTGGTTTGGGGCAGTAGTATGTTGGAGTTAGTTTATGCATAATTTTTGGACTCTTTTGTAGGGTAGCATTGCAGGCTTTACGGACAGACTTGAGCATAGCAGTAATAGCAAGTTTTTTGGACTGGTGTGAACTGTTATGACAGGCTTAGCAGTTTTTTGGAGTGTAGTATTTGGATTGGTATAGCAGGGTTTTGTGGGCAGCAAGATAACAGGTTTTTTGTTAGCATAGCAGACTACTTCGACAACAGTATAGTAGTAACATAGGCTGATCTTGGCTAGGCATGGTAGGCTTTATACTGAACTGATTTTGGACTGTTTTGTGACAGTTTCACAGGTTTTGTTGCAACTTTAATCAAGGTTTTGAAACTGTTTTTGTGTTTTGTATATAGGGTTGCCATGAATTGGTTTTAGATGATGAAATAATGAAGCAAGGCAAGGCATGTCAACTTGAAGGCTAAGCATGAAGATTGAACTTGATGTTAAGGCTTGAAGATTAGGATTTTTGACAAATTTCATGTAATTTCTTTATATTTCAAAATGTAATAACATGATAATCTATAACCACTTCAATTTGCAATGAGCTTTGAATCTTGTATTGAACTCTTTGAATGGATATTGTAAAACATGAGTAGGATTATTCAAATCTTAGACTCAAAATTTATGTGACTTTTGAAGCTTGAATGAAAAGATAACTTAAGTAAATTCTCTTAATGAACTCGTGACATATTCTTGTGATAAGAAATAGGTTCAAAATATTTGATACAAGATCAAAGTTGAATTGTTTGTAAAGTCTTTGTCATAAGATTTGAATTCTCATGATGTACTTGAAATTTATGACATAAGAAATTAGGAATTCCTCTTGTAACACAAAAATGATGGTGATGTATCTTGGAACTTAAATCCAAACAAGTCTTCAATAATCCTAGTAGTGTAAATTATGTGAAAAATATGTTTGGATTCTTAATATACACTTTGAATGAAATTTGAATGGTAGATGAATGAGTATCTTTTATTTGCTCCTAAAATTCCAAACAAATTACATGACTTGATCTTCAAAATTGAGCAACTTGCATCATGAGAAATTAGTTATTTTGTATATCTTGAATCCAAAAGAAAATTCATATGAATAAATTATGCTTCGCACACTTGAATCGATTTGAAATCAAAAATAATTATTTGAATTGTTCCTCAAATCTTCTTCTTTACAAAACCATATCATCAATTTGTGGTAACTTGCAATACGAGCCAATAATACAAATTGCGCCTTTAAGATATTTAACCAATAATTCACCTTAATCCAATGATCGCTAATGTTAAATTGCAAATGACTTAAGGTAGGCGACAAGCAATTACTTAATCATTGAACTAGAACTCCAGTTTCATGGATTATCCCAACATAAGAATCAAACTTCTTTTAAGAAAATGCCTGTGCCATAAATTGAACCAAGCACAATTTGACCTTGATCTTCAAAGTAATCTCATAGACAACACTATTTGTGATACTTCGCAAAAGAATCGCCTCAGGATATTGAGAATTTAAGAAGTTATGAACCTCAAAAATTGGACAAGAGTTTCTTGTGATTAGGTCAAACTCACAAAATAACCTCTAAAGTATTCTAATTTTTGATGATCCTCTGCATATAATCAGATCTTGATTGGTAAAGAGGAGTTAGAGATGACGTCAAGGAGAGTCATACACAAAAAGAAACATTCAAAAATATGGAATAGTGAAGAAGTTACAACCGTTTGAACTTGATCTTGCAAAAGTTGACTTTTGGTCGAAGTGCTTTGAATCGACTTGCAATCTTGATCTTTCCTTTTATTTCAAAGCCTGGTGAAACACATGTGAACCAGTGATAATGAAACCTTGGCTTTTCTTGGAGGATATTTGGAGAAACTTGAGACCACTTATCGAACAACGCATGGAAATAAACACACGATCCTCTGAAGTTCCTCGAGACATAAGCTATCACACATGAGACATCTTTGATCAAAATGAGATTGAATGATGCTTGAGAAAATTGCTCTGAGAATAGAGGTTGTGCCTTGATGAATCAATCTTTGAGAATCCACAATGAATCGTACTTCTGTCTCGAGGGACTCAAAACCCTAATTGAGGTGCAACGCCTGATGCTCTTGATTTAGACTTGTCTCTGCACATGAAACAAAAGAAAACACAAACATACACCTTTGTATGCGATTAGAAGTTAGTGATACATAGGCTGAAAAATTTCAAAACACCTGACAATCTATGCATAGGCAATGCTCGAAGGTGAGAGGTTAAAACCGACCGTATTTTGTGACCTTGATTTTTTTGAATAAAAAGGCAAATGAAGATGGGATCTTAGGTCAAAATTTGGGGTATGACAAGGGGTAACTTTCAGAAACACATGGTCACCTACTTGAAATTCTAAATCTTTCCTTCACTTGTCATGATAACTCTTCTGTCTACTTTGGGGAGCTTTCATCTTTTCTCGAATCAACTTCACCTTCTTAGTAGTCTCGCGAACAATTTCTGGTCCAAGCACTACACTTTCTCCAGATTCATGCCAACATAAAGGAGTTCTACATCTCTGACCATACAACGCTTCAAAAGGTGCCATTCCGATACTAGAATGATAATTGTTATTATAATTGAACTCTATTAACGGAAGATAATTATCCCTTGAACCTCCCTGCTCAAGAACACATGCTCTCAATAAATCTTCTATCGACTGAATATTCCTTTCAGTTTAACCATTCGTCTGAGGATGATACGCCGAACTCAACCTCAACTTAGAACCCAACGCCTCTTGCAAACTCTTCCAAAAATCTGAAGTAAACCTCGGATCTCTATCCGATACAATACACAAAGGAACACGATGCAACTTTATAATTACACTAGTGTACACTAGTGTAAATCTCTACCAACTTCGATACTGGAAAACTGATGTTAATAGGAATAAAATGAGCCGACTTTGTAAGCCTATCAACAATAACCCAAATTGTATCATACCCTTGAAGTATTAGGTAACCCCTTCACAAAGTCCATCTAAATGATATCCCCTTTCCATTATGGAACTTCTAACAGTTGCATCAACCCTGCAGGCTTCTGATGTTCAACTTTCATCTTCTGACAAGTTAAACATGCAGGTACAAATCGATTCACATCTCTCTTCATCCCAGGCCACCAAAACAAATTCTTCAAATCCTGATATATCTTTGTAGCTCCGGGAAGAATACTCAACTTGCTTCTATGACTCTCTTCAAGATTCACTTTCTTCATCTCCGTGTCATCAGGAATACAAATCCGATTACGAAATCTCAACAAACCTTACGCATCTAAGTTGAAATCGCTATTCTCGGATTGATCTATCCTAACCATCGAATCTACGAGTTTGACATCCAACTTCTGAGCTTCTTTGATATTGTGATACGGTGGCAGAACTGACTGTTATACTGGTTTTGCGTTTGTATTTGTAAATGTTGCGGTAAGAAAGAGTCGCCACCGACTTTTCTTTTATCCAACAAAGGAAAGGGTGAAAATAACAGAAAAAGACCTTTCGAGAATATTTCTGAGTAAGGGGGTAGATTATGGAAAGGGAAGATGTTAGCACCCTTTCTATCCGTAGTTATCTACGGGCTCTTAGATGCTTATCTCATTTGAAAAAAATACCTTGTGCTTTGTGTGTTTTGAAAAGTATTTTTGAACGTGCATTAATGGGGCGATTCGCTTTATGATAATTCTTGTATCAGTCCTCAAGAGTGTTGATAAAAGCGTTTTCGAAAGTATTTTTGAAATATTTTATGTAAGTGTAAAAGTTTTTTTGAGCAACCATCTAAGAACTATCTACTTATACTTGAAAGGTTTGTTCTTTTCCTCCTATCCTTTAGACAGCTCTATCCTACTATTAGTGAGTCGGTAGCCCTATCGTTGGATGTTTGAGGGACATTCGAAGGGACGTACGGTCATAAAGGCAACATATAGAGACGCTTTAGAAATTTTGTTTAAGTGACTAGATCATTTACCGAAAGGCAACACTGTAGGATCATCGAGGGACTATGGTCTTTTGATTTAAGGGTCTTTGCTAAAGCGTCCCTACTTTCGAGGGACATGACTGTTTTATTTTCCGAAAGGCAACCGATGTGAGAGTACCCTAGAGGTGTATATTGCAAGTGTGTTATGTTCAGTTATTTTAGTCTTAGATGTTAGGTTTGCTAATGTTTGATTATTAATCTTGTCATGCAATCCTATTAGGCATCTAAACAGTTTAAATATTGCAGGAATTTAAAGTGCGGATATTTAAATCTACGCTATTACAATGCTTCGGGGAGGGGGTATTTACATGTCCAAACTTTTGGGGAGAAAAATAAAGAAAAGCAGTAAAAGCCCTAGTTAATTCTATTACATTCCATCAGCAGATACATTAGTATAAAAAGTGCAAAAATAAACGATGTGTGCGAAATGAAAGAGACGTCTAAAACCCTAAAAAATTTCTAAGTAAAATAAGAAAATCTTTTTTGGTTTTTTTTTGTTTATTTTAAGAAAATAAATAAACTACCTTAAATCTAAATTTAATTAAAAAAGATAATTTATTAAATGAATTTAAGCCTAATTCTAATATTTTTTGTATTTTTATTAAGAAAATATTGAATGAAATAAATCTAATTCTAACTGATGTTAAATTGATAAAATAAAGTCAAAATAATTAATTTAATTAATTTAAAAAATTAAAATTAATTAGAAAAATCCTAAGCCTATTATTTTTATTTTTTATCTGATTTTTAATATTATTATGGAAAAATGATTAAATGAAATAAAATGATAAAACAAATAAAATAGAAAATGCAAATGGGTCTGGTGTTATGGAGCAAATGGGGGGTGAGATTTGAATTCGATGGGCCCAAATGAATGGAGCCCAATGTCTGCCTGATCATGAGTGATTTTCCCCTTGAGGGTTCATCATGTACAATGCGATTGGAATGTCAGATCTCCATATGCTGGCATTTGATGGCCCAAACATGAAGGCATGTGGTGGGCGCTTGGTTATGTAACACATGGAATCTGCAAAGCAATGTTAGAAAAATAAAACTTCAGACTTGGGTATCGAGCCCAGGTCCTTTCCCTTTGCACGTGCACGCCTTTCCATTTGAGTTGCTGTTTCAATCGTTTATAACAACACAACCATAATATTATATGTAAAAACAAAACAGTAATTACTCAAATTAGAAAAAATGTGCACTGACTGAATGCACCAATAGGAAGGAGACGTCTGGGCGCCGGAGTCAACTCTCTGGTTGTCTTCTCCGGTGGGCTCCAATATGGATCCTGCGAAATAGCCAAAAACAAGGATTAAAAACTACCCTACCCCCGAATTCGAGTCCCCTAAGTTCAAATTTGCAACCTGTTTGGTCTGAAACCCCCTAGATCTTGAGATACGAAGAAGAACACAGATCGTGCCCTAGAAATGGTATGATCTTGTTATGTCCTCTATCCTTGCATGTTTCACGTTAAACCTGTGATATGGACAACCCTGAACATGATTCAAGCAATGAAATGTGTTAATACATCATAAAATCATAGATTGCGAATGTGAACTTTTATCAAAAATGAATTGCTTCGGTTTGGCACTTCTGGGCGTGGAAAGGTTTGGATGAAGGTTGGTATGCGCTCCTGGGAATCTCAGGATGTTGATGGAGGACCTGGAATGGGCTGAAAGAGGCTAGAACTTGTTTTTTGAATTTGGACAACTTTGATGGATTTTTGCAAATTTTGTATGTCTCTTTGAGGCAATCTCCTCCTGTCCTAAGCTTGTAGATATTGTGTGTATTTATAGGAGAGGAGGAGGGAGTCATAGCATCGAAAGAAACAGCCTTAATCATGTCCTTTAAGAACAAAATCAACCATTTTGAAAAAATTCCATAATTTCATATTCTTGCCCAATTTGCATGTGTTATGAACCTGGACATCTTAACACTGATTCTTGGGCCCAAAACTAATCCAAAATGTCAGCCCATGTGTCCAAAACAAGTATCCATTATTTTATGCATTTTATTTTATGTTTATTTGTATAAAATAAAATAAAATTTGAGTAAAATAGCTAGAAATTTAAAGGCATGGTAAGAATGAGATTAGAGCTCCCCTATAAGGTCATGAGAATATTTGAACCTAAAAAAGTTAGGTCATTGACTAAAAAGTTCAAATTTGCTCAATGCACCATCTTTGAATTTCACAAATTTTCCCAACTTGGGTAACCCATAACTTACTCAATTATTATCTCATGATGATGAGCTTGGACTTTTTGGAAAGCCCGTGATGTCTACTTAAATCCCTCTTTTGATCCGTTTCGCATTTGAAGAATTTATCTTGTGTAAATGGTCTTGACAAAAAGTGCCTTTTGTTGATTTTCTAAAAATGACCTGTAATGTATGAGCTTTTATCTTTCAAATGGTGCATTTCTTGGACTTGAGGGGAAAATAGAATTTTTAGGGACTTTGACTCTCTTCAAAATGAGCTTTGGTTGGGGGGAAATGGATGAAGTATGCGAAAGTTATGCCTGGTCAAAGTTCAGTTGACTTTTCCTATAGAAACCCTAATTTAGCAATTCTTGACTTTTGATAAATTAGGAGCATTTCTTGAGGAATCATGATCAACCATTGATAAAATGATGTATATCACTTCAAAATGTTGATGTTGACCAAAAATCTTGAATTTTGACTGTATATTGGCCACAATTGACTTTTGACCTAGTACAATTGATTTTCAAGCATTTGAGCAATTGACTGAGCAAATTTGTAGTGTAAGCCATGAAATTTGTCATGGATAATCTTGAAGGCATATTAGGACATTGGAAAACATTTGAGACCTTTGTAGCTCACACATCTTGATGAAAAGTGAAACCCTAATTAGAGGTTCATTGCTTAGGAGGAGAATTTATCCGGTCAATCCTTGGTCATTCTTGAGCAATTGGGAACCTCAATGAGCATGTCTTGAGTAAAAATGGGAGGGAAAATTTTGGGGTACAACAGATACTCTCCAGAAATTCATTATTAATCTTCAACTTTCCCAACATAACACTTTGCGGTGTCACTTTGCAAACTAAGCTCATATCTCTGAACTGCTCAATTAATTCCAACTCTCTAACCATCATTGCTAACATATATAAAGTCTTTCTACTCAACACATCAGCTTCCACATTTGCTTTACCTGGATGATAATTCAAACCAAAATCATATTCCTTTAACAACTCCAACCATCTTCATTGTCTTATATTCAATTCCTTCTGATCAAATAAATACTTTAAACTCTTATGGTCACTAAACACTTCAAATCTAGAACCATAAAGATAATGCCTCCAAATTTTCAACACAAAAAAAAAACTGCAGCAAGTTCTAAATCATGCGTAGGATAGTTCTTCTCATGAGTCCTCAACTACCTTGACGTATAAGCGACTACCTTTTCATTCTGCATAAGCACACCTCCTAAACTCATCTTAGAAGCATCACAATATACCACAAAAGGTTCTCCCGGATTAGGTAATGTTAAAATTGGAGCCGACATTAATCTCTTATTCAATTTTGCAAAACTTTCTTCACACTGAACATCCCATACAAAAGCTCTACCCTTACAAGTCAACTTAGTCAACAGAAGTGCCAACTTAGAGAAACCTTTAATAAAGCTTCTATAATAACCAGCTAATCCCAAAAAGCTTCTAATCTCGGTAGCCGACTTTAGAGTTTCCCAATGCAACACAACATCTATCTTCGACGGGTCTACAATAATTCCACTACCTGAGATCACATGACCAAGAAATCTAACCTCCTTTAACCAAAATTCACACTTAGACAGCTTTGCATACAACTTCTTCTCTTTCAAAACTTGCAATACTACTCTTAATTATTCTGCATGCTCTTCTTCCGACTTAGAGTAAATCAAAATGTCATCAATGAACACCACTACAAATCGATCCAAGTAAGTATAAAAGATGTGATTCATGTATTCCATGAATACTACCGACACATTAGTAACACCGAAAGGCATCATCGAATACTCATAATGTCCATAACGCATTCTAAAAGTCGTCTTTTAAATATCTTCATCCTTCACTTTAATCTGATGATAACCCGACCTCAAATCAATCTTACTAAACACACGAGCATCCACCAATTGATCCATCAAGTCATCTATTCTTGGAAGCGGATACTTGTTCTTAATCTTCACTTTATTCAACTGTCTATAATCAACACAAAGCCTCATACTTTCATCTTTATTCTTAACTAACAACACTGAAGCTCCCCACGGTGATCCACTTGGTCTCTCAAATCTCTTCTCAAGTAACTCTTCCAATTGCTTCTTTATTTCCGATAATTCAGTTGCAGACATCCTGTATGGTGCCATAGAAACAGGTCTGGTACCAGGTACAAGATCAATAGCAAACTCAACTTCTCTCTCTTGTGGTACATCAAGATTTTCATCAGGGAAAACTTCAGGAAATTCATGCACCACCCACAATTCCTCAATTATAGATTGATTCTCGAGAGATAGTGATGCCATCAACAAGAACATTTGAGCCTCTTCTTGCATCAACTGTCGTGACTGTCTAGCAGACAACAAACCATCTTCCTCTTCTTCGGGAGTAGAAAACCTCATAGACTTGTTATAACAGTTAATATGAACACAGTTATGCTCTAACCAGTTCATACCCAGAATCACATACGACCCTCTTAACGGCAAACAAACCAAATCAACAGCAAAGTCTTTGTCGAAAATCAACAAAGGGCACTTTAAAAACACAAAAGAAGTAGTCACCTACCCCTTGGCTGGAGTATCGACGACCATCTCTCCATTCATAGAAGACAACATAATACCCAATCTTTCAACATAATCAGTAGCAATAAAACAATGAGTAGCACCAGTATCAATAATAGTAATTAAAGGAGTATTATTAATGAAACACGTACCTCTGATGAGTATGTCCTCACTAGCTGCCTGATCCTCAACCAAAGCGAACACTTTACCATTGGTTTGCCCCTTCTTTGGTTTCTTACATTGACTACCAATGTGTCCTTCTTCACCATAATTGAATCAAATCACCTCCTTATGCTTGCACTCTGATACAACATGTCCAGTCTTACCACAACAGAAACACCTCTTCACCTCAGCAGTACACGCATTACTCTTATGCCCAGGTTTTCCACATTTGAAACAAACCACACCAGCAGGAACATCTCCCCCACTAGTCCTCTGACCCTGAGCAACTTTCTATTTACCTTTACCAGTTGGGGAATCATAAGGCTTGCCACTATTCTGTTGGTGCTTACCCCTCTTCTCACTGATAATCTTATAATGAGCATTATTATTCTCTTCATAAATTCTACAACTAGCAATCAAATCAGCAAATACACGAATCTTCTGGTATCTAATTGCCTTCTTGATCTCTGGGTGCAACCCATTCTCAAACTTGATGCACTTTGAAAACTCAGCATTCGCCTCGCTATAGTGCGGATAAAACTTAGCCAACTCCGCAAACTTTGCAGCATACTCAATAACCGACATACTTCCTTGCTTCAATTTAAGAAATTCAATTTCCTTCTTATCATGAACGTCTTCAAGGAAATACTTCCTCAGAAATTCCCTATGAAACATAGCCCAAGTGATATTCTCACCTGTAGCTTCCAACCTCTGACACCTCTCTAGCCACCAATCATCAGCTTCAACTGCTAGCATATGAGTACCATATCTAACCTTCGGCGCTGGAGTGCAGTCCATCACACGGAAGATTCTCTCAATCTCTTTCGACCAATCCAACACTCCGTCAGGATCATACTTACCCCTGAAGGTAGGCGGATTCTCCCTCTGGAAAGTTGCAAACTACGAGATCCAGCATTCCCGTCTGTGTTCGGCTGATTCTCCATAGCATACGACATTGCTTCTAAAGCAGTAGCAAGTGCAACATCATTCCTTCCAGCCATCTCAACTTATCTCTACAACATAAACAATATTTAGAACTCAAGGTAACAATACTCAATTGTTAGACAACTACGACTCGACAACTTGGTCGGACTGACCGACTTGCTCTGATACCAACTTTGTAACACCTAAATTCTACCCGACAATAAATATAAACCAAAGTTATATAAAAATTCTACCACTGAACCAGGGTCCCACAATTTCAACTTAAAACAACAGCATTCGTTACCAATACATAACACATTAAACTTGGATGAACCAACAACAAATATAATTCAATCTTAAAAGAAACATCAAATTTCATAACTACGCAGCGGAGTCAATTATTCAACTTAAAGGAACGTAACATCTTTGTCCCACTAAGCCATCTTTAAACAACAATCATTTAAAGAACAACAACTTAAAGTTCAATCAACTGAAATAATAACAACAATAAAACAACAAGAGTTCATCCCCCCGAGTGTTACATATCAGAGCAATGACACTGACTCGAACTACTGAAGGTAAAATGCCTTCACTCTGGATTACATGCATGTTACCAACATCGGGGAAACATTCAAACAGAAGGGGTGAGATGTCGAACATTATAATAGAATACAGGATAAATAAAACATTAGAATCAGTTCATACATATTCACCACTTCTCATATTTTTAACAACATAAACATAATTAGATCAACCACACAACGACTCAGAATGCAACACATAACGTAACTTTTCTTTATGCAAATGCATGTGGTACTAATGGAGCAGAACTCCCATCTTAAAAATATGCCAATAAATAGAGGCATCAACAAGGCATAAGCCTTCTTTATAGTTTGCTTATCCAGGCCATCACAGAGTATGCAAATGTATATGAATTCCCTATCACATGCTCACAACAGTCATCATCCAATCGCAAGGCATAAGCCTACATCACCATTATTACCAATAAATAGAGGTAATTCATCATCATTTAAAATACTCTGCAACTTTGCATTATCAACAAGAATTCACAGAAACAATTTCAACAATACAAAAACTCAATATAAATAAACATTGGCCATAAGCCTACCACATCAATCAATAATTCAATCATTAGCATAATTTAGACAGCAAATTAACAATAATTCATACAACACTAGTAACGACCAAAACATGGCATGTACGGGAAAAACGGGTTAGGGAACTACGTGCCCCTCAACATGCATAGCAACTAGGACAACATAACAACTAATTCGTACTCCTCGACACGCATAGAGAAAACAGGGTAACGACTAACTTATGCTTCTCGGAACGTCCTGCAACTCCATTCCGCTCGACAATAATACCGTGCTCCTCGGTACACCTTGCAGCCTAATGTCGCTCGATGTCCAACACCTATATTCTCTGACACGCTTCGCAGCCTAAATAATGCTTGACACCTAGCACTTCAATATCCTCCCCGACCACTAATTCAGCCAGCATCACAGACCAACATGACTTCATAACGACAACACCACTACAATTCGTAACTTTCGGCCAACCGCTCGGGAAAACACAAACACGAGCAACTATATTTCCTATCAACGGGTTCATTAATCATACAAGACATGTTGCACAGAAACCTCCCTAAAACGACCACTTCAACAATTTACTAATTTTTCTGCCAACCGCTCGGAAGAGCATAACGTCCTAACGACCATCAAAACTAGTAATCAACTACCATAACCTATCCATTAATTAAACTGGGAAATCACACAGATAACTGAAAACGTCCACAACAAACAATCGGGAAACTTCGATAGAAAATTCAGAAACATCAATGCACAACAGGCCTACAACGACCAATTCCCACGTGATACATATCATAAATCCCATTATAAGGTCAGAACCCCATCCGTACCTGGATTGAAGGTCGCTCAACCAAACTTCCAGTTGATAACTTGTTTTGCTCTGCTTGACACCGGGTAACTTGCTCCTCTTCCGCGCGGCTCTTCCGGTAAAAGTATAGAGCTTCTTATTCTCCAACTAAAAAAAATCTTTGTGTCAGCTTAACCTTATATATATATATATATATCAATCCTCTTGGGTCTAACCTACACATCCCCACTTTACTACTTCCAACCACTAGCATAAGTCCAACAAAAATATTCTATTAATTCCAACATTCTAATTATTATTAATCAACTAATTAATTAATTAATAATAATCCAACTCATACCCATAATTCTTAACATCTCGCAACTTCGCAAATAAACCAAAATAATTTAATTAAATAATTAACTAATTAAATTACGGGCGTTACACCAAGAAACCTCTAACCTCCTTCTCAGTACGGGGAGCTGGCATTTCTTGGATAGCTTTGACTTTAGCAGGATCGACTTCAATACCTTTTCCACTGATGACAAAGCCTAGGAGCTTACCAGACCTTACTCCGAAGGTGCATTTATTGGGATTAAATCTCAGTTTGTATTTCTTCAACCTTTCAAACAGCTTGTGCATATGGTCAAGGTGCTCTTCCTCGGTTTGGGATCTGGCTATCATGTCATCAACATAGACCTCTATCTCATGATGAATCATGTCATGAAATAAAGCCACCATAGCCCGTTGGTAAGTTGAGCCTGCATTCTTCAACCTAAAATGCATGACCTTATAACAGAAGGTGCCCCACTATGTAACAAAAGTTGTTTTCTCCATATCTTCAGGCACCTTTTTTATTTGGTTATAACTCGAGAAGCCATCCATGAAGGAGAACACCTTGTGTTAAGAAGTGTTGTCAACTAAGACATCAATATGTGATAGTGGGAAGTTGTCTTTGGGGATTTCCCTATTTAAATCTGTGTAGCCTACACACATACGGACCTGTAACGCGGTGGGAGAACTGACTTGGTTGTTTTATCCAAAAGGAAAGGCTGAAAAAAACAGGAAAGACCTTTGAGATTTTTTCTCTTGAGTTCGGGAGTAGATTATGTAGAGGGAAGGTATTAACACCCTTTTCATCCATGGTTTTCCATGGGATCTTAGTTACTGGCTAGATCACTTGCTTTTGTTTAAAAATATGCTTTGTGTGGTTTTTTTGAAATTATTTTGTAAAGATGCCATCATTTAGGCAAACATTGTATTGATTCTCGTTCGTAAGAATGTATACAAAGTGTTTGATCTTTTGAAAATGTTTTTAAGTTTGTAAGATGTTTTGAAAGTGTTGGTGTTTGTTTTTAAAATAGCAAGGATGTTTTGGTTTTGAAATTGAGCAAGTAACTAGGAACATTCTACCCACTCAAAAGTCTTTCATGTTCATTTCCTTTTTCCTTTGACATTGGTATCTTACCATTGACTTGGTAAGTAACCCTATCTTTGGATGTAAAAGGGACGGGCGTGGATCATCGTATAACTATGATTAGCAATGTTGCAAGATATCTTAGCATTTCTCTTTAGGGACTAAGATCATTTTGAAAGGCAACATGGATACCGTCATCGAGGGACTATGATCTTGTATTTTGCTTGTTTTTGACAAGATACCTGACATGCATAATATGACCATTTTTGTAAGGCAACAAAGTACATTTACCCTATGGGTGTTTGTGTGCAAGTGTATTGGTTTACATGCTTGATTTGTCTTTGAATTAGGGTTTTCTAAGCATTAATTTTAATCTTTCCACACAAACCCTAATTACTAGAATTTGTATATAAAGCATTTAAATTGTGGAAAATAAAAATACTAAGATATTACATCATTTAGGGGAGGGGATATACAAATTACAAAATGGGAAAATTGTAAGAAATTAAAACCCTAATTATCTATTACAATAATATTGAAATTGAATAGATATACAAGAATACAAAGATATTGCAAAAGAAAGGAAGATTGTTTTTTTTTTGTTTTTATATGAAAGGGTTTTAAGTCTTGACCTAATTGAAAATGATTTAGGAAAATTAAGCAAAATTACCCTACCCTAAATAAGAAAAGAAAATAACTAAAAAGAAGATTTTTTTAGGGTTTTTATTTATGAAAAGGTTTTAAATTAGTAAAAATAAAATGTATATTAATTAATTAAAAGAAAACCCTAATTCTAAATTAATTTTATTCGCAAGAAAGTAATACAATAATAATTAAAACTAATCATCTAAATATTTAAACAAAAATAAATTAATTTATTAAAGAAAAATGTTTTTTATTCTTTTGTTTTATGAAGAAAAAATGAACTAAATAAATATAATAATAAAATATAAATATTTTTTTGGATTTTTATTAGTAATAATAAAAATAATATTAATAGTAATAATAATAATAATAATAATAATAATAATAATAATAATAATAATAATAATAATAATAATAAAAATAATAATAATAAAATAAAAATAATAATAGTAAAGAAAAATAAAATAAAAAATTAAAGTCAAGGCATAGAAAGTAAACATGGAGTATGAAAGAAGCAAAAAAGTTAAGCCCATGGGGGTTGAGGCCCAAGTGTCTGATTCAGCCAAAAAGTGAAAAATAAATGTGAACAAAAAAGAGCAAAAGGTCACGTCGGGGCTCGAACCCAGGACCTTCCTAATACGCGCACGCTTGTTCTACCATTGGGTGGCCTGTTTCATCCGTTCATCATACAATAATCAATAAACTTAAGACAAAACAAGTCCAAGTTATAACTTCATCTTCAACCTCCAGCCTGAATATCTCCAACTTGCTCATTTCTCATCCATTTGCAAAAATGTAAACATCAAACTTGTTCCAAATTTTACAATGATTCCAGAAATATAAATTATTAAAACTATAAATCAAAGATGAGCATGAATTTTAAATGGTACCAAATTCTGACCTAACTTTTCCAGGATGTTCATATTCAAAATTCTAACTATTCAAGCAATAATAATGAAATCTAAGGACATGGTTAGCTTCAGGACAAAGATATCTACATTTCTTATTCACAAATAAACCATTAATGATGCTTGTATGAAAAGTTCCAAGTTAAGGAAACTTACCTCAAAACTGGAAATCGTATTCTGAGTTTGAGCACTCCTCAAGGTGTTGTGATGATCAGAATAGCTCCACTGAGGTCCCAGAAAGCTAATGCAATGTTTAGTTTGTACTGGAGATGGCTGAATCGTGCTGGAGAAGTCCAAGTGCAAAGCTCTGTTTTTGAAAATGGAAGATGGTGTTAATGGTGTTACAGTCTTGTAATAGGGTATGGGATGAGTTCTAAATGATGTTTAGAAGCTTTAGGAACCAAAAGGTTTGAAAACGCACGAGGGAGATGTGAGTTTCAAGTTTTTGGTCAGGTTATGCAAGAATAGAAGTATGTGTTACAGCTGAGTTCTTTAGAGTTTTTGGGCTTGTGTATGCCTCTGTTTTGATGCAAATCACTTGTGCATAAGTAAGGAGAGGTCTTTGAGTGCTTGAGAGGGTCAGAAGTACAAGATCTAGGATGACTGCTATGTTACTTGATTTTGAAGAAAAGTGGGAGTATGGTTCCAAGATGAAGTACAAGCATGGGCTGAGTGATTGTGAGGCTTGAGACAAACTTCTTTTGATTTATAGGTCGTTTATGATCATAAGAAAACAATTTCAAAGGTCAAGAATAAGTTTTGTGCATAAACTACTTTTTCAAAATGGCATTGTGCACTTTCTTCCTAAAATGGACATAAAGCATGGGCATTGCATTGAATACTTGAGTTGAAGCCTCTAACAGCTGTGCAAGCATTTAATTATGGAGTGCCTAACAAGTTTGAGGCCTGCAAAGCAAAGATTATGCAGCATAGGTTTGAGATTTGAATTTTTTTCATCACAAAATTTACCTTGTAAAACAACTTGAAACCCCAACTTCTGGCCTTCGATTCTCCTTGCTCACATATGATCTCAAGGAGTTCTTGGACATTTTAGAAAGATTTTAGTGTTCACTACTACCCATATTTGAATCACTTTTGCAAAATCCAAATGGAACTATGTGAAACTTGGGTCAGAATTTAGGTCAAAATCCTGACCTAAAATGCTCAAAATTTCACTAAGTGTTTAGTTTCAAGACCATGACTTCATGGATTAATAACTTGAGATCAATGCATTTCTAGGAGAAGTTTTGTAAAGAAATGTTTTAGATATCATGGATATCTACAACTTTCATGTTGAAAGTTTCTTTTGAATCATCTTGCATCATCGTGAAAATTTTGCTCAAAGTTGTGAAAAAATATGAAGTTTTCAACACTTAGAAAAATTTCTAAGTTTGAAAACTTTGACTTTTCAAAATGAAATCTTGACTTTTTGATTTCTTGATGAATAGGTTTCATATTTTGACATGTTTTTATGAATTGTGATTTTTGACACTTAATTTTGACCAAAAAGTCAAAGTTTGACTTTTCAGTGTACAGTTGACTTTTGATCAGTTGACTGAAAATCAACTATCAATCCAATTGATCTTGAGAAATATTTTGAGTCATGCCATTAGGTCAAAATGATGAAATTGAACTCTTGAGATAATGCCTCAAACCAATTGACCATTTTCTAGGTCAAAAATCAGAAATTGCCCTTTCTCAATCAAACCCTAATTTTGACCAATTAGCCCTTTTGATGATTTGATCAAATTTCTTGAGGAATTATGGTCCAAACTTGATAAAATGATACATATGAGTTTATAATATTGATATGGATCAAAAATTATGAAGTTTGACTATAAATTGGCCACAATTGACTTTTTCCCCAATACAGCTGATTTTTAGGTCAACTGCTCAATTGACTAAGCAAAAATGTGATCCAAGGCTTGAAACTTGACATGAGTAATCTTGGGGGTCCATAATGATCCATGAAATTCATATGAGGCATTGAAAGTTCAATTATCCTTGTGCAGTCTCAAACCCTAATTTCAGTCATCAGTGCTTAAGGAGGGGTCTTGAGCTGATTAACCCTTGTACAGTCTTGAACCAAAGGATATCTTGTGAGAAAATACTTGATAAATAAGAGGGAAAATTTTGGGGTACAACAGGACCTTACCATATTTCTTCGGCACTGGAAAAACATTTTCAACCCATTGGGGATACAACGTCACTGCCAAGAAACCTGCATTGAACTGTTTCATTAACTCGGCCTTGATCTTTTCAAACATGTCAGGACGCATGCGACGAACCTTTTGTTTGATCGGAGAACAACCTTCTTTCATTGGTAGTCGATGAACCACGATATCAGTATCGAGCCCTGGAATATCTTCATATGACCAAGCGAATACCACAACATAGTCATGTAACATCTGAACTAATCTGCTTTTGAAATTGTCTTCCAAGTTAGCATCGATCTTGACTTCTTTCTTATATGCCTTAGTTCCCAAGTTTATCACTTCAATCGGTTCTTCGTGCGGTTGGATAGCCTTTTCCTCTTGTATCAGGAGTCTGGCGAGTTCTCCAGGTATCTCACAATCTTCTTCTCCTTCGTCTTCGGATTGATAGATTGGATTCTCGAAGTCATAGATGGAAATAGTAGAGTTGTTGTCGATGTGATCCAGAGTGGATGTGGATCTGCAAATGTGTGTGTGTGTGTGCATGTAAGGTCACGTGGCTATTTGAAAATGCATTAAAGTAAAAGAAAGGCAAGGAGCGCAAGATTTGAATGCAAAATCGTCCTATGTTTTCATTAAATGAGAATATGATATACGAAATGACAAACCCTTAACAAATGGACCATTGTGCCCCAGGAAAGACACATGGTTTAAAGTCATTGTTTTAAAGGAAATTATACAAACAAAGTTCTTAAAGCAATAAAAACATGAAATAGAAATTACTCCTGGTTGAAGGAGATTGAGATGAAGACTTTGGCTTTCCAGCTGTTAAGTCCACCGTCAGCAATTGGGAATATCCAATCGTCAAAGTCACCATCACTATCAGTGTCTTCTAGGACATTGACTTCATTGTTGCTAATACGGAGAGGTGGTCCACCAGCACGAGCACGTCGAACCTCTTTCTGAGCCTTTGAATTAAAACCTAATCCAAATTTGTCAGATTTGTAGGGAATTTCAGGAAGTTGCACCCAGACAGTGCAACCTCCATCTTCTGCAACATCCCTAGCATCCTTCAGAGAGGCCATTCTTGGTGTACCTTTAGAGATTTCAGGAGTAAAAGGAGTAGCAACAACAACCATTAGAGGGATTACCTCAAATGCTTGATAGGGGGTTTCAATTAATTTGCCATCCATCTCAACGTACTTGAAAGAATTCAAATGATTGACCATATATTCTTCCTCTCTACAGACTGTGACGACCTTCCCTTTCACTGAGTATTTCAGAATTTGATGTAATGTAGAGGTAATTACACCTGCCCCATGAATCCATGAGCGTCCGAGCAAGCAAGAAGAGGTCGGGCGGATATCCATTACGTAAAAGGTTGAATTAAAAACTTGAGATCCCACCTTGATTGGGAGATCAACCTCTTCGTGGACCATTCTTTTCGAACCTTCAAAGGCCCTCACCACAATATCGCTGGGTTTCAGTACCAACCCTTCACAGTCCAATCTGTCCAAAGCACTTTTGGGTAAAACATTGAGCGAGGATCCAGTATCTACTAACACATGCGCCAGAGTGGTGCCTTTGCATTCAATAGAGATGTGGAGAGCCTTGTTTTGATTCTTCCCCGCTGGAGTTAAATCTGCATCAGAAAATCCCAAGCCATTATCAGTAGTTAAGCTTGCAACATAATTCTCAAATTGATCAGCAGTGGTCTCTTGAGGTACATGGGCATTCTTCAAGAATTTCAGTAGAGCTTGGGCATGTGCTTTGGAGCATAACAACAAGGACATCTTGGATATTTTTGAGGGTGTCTGCCCCAGTTGTTCCACTATTTTGTAGTCACTTTTTCGGATGATCTTTAAAATTTCTTCCATCTCTTGTCTAGATGGGTCTTCAATTGTCACTTCTTTTAAGGGTACTTCCGTTAGGGCAGGCTTAACAACTTTCTCTTTACCTCGGGTATCAGCATTTGGTCTAGTAGCAGGAATGAGAACAGGTGTTATAGTAGTTGTTGGAGGAGAGATCTCCGGAGAGAAGACCCTTCCTGTCCTAGTGACCTTACTAGTTCTGGCGATGTTTTTAATTTCAGGCTCTTCATTTTCATTAATCCATGGCTCTTGCTTGACACCGTGATAATAAACTTCTTCCCCATAATTCCAAGGCACAACTTTGTCGAAGGAATAGGGTACTGGCCCCGGTGTAGTGATAATTAGGGGAGCCACTCTTAGCTCAGTAGGAATCCTTATAGGACCTTTAGAGGTGATCCTAATAGGAGTATTGGAAATGGTGATTATGGAAATATCTACAAGTCTCAGCTTTTGGAAAGTACTTTCAGGAAAACTCTTCATAGATAGAGTTTTCTTGAACAAAATTTCATGGCTATCAATCAGGCATTGAATACCTTTCTTCAGCCACATACAACCATTGATTTGGGAAGCACAATGGTAACAATTTTCAAGGCAGCCAGGAAATAAAATGGCTCTCAGTAGATTCTTCTTAGCAGTCAATAAAGGGAGTAGTTAAATCATTAATGGTGGAGACAAAGGAGGCATCATCAATAGCATTGACACCTTTACCATGACTGGGCATGGGAGCGGTAATTACGTTAAGGGTTTGTGGAGGGTCAAACTTAATCACATCATTATCAATCAGATTTTGGATCTTGCTCTTTAAGGCCCAACAATCATTGGTATCGTGCCCAGAGCTATTGGAATGATAAGCACATTTTGGCATTCGGGTTGTATTTTGGATATGATGTATTGGAGTTTTGAGGAGGATTCCTTAATGTTACCAAATCTTCCTTCAACAGATGTTGTAAAGCTTGAGACAGTGGCATGTTGATTCTAGTGAATTTCCTTCTTGGAGAATCAGACCTTTGTTGATTGTTTGATTGTTGTGGTCGTTAAACTAGGGTCAGGTTTGAAATCAATACGGCTCCTACTGACTGATGACGATCATTCTTGACACGGCTCCTTTGTCCATAAACAACATTAGTCTCTTTCTTTCTAATAAATGGTTTATTTACAGCATTAGAGGTTGAGGCCATGGGGATCTTTCCACTTTTGATTCCACTTTCAACTCGTTTACCAGTCATAATCAACTCAGTAATCCCTGGTGAAGAACTACAAATCAATAAATTAAAGAATGGACCAGTCAAGGTACCCATAAACATGTCCACTAATTCTCTTTCAGTCAACGGGGTTGCACCCTTCCAGCCAGGTCCCTCCATTTTTTAGCATACTCCATAAAGCCTTCATTTGAACCCATAGTCATATTTTGTAATTGCACGCGGGTTGGTGCAAGGTCAATATTGTATTGGTATTGTCTATAGAAGGCAGCAGCCATATCTTCCTATGTATGGATATTAGTCCCCTCAAGTTGATAGAACCATTCCAACTGTGTCCCAAATAAGATTTCTTGGAAGAAGTGCACCCATAACTTCTATGGATGGTGTGTGGTTGAATCTTGCGGACATATGACCTTATATGCAGCTTTGGACAGGAGACCCTATCATATTTGGCGAAAACATGAATCTTAAATTTATGGGGAATGACCACCCCAGGGACCAGACCTAAATCTCCAAAGTCCAAACCAGGCACTGTTTGGATCTCTACAGCCTTAAGTCAGTCTTCCAGTTGTTTGTACTTCTCATCCGCCGGTAGATACTGCTCTTTGGAATAGTTTTCGTCCTCAGTAACTTGGTTATTTCCACCACTATCTCTAGTGCTTCTATATTCCTCTTCTTGATTGTCTTCTTCCTCATAAGAAGCCTCTTCTATGTGAGCTAGTCGGACAGGACCCTTAAACCTTCTTTCCATGTTGAGAATAACAGGCCGCTTCTTAGTCTTCTTCTTGGTGGCAAGGAGTGCCATCATTTCTTGCTGACCTTTGGCTAGGTTGAGAAGAGTCTCTGGGAACTGTGCATGTTGAGTTTGCAGGGCTTTGACGGTTTTCTCTAAAGTCATCTTATACTGAAATAAACAGTAAAAAGATAAGGAAACTTGTATCAAAAAACCTGCTTATGATATGATGCATGCTATATGGATGCAATATTTTCAGGGACCTCGAGAGACTTAAATGTGCTAGCCAAAAAAGAAACAAACACAAAAATTGTATTAATGAGTTCAAAGATTACAACTGCTCATTGGGCTTACAATAAAAAAACCAAAATGTCTCAGAGAGATAATAGGAAAGACTCCTAAAACAAAAGACTTAAGTCTCCCATGGGAGCTTCTTCTTTGGTGTAATGTATGCATTTAGTCTTTGCTCCTTGTGAAGTTGTCTTGTGAGCTCCAACACTTTCTTCTCGTTTGTATAGAATCGAGCTTCAAAGGTGTCTTGTTCCCCCTTGAGTTGAATCGATGATCTCTGCAATTCTTCGAGGTTGGTAGGCATTTCAGGATGAAGAATGGTATAAGGAATATCTCCCTCAGTAACAGGCTCTATAACTATTGGTAAGATAGCTGGATATGGCATCATGAGACTTTGAGCACGAGCTCGTACCCATTTGAGATAAGGATCGAGAAGGATGGAATTATTATGCCCCAAAGTCTTGCTATCAACCTTGCTTACCATGCCCTAAGCATGTACAAACCTTCAATGATAACCTTGGACATCATTCTTGTAGTAGAATACAATACCTTGAATGAGTGCATTGTGGGACCACTTCTTCGAGCATAGCTAAATTATCGTAGAGCTAGAGAAGGGTTATAAGTAATACCTCCCCTAATTCCCAAGAGTGGAACATTAGGGAACTCCCCACAATAGTAAATGATAGTAATGTCTTCTTACAAACAAGAGCACCAATGGATATTTGCATGAGAAAGTGACATTATCCTTTCTGACCACCTCAAATCTTGCTCATTCTTTAATACTGATCAGGGAAGGTGCGAAATAAACCACCTAGACAGCAATGGAATGCAACATATAAGAGCCACTCTCTTCTTCAAGGTGCGAGTGTTAAGACAATGTAGAATGTCTCCAAGCAAAGTAGGTATGGGATTACGAGTAAGAAAAAGTTTGATAGCATTCACATCTATGAGTTGGTCAGGGTTAGGAAAAAGCACCAACCCATAAATAAGAAGAGCCAAGATCTCCTCAAAATCTTGTGAATCCATAAAATCCCAAAATAGTTGAGCCTTCTCCATTAGTAATTTATCCAAAAAGCCTTTGACCCCGCTTCTTGTCTCCCAATTGGCTATAATTTCACAACTCTTTAAATGCAAGGCTTTGGCAATAACCTCGGGCTTTAGAGTTTCCTCTAAACTGGTGAATGGCATTTGATGAAGGACTGGTACCCTCGATAGTTGAGAGAATTCTTATATTGTGGGCACTAGTTTATAGTTGGGAAAGGTGAAACAATGATGTACAGGGTCAAAGAACTGAAAGAGCACCCTTATCATGTCTTCTTCAAAGCTTGAGGTAGCCAGATTGAGAAGTCGACCATATCTTTTGGTGAACGGAGAATTTTCAAGAACCCTTGATGCTAACTCCTTGAGTTGAGGAGGCGCCCTTACGGAGTTGATTCAGATAGTATTTCTGCGAGTGGAAGCCATATCCTACAAAATAGAACAAAGATAAATCCCTAGGTCCTTGAAATGGTTAGTGAAAATGCTATGGCATGATGTCATGATGTTTATGAACAAATGATCACACACAAACAAAGCATACAAGGCCTTAGATTTAGGCTTGCATGAGGTTTATAGGTAAGTACCGTCTTGAAGTTTAGTTGGTTCAACCTGTCCTAATAAAAGTAACAGGGTTCTAAGGAATCTCAGTAACACTGGTCTTTCTTAATTGGGCATTGTTTTAGCTCAAGCATCCAAACTGCGACCAAAATATCCCAAAATTTTGATCTTAATGAGTGTAGTATCAAGTATCAACCAACTTTAGTCTTTCACCAAAGCCAGCTATATCACTACTTTCTAATGTCCAAGTTGTTCAACTAAGGTTCTAAGGTTAGTTAGTATTTAATGACACCACACAGCGACCATGTATTCTCGTTGACTGGACTCAAGGGACACCGGGTACCAACAAATGTGTCACACTAACGTAGCCATTTCTTCAACCATGTCGGTATTACGCCACATAGTTCCCATGATCTATTGCTACTTTCCTAATATGCCCCAAATCCGGGTATAGGATTTTTACAAGTAATAAACCCAAGCATAACCTACAAATGTAAAGCAAACAAAGCAAACCATTAAAGCAAATAAAGGTGATCTATCCCTTAAGGTAACCCCACTTTTAGTTTTACGTCTCCAGCAGAGTCTCCAGTTCTATGATATGGTGGGAGAACTGACTTGGTGTTCTGCGTTTGATCGCAAATGTTGCGGATAGCAACAGTCGCCACCGAATTTTCTTTTATCCAATAAAGGAAATAGTGAAAAGAACAGGAAAGACCTTTTGAGAATTTTCTTGAGTTAGGGGGGTAGGCTATGAAAAGGGGAGGTGTTAATACCCTTTTCATCCGTAGTTATCTACGGGCTCTTAATTTCTTGATCACTTTAAAATGCTTTGTGTTTTTGAAAACATTTTGAAAACTCCTTAGTTCGGAAAACTTTGCAATGATTCTCGTATCGTTGAGAATGTATACAAACGGTTGGTTTTGAAAATATTTGTTTGAAAGATATTTTTAAGACGTAAGTCAATTTTGTAATGATTCTCGTATCGTTGAGAATGTATACAAAAATGTTTGTTTTGACAAATGCTTTGAAAGTGTGAGGTGCAAAGGGTTTTATTTGTGAGCAAGCAATTACGAGCAATCTACCTACTCAAAAAGTATTTGTTCTTTTCCTCCTCCTTTAAATAGTGCTTGTCTACCATTGATTGGTAGAGAGCCATATCATTGGATATGAGGGACAGGTGTGGGTCATTGTACAGTCATAGAAGGCAACTTGTAAGATGTTTTAGCAATTGTTGTAAGGGACTAAGATCATTTACTGAAGGAAACATTGAAGGGTCATCGAGGGACTATGATCTTTTAATCGAGGGTCTTTGCTAAAACAAATCACGTTCGAGGAACATGACTGTTTTTATCCGAGGCAACAAGTGTGGGTTACCCTAGAGGTGCATGTGTGCAAGGTGTTTTATTTTCAAGTATATTATCTTTGAATTAGGGTTTTCTAATGTTTGATTTTAGTCTTGTCATACAAACCCTAATTAGTAGCAATAATATGGAAAGCGATATGTTGCCGAATTTAAATGTCCTAGGCTATTACAATACTTTTAGGGATAGGGGATACAAATTTAAAAGTTGGGAATATAAAGCAATAAAGCCCTAATTATTATTACAAACCATGTACATGAATAATAATGAGAAACAATAAAATGCGCGAGAAAAATGTAAAGAGAAAATAATTTGTTTTTTGTGGTTTTTTGATGGAAAAGATTTTAATTAACATAATTAACTAATTAACTTACAAGAGAAGTTAATTAATTATTTAACAAAACCTAAAGTCTAATTTAATTAAAAATAAAAATTATATAAACCCTAAGTCTAATTATTTTTAATCCTAAAAGATTAATTAGTTAAGAAAATATTTTTAGTGTTCTATTTATAAAAATAAATGAAGTAAAAGTAAAATAAAATTATAAAGTTTTTAGTTTAGTTATTTAAGAAAAATATATTTTTTATTTTATTGAATAAAATAAAATAAATAAAGAAAAAATATAAAAATATAAAGGAAATAAAAAATTGGGCCCGAGTGTTCAATATGTGAAATGGGGGTATGGAGAAATGTTTTTGGTTCTAGGCCCAAAAGAGTTTTTGTTTGGTTTTTTAATCAGAAAAAAATATATAATGGGTCAGGTAGTATGAAGTAATCAGGGAGGTGACGGGAAAGAAAAAGGTTAAGGCCCAAATGCTGGAGGCCCATCGCGCTTAGAAACAAAAACAGACCAAAAAAATGTGTGAGAAATAATAAAATGGGGACGTTGGGGCTCGAACCCAGATCCCTCCATACTAATGCCATATATGCGCGCTCTGCCACTGGGGTGGCTGTTTCATCCGATAATAATACAACTTGAACTAAATTTAAAATAAACGTAGTCCTGGTTGTACTTCATCCCTAACCTTGCGCCAACTTCTTCATCATCATTTTTGAATTTCAAACTTGCTCATTTCTCAACCATTTCAGAAAGTGTAAACATCAAACTTGTTAGAAATTTCATCACAATTTCAAATATGTAAATAAATTAAACTATGGATCAAAGATAAGCACGAATTTTGCTTGGTACCAAATTCTGACCTAATTTTTAAGAAAGTTCAAACTCAAAATTAGCATCACTCAGGCAACATAAATGAAATCTAAGGGCATGGTTAGCTTCAGGGCTATGATGCCTACATTTTTTATTCACAAAGTAACCATTAATGATGCTTGTAGAGAGAGTTCAATTTTGAAAACATGCCTCAAAACTTGAAATCATGTTTGATGATTGAGCACTCCTTGAGATGTTGTGATAATCTGGATAGCTTCACTGAACCTCCAGGAAGCTAATGCAATGCTTACTTTGGATTGAGAGTGGTTGCATTGTTTTGAAGAAGTCAATGTGCATAGTTTGTTTTTGGTTATGGAAGATGAGGAAGATGATGTTACAGTTGTGTTGCAGGTCTTTGGATAGTTTCTATATGAGTTATAGAAGCTTGGTGATTGATTAAAATGGAAAACACACGAGTGGATTGTGAGATGGGTGTTCAAAGTCAGAATATGCCACAAAAATGGTGTTTTGGTGCAAGTTCTGATTTGAGGGATTTTGGGAGAGTTTCAAGGCTTGTGCCTTCGTGTCCTAGGTTGCAAATACATGCCTCTATTTATAGGGAAAGATTTAAGGGCTTGAAGTAACCAGAAAACAAAGTTCACATGTTATAATTTTTTGACTTGTTTTTGAAGCAATCTTGACAAATATTGTCCCAATGTGAAGTACAAAGCTTGTAGAGTTGTTGAAAACTTTAAACATGCTTCTTCTGATCTTGTAGGTTTAGTGTGTGCAGAAGAAACAAGTTAAAGGCTCAAGACAAGTTGACTTTGTAATTAAAGCTACTTTTCAAGAATGGCAATGGTGCCTTTCTTCCAAAAATGGAAAATTGCTTTGGATATTGGCTTAATCACTTGGATCATTCCTCAATCATTGTGTAAAAAATTAATTATGGAGTGATTTATAATTTAGAATCCTGCAAAGCAAGATTGTGTAGCATAGGTTTGAGATTTGATCAAGTGTTCTACAAGAAAATGGCTTGAAATGCAAGAATGAATGTTCATCTTCTTCTCTTTGATTCTCCTAGATCAAAAATGATCTCTTCAAGTTCTTTGACATTTTGGAAATCTTAAAACATTGTCTACAATCTTCACGTTGACCATTTTGACAAAATCAAATTCGAACTAGGTGATAATTGGTCAAGAAGTTAGGTTGAAAATCTGCCTAAACTTGTTGAAAATTTCACTAAGTGTTTTGTGAAAAATGTCATGACTTCATGAGCCTATATCTTCAAATCTAAGCATTTTTTGGACATCAAACCTCTAATACAAAGTTTTAGAATTCAACAAGATCTACAACTTTTATGTTAAAAGTTTTCCTTGAATCATCTTGCATATTGGTGATAAATTGTCATGACGTAATGAATTTATCAAGTATAAAAACACTTAGAAATTTTCTAAGTATTAGAAATCTTGACTTTTTATTGAGTTTTTGACTTTCTTGATTCTTGATGCTCAAGTTTGATATTTTTTAATGTCTTGATGAATCTTGGTCTTTGAAATTCAATGTTGATCAAAAAGTCAAAGTTTAACTTTTTGTGTATTAGTTGACTTTTCATCAGTTGATCAATTTTCAACTATCAATCCAATGATCTTGATAAATGATTTGAACCATGAAATTAGGTCGAAATGTTATGTTTTAGTCCTTTAGATTATGCCTCAAGCCATTAGGTCATGTACTAGGTTAAAAGTCAATGATGAGTCATTCTCAATCAAAACCCTAATTTTGACAATTTTGCCCCTTTGATGATTTGAGTGCTTTTCTTGAGGAATTGTGATCAAAACTTGATCAATTGATAATTATTACTTAAAAATGTTGATGTTGTCCAAAAATCATGAAGTTTGACTATATATTAACCATAGTTGACTTTTTACCCAATACAATTGATTTTCAGTCATTTGAGCAATTGATTGAGCAAATTTGTGATGCAAGACTTGAAACTTGGTATGAGTAATCTTGGAGACCTATAATGAACCATGAAAGTCATTTGAGGCATAAAAAGTCTAATTGCCCTTGAAAAAAACAAAACCCTAATTTAGAGGCTCCGTGCTTAGAAGGTGAGCTTATCTGATCAAACTCTTGGAACTTCTTGAGCATTTGAGATATTTTGTGAGAAATGTCTTGAGAACAGAGAGGGAAAATTTTGGGGTACTATAATTATTCACAATGAAAACTTATTGGGGTTTTTCAATCAGACTTCAGTGAACAGCAAAGACGACTTCCCTACATCCCTACCGTACAAGAAGCAACCAGTGGAGACTTATGGATCTTTTCAAAGAGAATCAGAATTCTCTCCACCGAGATATGGACACCATGGGCACCCGAATGCATAAACTTATGGAAACCCTTCATTCTGTTATCAAGGGTCAAGAAGATCTACATCAAAGTGTTTCCAAGCTTGCCACTGCTACCCCCTCCACTTCTACAAATGGAGGGAATAATAATGAAAATGTTGAGACCCCTACAAGAATTCCTCTGAATGATGTTGATGATCATAACAATGTCATTGATCTTGATGAGCCCCACACAAATCTCGCTGCTGGAGTTGCTGAAACTGCAAAGATGTATCATGCTCTTGAAGAGCGTCTCAAAGCTATGGAAGGTATCAAGACTTCGGGATTCAATACTGCTGCAATGTGCCTCGTGCCTGGGGTAGTTATCCCTAATGTTGTACCCCAAAATTTGCCCTCCCATATTCTTCAAGATTTGTCAAGGTCAATCTTCAAATGGTTCAAAACCTCTCAAGGGTTGCACGGTCCAATTGCCTCCTAACACAGTTAAAATTAGGGTTTTGGTTCTTGCAAAGAAATTGAGGTTTTAAAGGGTCCAACCAAGTCCCATATGCCTATATCCATTGTCAAGCATCCATATGTCAAGTTTCAAGACTCACAACATCAAGTTGCACAGTCAAAAGCCCTAAATGCTTCACAGTCAACTGCAGGGGTAAAATGGTCATTTGACAGTCAAAAGTCAAAAATTTTGGTCAACATCTTATTTTGAAGCCACAATCATCATTTGATCAACTTTTGATCATGATTCCTCAAGCATGGCTCAAAAAGTCTCAAGATGCAAAAGTTTCCATTTTTGGACAGTTGAAAAGTCAACTGCAAATTGACCAAGGCATAACTTTTTCATGGTTCATCAGAAAAATCCCATCCAATGCTCATTTTGAAGGGGATGACATTTCCTACAACTCATCTTCACATTCCAAGTCCAAGAAATGCTCTCACAAAAAGTTATCAATTTCAACATTATAGGTCATTTTTAAAAGTCAACAAAAAGGCACTTTAAGTCAAAGACCATAACTTGAGATTGGTAAATCAAAATGACATGGGACCAAAGACATTGGTTAGAGGACTCCAAGACCCTTCCAAAATGTCCAAGAACATGTTCATAGCTTCAAAATTGAGCAAGTTATGCATTGGAGAAGTTGGGAACTTTTTGGGAACTTTCAAAAGTCAACTTTGCCTAAAACACTTCATTTTTGCTAATGGGCCTCAAATTCTTTCTTGAATCTTTACCCAAAGCCTATGCACGACCCATTGAGCTAAAAATAATTTATTTTCTTATTTTTAATTAATTAATTGAATTTATATTAATATTAATTCATTTAATTGGTTTTAATTATAGGAAAATCAAAAAGATATGTTTTTGGGATCTTTTGTGAAGCAAATCAGATCAGGGCAAGCTGGCAAACTCGTTTCTCAATCAAAAAAGGAAAATCATCCATAATTGGCAAGGTTTTCATTGAAAAAGATTGAAAATTACATGATTGAAAATCAAAGATTGCAAACTTAATTTCATGGACTTTTGGGCCAAAGTTTTAACCTAAATTCATTCACATATATGTGCTGAAGCAAACCCTACTGGAAGGGACGAAAAAGCTGCCATAGAACTCCATAACAAAGTTGCAAAAAATTGAGAAAAAGTGTGAAACTGATTTCCTATTTGCAGGTGAATTCAAGGCCTAAAATTGTTTCCAATACATTGCTGACATTGCCAGAAAGCCATTGCAATCAAGAACGAAGCTTAACATGCAAAGAATCAGAAAATACAAGTGACACGATTTGCCTTATTTTCCAGATTTGCATCTCACGATTCATGTGTTTTTGACCATTTTTTTGGATTGATTTATGTTAATAGGGACCTTCTGAAGCTGTTGGTACAAACCAATTTGGTCATAGCCCTCTGAATCAAAATCCACCATGGATAAAATCTAGGGTTCCGAAGCCATCAAATTAGGGCTTTACTCCTAAGGAAAAATTAGACCTCCAAACCTGTATGGACAAATTCGTCAGGCTAGGATGAAATCATTGACACTATCGCGCTCAGTTTATATAACCTGTGTGCGTAATCGCTATTTTTGGCACTTTCAGTTTGTGGGGGTTTAAAACCCCCGCTATCTTGTTTTATATTTTGCAGAAGAAAGAAGAAGACGAAGTGCATGGAATCATGTAACTGGAAGATTCAAATCTGGCGCGCTTTATTTTGTTTTATACCATTATGATTGTTTTTCTTATATAATAATTATTGTTCACTTATATTACAAACGCGTTTGAATGGTTCAGTGGCAAAGGCACAGAGGCAAGGAACGCTGGGACCTGGGTTCGATTCCCAGGTCACCCGTATAATTCTTTCTATTTTTTCACAAAGCGTTCACATGCAGTGTTCATTCAAAGGTCCATCATGCACTCTCACGCCTAGGCTTGCCAAGTGGCCATGAGATCCATCCAATGACCAGGAGGTGAAGACTAGGGCGTGTCTTAGTCAATCAACGTGCAGGCGATCAGAAAAGTCAACCAGGCTTAGAAGCTTCTTGGGCCAGAATTCCAGCAATACACCTCCACTTTGGGCCAGACACCCCTTTGGTTTGCTTTGTTTTGTTTATTTTATTTTCTTTTCTCTTAATTTCTTTTAATTGTTTAATTATTGTTAATTCACCATAAAATAATTTTTTCCTAATAAAAATCAGAAACTAAAAAATTGTAAAATATTTTAATTTCTTAATTTCACCATTAACCTAATTTTGTAAATAAATATTAACAATTAACTTAGCTTAATTTAGGTTTATATTTTAATCTTTTTCTTAATAAATAAAAGTTACATAGAATTAGGTTTTGACACTTTTTATCTTTTTCTTAATTAATTATTATTATCATTATTAACTACTATTATTTTTGTAAATAAACATGTAAATTAAATAATTTAGTTAATTAGCCTAATTTTGACCTTTTTCATCAATAAGTAAAATAAACTTAGATCTAGGGTTTCCTTTTAATTTTAATTTCTTTATTTTCATAAAAACAAAAAAAACATAAAAAAACACTTTATTTTCTTTAATTAAATAATTAATTAGGTTTTAATTTAATTTAATTTCTCAAAAGGGTCCAACACCCTCGGACGTCCAGTTTAATTTATTCGCGCACTATTTTCTTATTTGATTATTATGTAACTGTTCAAGGATGTAATAGTAATTAGGTTTATTCTTTTTTTACTTTCCGCATCTTTATCAAAAACGGGTCTTTATATTTTGGCGATGTATAGACTCGCGCCTTGTAATAGCGTAGGTTTTACCTTTCCGTATTTTATTTTCCGCACTCTTAAATTCTAAATTGCATGAAAGAATGTATGGTAATTAAAAACGACTCGTAGCTCACAATGCCATGATCAAAGATAAGTATAAACTGAAAACAACACACAATGCACCTGCCACTTCTAGGGTATGCCTCACTCGTTGCCTTCGAAACGTGGTCGTCAAGTATAGGATGTTTTAGCGGTCGCTCTTATGTCTAAGATCCAGTCGCCTCGAAACGGTTGCCTTAGACTAAAAAGGATCTAGGACATTAGGGTTACTTCTAAGGTGTCCTAACTATTGCTTCGGTGACCACACTGTCCCTCAATCGAATTGACCCGAACACCTCCAACGGTGGTGTTACCTACCTCTCAATGGTGGGATGGCACTACCTTAAGGACTTTTACACAGCCTAATTCCTTAGGGTAGGTAGATGACTCATGGGTACTTGCTCTCTTCAAAAACAAATCAAAAATCTTTTCATACTGAAACTTTCTAAAAGTTTTCAAACAAATTTTTCATACACTCTTGAGGACAGATACAAGAGTTACTTAGAAATTTTTCGAACGAAACTTTTTTTCAAAACCCACACACACTTGAAAAGCAAACAAATTTTTGAAAACATAAGAGCAAGTACCTAAGAGCCCATGGATAACCACGGATAGAAAGGGTGCTAACACCTTCCCTTTCTATAAATCTACCTCCCGAACCGAGAAACATTCTCATAAGGAATTTTGTTGTGCTTTTATCCTCTCCATATTGGAGAAAATAAAAGACGATGGCGAGTCTTGCTTCCGCGACATACGCGATCCAGCTTTAAACAGTCAGTTCTATTTCCACCGATCACAGAACAGGCGACTCTGCTGGGGATCTTAAAGTGAGGTGTACCTTAGGATAGATCATACTTATGTTTTCAATTGAATGTTTGTTTGCTTTATTATTATGGGAATTGTCTTAGAGTTTCATAGATCATAACCCGGATCTGGGGATACCCTTTTAGGTAGCATAAGCTGTGAGGGACATGTCCGGCGTAGACCGCTACGGGTGAAGCAGTGGCTACATTGGTGTGGCACCTTGGTCTGTACCGATATCCCTTGTGTCGCAACGAGGAGAATATGGGTCTTCTGAGGAGTCATTAAGCACCAACCGACCTTAGAACCCTAAATTGACCCAACTTGGCCATAGAACAGTAGCAGTATGCTACACCCATTGAGGCTAAACTCTCGCGATGGTTCTGGCCGCAAGAAAAGATTGCGATGCTGGAGTTATGACCGATTGAGGGTAGTCAGTGATATTGGGATCCTCTAGAACCCGGTTACTTTTGATAGGACAGGTCTTAACCAACAAACTTTAAGAGGGTAATACCTAGACCCCATGCTGGCCTAAACTCTAAGGCTATATGTGTGACTTGTGTGCCTTCAAACTTGCCTACTTGCATGCTTGTTATCTGACACTTGAGTTTCTTGCAGGTTTTGTTTATAGTCCTTAAACTAGACTTATTACAGGGCTTACTTACACCTCACACCTTTGCATCCACGTGCATAACATCATACCATTGCATACATCCTGCATAAGGACTAACCCATTTCAAGGATCTCAAGGGCTTGTGATGCAGGTCATGATGAACCGCAATGTCCAGCAAGGGGCAAAGGGGATTTATTTTCCTCTAGCCAAGGTTGTCAGGGGCTATGACCCACTCGATATGGTGAACCTTGACTCTTGAAGAAGGACTCTCAACAATATGCAGTGCCTTCCATCAAGCTACAAAATGCAAACTCTAACAATTTTCTTGTTTACCCCGCGAGATCCTTGAAAACATTGCATGCATACATACACATCATTGCATAACAGGTACCCTTGTTACAGGTCACTTACCATTTCTGCTGTTTATTTCAGCAATGGCTTCCCAACAAGATAACCAGGATCTTCATGCTCAAGAGATTCGGTTCGGGGAGATCCTCCTAAATCTATCCAAGGGACGAAAAATCTGCCATAGAACTCCATAACAAAGTTGCAAAAAATTGAGAAAAAGTGTGAAACTGATTTCCTATTTGCAGGTGAATTCAAGGCCTAAAATTGTTTCCAATACATTGTTGACATTGCCAGGAAGCCATTGCAATCAAGAACGAAGCTTAACACGCAAATAATCAGAGAATACAAGTGACACTGTTTGCTTTATTTTCCAGATTTGCATATCACGATTCATGTATTTTTGACCATTTTTTTGGATTGATTTATGTTAATAGGGACCTTCTGAAGCTGTTGGTACAAACCAATTTGGTTATAGCCCTCTGAATCAAAATCCACCATGGATAAAATCTAGGGTTCCGAAGCCATCAAATTAGGGCTTTACTCCTAAGGAAAAATTAGACCTCCAAACCTGTATGGACAAATTCGTCAGGCTAGGACGAAATCATTGACACTATCGCGCTCAGTTTATATAACCTGTGTGCGTAATTGCTATTTTTGGCACTTTCAGATTGTGGGGGTTTAAAACCCCCACTATCTTGTTTTATATTTTGCAGAAGAAAGAAAAAGACGAAGTGCGTGGCATCATGTAACTGGAAGATTCAAATCTGGCGCGCTTTATTTTGTTTTATACCATTATGATTGTTTTTCTTATATAATAATTATTGTTCACTTATATTACAAACGCGTTTGAATGGTTCAGTGGCAAAGGCACAAGGGCAAGGAACGCTGGGACCTGGGTTCGATTCCCAGGTCCCCCATATAATTCTTTCTATTTTTTCACAAAGCGTTCACATGCAGTGTTCATTCAAAGGTCCATCATGCACTCTCACGCCTAGGCTTGCCAAGTGGCCATGAGATCCATCCAATGACCAGGAGGTGAAGACTAGGGCGTGTCTTAGTCAATCAACATGCAGGCGATCAGAAAAGTCAACCAGGCATAGAAGCTTCTTGGGCCTGAATTCCAGCAATACACCTCCACTTTGGGCCAGACACCCCTTTGGTTTGCTTTGTTTTGTTTATTTTATTTTCTTTTCTCTTAATTTCTTTTAATTTTTTAATTATTGTTAATTCACCATAAAATAATTTTGTCCTAATAAAAATCAGAAACTAAAAAATTGTAAAATATTTTAATTTCTTAATTTCACCATTAACCTAATTTTGTAAATAAATATTAACAATTAACTTAGCTTAATTTAGGTTTATATTTTAATCTTTTTCTTAATAAATAAAAATTACATAGAATTAGGTTTTGACACTTTTTATCTTTTTCTTAATTAATTATTATTATCATTATTAACTACTATTATTTTTGTAAATAAACATGTAAATTAAATAATTTAGTTAATTAGCCTAATTTTGACCTTTTTCATCAATAAGTAAAATAAACTTAGATCTAGGGTTTCCTTTTAATTTTAATTTCTTTATTTTCATAAATACAAAAAAAACACAAAAAAACACTTTCTTTTCTTTAATTAAATAATTAATTAGGTTTTAATTTAATTTAATTTCTCAAAAGGGTCCAACACCCTCGGACGTCTAGTTTAATTTATTCGCGCACTATTTTCTTATTTGATTATTATGTAACTGTTCAAGGATGTAATAGTAATTAGGTTTATTCTTTTTTTACTTTCCGCATCTTTATCATAAACGGGTCTTTGTATTTTGGCGATGTATAGACCCGCGCCTTGTAATAGCGTACCTTTTACCTTTCCGTATTTTATTTTCCGCACTCTTAAATTCTAAATTGCATGAAAGAATGTATGGTAATTAAAAACGACTCGTAGCTCACAATGCCATGATCAAAGATAAGTATAAACTGAAAACAACACACAATGTACCTGCCACTTCTAGGGTACGCCTCACTCGTTGCCTTCGAAACGTGGTCGTCAAGTATAGGATGTTTTAGCGGTCCCTCTTATGTCTAAGATCCAGTCGCCTCGAAACGGTTGCCTCGGACTAAAAAGGATCTAGGACATTAGGGTTACTTCTAAGGTGTCCTAACTATTGCTTCGGTGACCACACTGTCCCTCAATCGAATTGACCAGAACACCTCCAACGGTGGTGCTACCTACCTCTCAATGGTGGGATGGCACTACCTTAAGGACTTTTACACAGCCTAATTCCTTAGGGTAGGTAGATGACTCATGGGTACTTGCTCTCTTTAAAAACAAATCAAAAATATTTTCACACTGACACTTTCTAAAAGTTTTCAAACAAATTTTTCATACACTCTTGAGGACAGATACAAGAGTTACTTAGAAATTTTTCGAACAAAACTTTTTTTCAAAACCCACACACACTTGAAAAGCAAACAAATTTTTGAAAACATAAGAGCAAGTACCTAAGAGCCCGTGGATAACCACGGATAGAAAGGGTGCTAACACCTTCCCTTTCTATAAATCTACCTCCCGAACCGAGAAACATTCTCATAAGGAATTTTGCTGTGCTTTTGTCCTCTCCATATTGGAGAAAATAAAAGACGGTGGCGACTCTTGCTTCCGCGACATACACGATCCAGCTTTAAACAGTCAGTTCTATTTCCACCGATCACAGAACTGGCGACTCTGCTGGGGATCTTAAAGTGAGGTGTACCTTAGGATAGATCATACTTATGTTTTCAATTGAATGTTTGTTTGCTTTATTATTGTGGGCATTATCTTGGAGTTTCATAGATCCTAACCCGGATCTGGGGATACCCTTTTAGGTAGCATAAGCTGTGAGGGACCTGTTCGGCGTAGACCGATACAGGTGAAGCAGTGGCTACGTTGGTGTGGCACCTTGGTCTGTATCGATATCCCTTGTGTCGCAACGAGGAGAATATGGGTCTTCTGAGGAGTCATTAAGCACCAACTGACCTTAGAACCCTAAATTGACCCAACTTGGCCATAGAACAGTAGCAGTATGCTACACCCATTGAGGTTAAACTCTCGCGATGGTTCTGGCCGCAAGAAAAGATTGCGATGCTGGAGTTATGACCGATTGAGGGTAGTCAGTGATATTGGGATCCTCTAGAACCCGGTTACTTTTGATAGGACAGGTCTTAACCAACAAACTTCAAGAGGGTAATACCTAGACCCCATGCTGGCCTAAACTCTAAGGCTATATGTGTGACTTGTGTGCCTTCAAACTTGCCTACTTGCATGCTTGTTATCTGACACTTGAGTTTCTTGCAGGTTTTGTTTATAGTCCTTAAACTGGACTTATTACAGGGCTTACTTACACCTCACACCTTTGCATCCACGTGCATAACATCATACCATTGCATACATCCTGCATAAGGACTAACCCATTTCAAGGATCTCAAGGGCTTGTGATGCAGGTCATGATGAACCGGAATGTCCAGCAAGGGGCAAAGGGGATTTATTTTCCTCTAACCAAGGTTGTCAGGGGATATGACCCACTCGATATGGTGAGCCTTGACTCTTGAAGAAGGACTCTCAACAATATGCAGTGCCTTCCATCAAGCTACAAAATGCAAACTCTAACAATTTTCTTGTTTACCCCGCGAGATCCTTGAAAACATTGCATGCATACATACACATCATTGCATAACAGGTACCCTTGTTACAGGTCACTTGCCATTTCCGCTGTTTATTTCAGCAATGGCTTCCCAACAAGACAACCAGGATCTTCATGCTCAAGAGATTCGGTTCGGGGAGATCCTCCTAAATCTATCCAAGGGGCAGGAAGAGCTGAGAACACTCCTCATGGGGACTTTGGTCAGGAACAGTCCAGAGGACGATAAAGACGAACGACTAAAATGCTTGCAAGCTGAGGTAGATACTATGAGAACCCATATGTTGGGGCAAATGGCTCTTATCCAAGGTTTGGCTCGGGAGCAAGAAGAGTTGAGAACCATGGTCAACTAGCTCCACCAAGACAGATACAACATGAAGCAACCAGTCCAAGTCAGGGACCAGGTCATTGATCAGCTTCCAAGAGGACAAGAGTCTGGTATGGTGAAGAATAGACCTCTCCAAATTGCTACCACTTCACAGGTCCAACCACAACCTCGCCCAGAGCAACAGGTTGATCAGAGTAAGCCAAACAAGCCCAGGAGGCAATTCACCCAACTCAACGTATCGCTGTTTCAAGCTCTACAACACCTATTGAGTTTGAATCTGATTACACTAAGGGCTCCTCCCCGGAACCCCAACATCTCTGCTCCTAACTATCGTCCCAACAAAAGATGTGCATACCACTCTGATAGTCCTGGACATGACACTGTCGACTGCTGGGCTCTAAAGAACAAAGTCCAGGACCTGATTAATGAAGGAGCAGTGGATTTCACCCAAGAGGGTCAGGCTGAGTTCTTCTACCATCCCTACAGGATTCACCATTTGAAGTAACAAGTCCTGAGATGAGAAGACTTTTTGTCCATTAGAATTTTCAAGTTGTAATTTTCTTTTGATTGTTCAAACGATTATTGTCATGGCAAACGTTATTACTTTATCAATGCATCGCATATGTCTGTTTTGAATCAATATATTCGCATTCGCTATATGTAAATTGTTTTCATATTGTTGTGATGATCAACCCTTGATTGAAAATTCTCAGCCTCTTGAGGGAGGATAACAAAAATGATACCACGACATCTACAGTATGTTTTTGAACAGACCCCGCTGATGAGGTACAGGCATTGTTTCAATTCCTAAACACTGGAGTTATAAGGAAGATAATCCCTCGTCAACCCCTTTGAGCCAAAGAAGTATGAGTTTTTCTTTTCAAAAATTAAAACCCTTAATCATAACCTGGGGCAGGGTAGTTCTCTCAGTTAATCCAGGTGCAGAATGGACGACATCAAAGAAGTCCTTCCGAGACGAAAAGACAGTGATGGTTCCAGGTAATCATAAAGACAGGCAGTCATTATCTCTTAGAAATAAAAGCCCAATAAGTCAAAACCTATGAAGGAGACTTACAAAACTGGGGCATCCCGCTGACTGTAATCACAAAAAGGAACAGTTCAGGCAAAAAACAGGGATAAACAAAATCAAAAAAGAAAGAGGTCCTACAAACCCTCAACAAAAAATGACTGCCTATTCAAAATAAATTGTTAACATTCAAACCATCACCAGAATATCAGGACAAAGACTCAAACAAGGTCTAACGCACGATCAGCTGAGTTTAGGTTTGAAGAACATCACGAAGAGCGGGTGGGTACAAATAAAATTTGAGCCTTTATCCTTTGTTTCTTAAACCGTGAACCAGGCCATGTTACAACCCTTAAAAGTCCTAGCTGAAGCATGGGTTATTCGAAAGCATACTGTTACAAAAGGTATCCTGACTCCTTAAGGCTTGCGGTAAAATAACGGGTTGACATCACATTTTACAAAAAAAATTCACTTGTTTTTATGAAAAAATGCATTTTCAAAAAAAAAATTCAAGACAGACATAAGCTTTGCATTTTTAATATAACATTACTTGCATATGACTATTTGTTTGAACAGCATAGAAGTTCGCACGAAGAATATCTAGTGAATAAAAGCACTTCCAACCAAGGGGCAGACATGATCGAAGTCCGTCATCTGGGGCAGTTAAGTCAAGATTCGAAGAATCTCTCAAATGCCAAATACCAGGGGAAAGTCTCCATCTGGATCACTTGGGGCATTAGACATGAATTCCAGCAACGAGTCTTGCATGATCAGACATCTTCTGGTGGTATGGCAACGCAACACTACTGACAGTGACTACTCCCTATATCCTGAGAGCATGGACATAGTCGGAAAAACGCTACGCATAATCAAAGACCCGCTAGGTTGGCACACCTAGGCAAAAATAAGGGCTTCCCGGCGAACCGAAAGGGTTCGGGCAAAAATAAGGGATGAAAGTGAAAAATTGTACACCCGGCAAGTCGAAAACCTGAAAAGGCGGCTTGGGCAAAAATGGGCATCCCGGTGGACTGAAAACCCGAAAGGGCGGTCCAGGAAAAAATTAGGGATCAAAAGCGTACGGTTATGTCCCGTCATCTCGTCACTTGCCTACCAGAAGAAGATTTGTCAAATCGGCAGTTATCAAGACCTCCACAGAAGCTGGGGCAATAAGAATTGTCTGAACTGTACCAGCTGCTCTGTCTCCCAGGTACGAGGTAGATTCGGCTGAAGAATTTGACCAAGATACCTTCACTCCCCGCAGAGTAAGACAAGATTCAGCAATACTCTCCTCAAGCAGAGTTGGTCTCCCATCAGCCCGAAAAGGCATAGCATCCCTAGCAAGTCAGCAATACTCTCCCCTAGCAGAGTTAGCCTACTGTCAGCCTTAAGGAAGTTGGGTATCCCCCGAAAATATCAATATTCCCCAGCAGAGTATACAGATGTTCCTAAGCAAGCATCCCCGGCAGTCTTAATATAAGATTGTTCCCCGGTGGAATACAGACACCCCAGTGGAGCCACTTCCCCAGTACAGTCTCAAGAAGATCTCCCCAGTAGGAAGCTTATCCCCAGTAGATTCTGGAAGCTTATCACCTGCAGAGTACGAACGCTCTCCCCGGCTTTATTCAAAGGTTATTTCCTCACCAGGATATAACTGGGTTATCCTCAGCTTATTATAGTGGAAAGATCATCCCCGGCGAAGTTCTTCCTATCCCCCAGCGGAGTTCATCAATTCCAACATAACTTATCAATGGAATCCCCAGTGGAGTTATCATCAAACCTCAGTGAAATATCTCTTCCCCACGGAGTAATTCCCCGCAGAGTAATCCCTCCAACAAAGTTTATTCCCCAACGGAGTCATCTTCTCATACCGGTTTATTCTTGCAACCATCAGCCCAGGATTCAACAAACTCCCGGAATTCGTCAAGGATTTATTTTCCTAGACATAAACATCACATCTTCATACATTATAGCATACATATACGCATCATGAACATACAATCTCATTTATTTTGAGAACATCACGCATTTCATACATCATGACATTGCATACAACTAATGTTTCGCCTTTTCAGGAAAAAGGTCAATACAAAGATGATTATTATCAACTGTCGCAATTCCAGATTCGATTCCTGTATCCAGCCAGGGCACGTCTGAAGAGTTTGAAGATTCGATACCTGTATCCAGCCAGGGTAAATCTGTTGACGACTAATTCCAGATTCGATTCCTGTATCCAGCCAGGGCACGTCTGAAGAGTTTGAAGATTCGATACCTGTATCCAGCTAGGGTAAATCTGTTAACGACTAATTCTAGATTCGATTCTTGTATCCAGCCAGGGCACGTCTGAAGAGTTTGAAGATTCGATACCTGTATCCAGCCAGGGTAAATCTGTTGACGACTAATTTCAGATTCGATTCTTGTATCCAGCCAGGGCACGTCTGAAGAGTTTGAAGATTCGATGCCTGTATCTAGCCAGGGTAAATCTGTTGACGACTAATTCCAGATTCGATTCCTGTATCCAGCCATGGCACGTCTGAAGAGTTTGAAGATTCGATACCTGTATCCAGCCAGGGCAAATCTGTTGACGACTAATTCCATATTCGATTCCTGTATCCAGCCAGGGAACGTCTTAAGAGTTTGAAGATTCGATTCTTGTATCCAGCCAGGGCAAATCTATTGACGACTAATTCCAGATTCGATTCCTGTATCCAGCCAGGGCACGTCTGAAGAGTTTGAAGATTCGATTCCTGTATCCAACCAGGGTAAATCTGTTGACGACTAATTCCAGATTCGATTCCTGTATCCAGCCAGGGCACGTCTTAAGAGTTTGAAGATTCGATACCTGTATCCAGCCAGGGTAAATCTGTTGACGACTAATTCCAGATTCGATTCCTGTATCCAGCCAGGGCACGTCTGAAGAGTTTGAAGATTCGATACCTGTATCCAGCCAGGGTAAATCTGTTGACGACTAATTCCAAACTCGATTCCTGTATCCAGCCAGGGCACGTCTGAAGAGTTTGAAGATTCGATACCTGTATCCAGCCAAGGTAAATCTGTTGACGACTAATTCCAGATTCGATTCCTGTATCCAGCCAAGGCACGTCTGAAGAGTTTGAAGATTCGATACTTGTATCCAGTTAGGGTAAATCTGTTGACGACTAATTCCAGATTCGATTCTTGTATCCATCCAGGGCACGTCTGAAGAGTTTGAAGATTCGATTCCTGTATCCAGCCAGGGAAAATCTATTGACGACTAATTCCAGATTTGATTCATGTATCCAGCCAGGGCACGTCTGAAGAGTTTGAAGATTTGATTCCTATATCCAGCCAGGGCAAATCTGTTGATGACTATTTCCATATTCGATTCCTGTATCCAGCCAGGGCACGTCTGAAGAGTTTGAAGATTTGATACCTGTATCTAGCCAGCACAAATCTGTTGACGACTATTTCCAGATTCGATTCCTGTATCTAGCTAGGGCACATCTGTGAGCAACTAATTGTAGATTCGATGCCTGCATCCAACCAGGGCATGTCTCCATGAAGATTTTGAAGATCAACCCTTGTAACAGGCCAGGTAATTATCTTTCTTTCTCAGGTACGCAAGTTCTCGCTAAGGAATCTCTTACGCGATCGACAACCTCCCGATGGCATCTATAAGCCCATCTCCACAACTACCATTATTGTTCCAAATGGCATCTATAAGCCCATTCCCGACAAGGTTCCGTCACATCTGTAGATGGCATCTATAAGCCCATCCTCCTACCAACAATCTCCAAATGGCATCTGTAAGCCCATTCCCTACATCACGCTGCTGATACTCTACTATGTGAGTGCAAATTTCTGGGCACTCTAGTGTTCAATCATCTTCCACCTTCGGACTACGAAAGGCACGCCAGCCAATCTACATCCTCAGGTCTAAGAAGATTGAACAGGGGCAACTGTTGTACCCCAAAATTTTCCCTCTCATATTCTTCAAGATTTGGAAAGGTCAATCTTCAAATGGTTCAAAACCTCTCAAGGGTTGCACAGTCCAATTGCCTCCTAACACAGTCAAAATTAGGGTTTTGGTTCTTGCAAAGAAATTGAGGTTTTCAAGGGTCCAACCAAGTCCCATATGCCTATATCCATTGTCAAGCATCCATATGTCAAGTTTCAAGACTCACAGCATCAAGTTGCACAGTCAAAAGCCCCAAATGCTTCACAGTCAACTGTAGGGGTAAAATGGTCATTTGACAGTCAAAAGTCAAAAATTTTGGTCAACATCTTATTTTGAAGCCATAATCATCATTTGATCAATTTTTGATCATGATTCCTCAAGCATGGCTCAAAAAGTCTCAAGATGCAAAAGTTTCCATTTTTGGACAGCTGAAAAGTCAACTGCAAATTGACCAAGGCATAACTTTTTCATGGTTCATCATAAAAATACCATCCAATGCTCATTTTGAATGGGATGACATTTCCTACAACTCATCTTCACATTCCAAGTCCAAGAAATGCTCTCACAAAAAGTTATCAATTTCAACATTATAGGTCATTTTTAAAAGTCAACAAAAAGGCACTTTAAGTCAAAGACCATAACTTGAGATTGGTAAATCAAAATGACATGGGACCAAAGACATTGGTTAGAGGACTCCAAGACCTTTCCAAAATGTCAAAGAACATGTTCATAGCTTCAAAATTGAGCAAGTTATGCATTGGAGAAGTTGGGAACTTTTTGGGAACTTTCAAAAGTCAACTTTGCCTAAAACACTTCATTTTTGCTAATGGGCCTCAAATTCTTTCTTGAATATTTACCCAAAGCCTATGCACGACCCATTGAGATCAAAATAATTTATTTTCTTATTTTTAATTAATTAATTGAATTTATATTAATATTAATTCATTTAATTGGTTTTAATTATAGGAAAATCAAAAAGATATGTTTTTGGGATCTTTTGTGAAGCAAATCAGATCAGGGCAAGCTGGCAAACTGGTTTCTCAATCAAAAAAGGAAAATCATCCATAATTGGCAAGGTTTTCATTGAAAAAGATTGAAAATTACATGATTGAAAATCAAAGATTGCAAACTTAATTTCATGGACTTTTGGGCCAAAGTTTTAACCTAAATTCATTCACATATATGTGCTAAAGCAAACCCTACTGGAAGGGACGAAAAAGCTGCCATAGAACTCCATAACAAAGTTGCAAAAAATTGAGAAAAAGTGTGAAACTGATTTCCTATTTGCAGGTGAATTCAAGGCCTAAAATTGTTTCCAATACATTGCTGACATTGCCAGGAAGCCATTGCAATCAAGAATGAAGCTTAACACGCAAAGAATCAGAGAATATAAGTGACACGGTTTGCTTTATTTTCCATATTTGCATATCACGACTCATGTGTTTTTGACCATTTTTTTGGATTGATTTATGTTAATAGGGACCTTATGAAGTTGTTGGTACAAACCAATTTGGTTATAGCCCTCTGAATCAAAATCCACCATGGATAAAATCTAGGGTTCCGAAGCCATCAAATTAGGGCTTTACTCCTAAGGAAAAATTAGACCTCCAAACCTGTATGGACAAATTCGTCAGGCTAGGACGAAATCATTGACACTATCGCGCTCAGTTTATATAACCTGTGTGCGTAATCGCTATTTTTGGCACTTTCAGTTTGTGGGGGTTTAAAACCCCCGCTATCTTGTTTTATATTTTGCAGAAGAAAGAAGAAGACGAAGTGCGTGGCATCATGTAACTGGAAGATTCAAATCTGGCGCGCTTTATTTTGTTTTATACCATTATGATTGTTTTTCTTATATAATAATTATTGTTCACTTATATTACAAACACGTTTGAATGGTTCAGTGGCAAAGGCACAAGGGCAAGGAACGCTGGGACCTGGGTTCGATTCCCAGGTCCCCCATATAATTCTTTCTATTTTTTCACAAAGCATTCACATGCAGTGTTCATTCAAAGGTCCATCATGCACTCTCACGCCTAGGCTTGCCAAGTGGCCATGAGATCCATCCAATGACCAGGAGGTAAAGACTAGGGCGTGTCTTAGTCAATCAACATGCAGGCGATCAGAAAAGTCAACCAGGCTTAGAAGCTTCTTGGGCCTGAATTCCAGCAATACACCTCCACTTTGGGCCAGACACCCCTTTGGTTTGCTTTGTTTTGTTTATTTTATTTTATTTTCTCTTAATTTCTTTTAATTGTTTAATTATTGTTAATTCACCATAAAATAATTTTGTCCTAATAAAAATCAGAAACTCAAAAATTGTAAAATATTTTAATTTCTTAATTTCACCATTAACCTAATTTTGTAAATAAATATTAACAATTAACTAAGCTTAATTTAGGTTTATATTTTAATCTTTTTCTTAATAAATAAAAATTACATAGAATTAGGTTTTGACACTTTTTATCTTTTTCTTAATTAATTATTATTATCATTATTAACTACTATTATTTTTGTAAATAAACATGTAAATTAAATAATTTAGTTAATTAGCCTAATTTTGACCTTTTTCATCAATAAGTAAAATAAACTTAGATCTAGGGTTTCCTTTTAATTTTAATTTCTTTATTTTCATAAATACAAAAAAAAACATAAAAAAAACACTTTCTTTTCTTTAATTAAATAATTAATTAGGTTTTAATTTAATTTAATTTCTCAAAAGGGTCCGACACCCTCGGACGTCCAATTTAATTTATTCGCGCACTATTTTCTTATTTGATTATTATGTAACTGTTCAAGGATGTAATAGTAATTAGGTTTATTCTTTTTTTACTTTCCGCATATTTATCAAAAACGGGTCTTTGTATTTTGGCGATGTATAGACCCGCGCCTTGTAATAGCGTAGCTTTTACCTTTCCGTATTTTATTTTCCGCACTCTTAAATTCTAAATTGCATGAAAGAATGTATGGTAATTAAAAACGACTCGTAGCTCACAATGCCATGATCAAAGATAAGTATAAACTGAAAACAACACACAATGCACCTGCCACTTCTAGGGTACGCCTCACTCGTTGCCTTCGAAACGTGGTCGTCAAGTATAGGATGTTTTAGCGGTCGCTCTTATGTCTAAGATCCAGTCGCCTCGAAACGGTTGCCTCGGACTAAAAAGGATCTAGGACATTAGGGTTACTTCTAAGGTGTCCTAACTATTGCTTCGGTGACCACACTGTCCCTCAATCGAATTGACCCGAACACCTCCAACGGTGGTGTTACCTACCTCTCAATGGTGGGATGGCACTACCTTAAGGACTTTTACACAACCTAATTCCTTAGGGTAGGTAGATGACTCATGGGTACTTGCTCTCTTCAAAAACAAATCAAAAATCTTTTCACACTGACACTTTCTAAAAGTTTTCAAACAAATTTTTCATACACTCTTGAGGACAGATACAAGAGTTACTTAGAAATTTTTCGAACGAAACTTTTTTTCAAAACCCACACACACTTGAAAAGCAAACAAATTTTTGAAAACATAAGAGCAAGTACCTAAGAGCCCGTGGATAACCACGGATAGAAAGGGTGCTAACACCTTCCCTTTCTATAAATCTACCTCCCGAACCGAGAAACATTCTCATAAGGAATTTTGTTGTGCTTTTGTCCTCTCCATATTGGAGAAAATAAAAGACGGTGGCGACTCTTGCTTCCGCGACATACGCGATCCAGCTTTAAACAGTCAGTTCTATTTCCACCGATCACACCTACCAAGTTCAAGGTTCCTGATTTTGACAAATACAAAGGCACCTCCGGCCCAGAGACTCATCTTCATTCCTACTGTCGCAAGATGGAGGCTTATGCTGGAAATGAACTGTTGCTCATGCATTTCTTCCAAGACATCTTGACAGGGGCACCGTTGGACTGGTATGTGCAATTAGAGATGACTCACATCAGTCCTTGGGGAGAGCTTGCTGACGCCTTTTTGAAACATTACCATTATAATACCTCCATGGCTCCTAGCCGTACTCAGCTTCAAGGGATGACACATAAATCTGAAGAGTCTTTTAAAGAGTATGCTCAAATGTGGCGTGAATTGGGGTCAAGGGTCCAACCTCCTCTCTTGGATTGTGAACTGATTGATTTGTTCATGGGTACTCTACGAGGTCCTTATCTCCAACACATGCTCAGCAGTACCTCTACTTTATTCTCTGATATGGCCATTATTGGAGAACATGTTGAAACTTGTATTAAGGATGGAACGATCCAAGGTATCCCTAACAATGCCAACAACAATACTGGCATTAGTAGGAAGCCGTTTTCTAGTTTTATCATGAAGAAAGAGGGTGAGACTAGTGTTGTCACCATCAACCAAGGAAAAGCTCCTGCATATCCTCAAGTTCGATTTCCTTATTTACCAACACCTGCTGATTTTCCTAATCAATATGTTCCTCAAGTGTATGCTGCTATAACTCTAGCACCCTGGATGGCCCGACAGCGGCCTTTCGCTCCTCAACCACAGTATCTTCCACAACAACAATTTACACCACCTCTAAATTATCAACAACAAAATCAACAATCTCAAGGTCTGAGAGTTTAATAGAGAAAAAGAGGGCGCGAGAGTATATTTGATCCCATTCCTATATCATACGCTTAACTTCTCCATCAATTTCTTGCCAATCAGTTGGTTCAACTGCTGAACTCAGTTCACCACCAAATCCTCTTCCAAGAGGGTATTATATTAATGCTCATTGTGAATTTCATTCTGGATCCCCAGGCCACACAATTGAGAATTGTAGAGAATTTAAATGTAAAGTCCAAGACCTCCTCGATGCAAAGACCATAAATTTCAACCCTGTTGGTCCCAATATTCAGAATAATCTCATGCCACATCACCCATGGGCAACGTTCAATGCTATTGAAGAAGGTAGTGAGCAGATTCTGGTAACCAAGGTTGACGAGATCAAGATATCACTGGGGAATGTTAGAGAACATTTGTTGAAGCATAAGGTCTTACAAGAACTCCATGATTTTTACTTGCTATGTTCCTCTAAACCTGGGGAGTGTACTAGTTTGAACACGGCTATCCAACAGCTAATGGATGAAGGTGTCCTACAGGTAGAGAAGATATTTCTAGAAGAAGAGATTGATGTCTTAGAAATTCCTTGTTATTCGAGGAACATCTTAGTAACACACGGCACCCTGTTGGTGATTCAGGATCCCTCTACTCCATTAATGATTCAAACTTCAGTTACCCCCGTGACAGCTCAAACTTCTATTCCTCCTCTGTGTGACAACTCAAAGGCAGTTCCGTGGGAGTATAATGTGGTCTATATTATGGGGAAGAAATATGAGTGTCCCCTAGTGGTTAACAAGAATATTATCAACATTGCAGGAACCAGTAACATGACTCGTAGTGGCATGGTCTTTTATCCCCCGCCACTGCCTCCCAAAGAAACCAACAGTGATGCTCTAGCCAAGGCTAGGGGCAAGCAAGTGATTAGTGACCAGCCTGAACCTTCTTTAGGACAAGAAGCGGAGCAACGTTTGAGGATTCTCAAGCGAAGTGATTACAAAATGGTTGATCAACTCAACCATACGCCATCTAAGATCTCCATCATGTCCCTTCTCTTGTGTTTAGAGGCTCACCGTAATGCCTTATTAAATATTTTATGTTCTGCACATGTTACACAGGACATTTATGTGGCTCAGTTTGAAGGGATCGTAACCAATGTTATTGTAGGAAATTGTTTGAGTTTATGTGATGATAAGTTCTCAGTTGAAGGCAGAGCATACAACAAAGCACTGCACATTTGCATAAGGTGTTTGGATACGGTTTTATCTCGAGTTTTGGTAGACACAAGTTCTTCTCTCAATGTGATTCCCAAGGATACTCTATTTAAGCTGAATATGGATGGGGTAATGATGAGGCCTTGCACCCTAAGTGTTCGAGCATTTGATGGCTCGAGGAGGTCTATGGAGGGAGAAGTGGACTTGTCTGTCAAGACTGTCCCCACACCTTCTATCTTTCATTCTATGTTATGGACATTTGTCCCTCCTATACTTGCCTTTTGGGTCGCCCATGGATCTATGTAGCGGGAGTTGTGACATCTACTCTTCACCAATTCCTAAAATTCATTATAGACGACAAATTTGTTGTCATTTGTGCATAAGAAGATGTAGTGATTAATAATCTGACAACCTACCGTTATGTGGAAGTGGAAGGTGAGGCGCATGAGTTTCCCTTTAAAGCTCTGGAGATTATTTCTGTTGACAGGTTTCTCGTCGCGGAAGGTAAGAATTCTGAAGCACCCATGGCCTCTTTGAATAATTCTAAAGCTATCATGGAAGCTAGATATCCCCATGATGGTTGGGGAAAAGTGATTGAGGTATCTGAGAAGAAAGATCGTTGTGACCATGGATATCATCCACCCTCCTCCGTGCAAGCTAGTTTGGTTCCTCTCAAAGGAAAGCAGGTTCTCCTAATTTCTGAAGTGTTCATCAGTGCTGAAGCAATCATTCCATACGGAGTCAAGACTCTTCAAAATTATCCATCTTTAGTTTTCTGCATTCTCATTTGTAACCTTTCTTGTTTTATTCAGTACTCATTGTATGCAAAAGTGTTTCGTTTTATGTTAAATCACAATGCATTGAATATGATTGTCTTGAAATAATCCATTCGTATTCACTTATTTACATTTTTTTTACTTTCTTTTCATACTTAACTCATTTTTAATAAAAAAAAAACAAATAACTCTTGAGGGAGGTTGATAAACATATGACACCTAGATTCCCAAACGGTATGATGTTGAATAAAACCCTGCTGATGATGTACAAGCATTGTTTCAAATCCCCAAAAATAGGAGATATAAGGGAGATAGAACCTCATCAACCCTTTCGAGCCTTGAATTAGGAGTTTCTTTTATGTAGAAAAACCCTCGATTTTAACCCTGGGGCGAGTAGGTTTTAGTTAATCCGATTGAGTGTTCATAACACATCAAGAGTATGCCTCTAAAGTTATCCATCAAAAGGCTGAGGACAGTCAAAACTGTAATGACTAACCTTTATCTATCAGCTGTGTGCATCAAAGAGAATGATATCCCCATGGGTATCTATCGCACTTCAGGAGGTCAACAAGTGACGATACCCAATGGTTATCCCTCATCTATCAAGGACTCAGGCAATCACAACCACTCGAAGACGACGCAAAGATGAATCACTTGTTCAAAAATAAAGAGACAAAAAGCCCCGCTAAGTCGAAACTTGAAAAGCAAGTGACTTAGGCAAAAGTCAGGGCATCCCGTTGGACGGCAACTTCAAAATCAAAAAATTGTCCTGGAAAAAATTAGGGAAAAGAAAGGATTATAAAATAAAAATCCTCAGTAAAGAAAAAGGTCGAGTGATCAGACACCAAGAACAAAAGTTAGTGACTATCGTGTCCAAGAAACCTATGTGGTTCCTCAATCATCACAAACTCTCTTCTCGAGATATGAGTGCTCGTCATCGAGTTAACTGAACATAGGTATGGAGAACATCATGGAGAATGGGTGGGCACCAAATAATTTTGAGACTTAAATCCTTTTTTCTAAAACCGTGAACCAGACCATGTTACAACCCTTAGAAGTCCTAACTGAAGCACGGTTTAATTCAAAAGAAATACTGTAACGAGAATACGGTAACCTGACTCCTCGGAGATGTGCTAAAAATTTTAGTTGGTAACACACCACCTTTTCGTAAGAAACAAAAAATTGATGCTTCAACATCTTTTCAATAAAAGTTTTTAAACTTTAACACAAGCGTATGATTTTCATTAGAATTATCATTCTTAGACAAACATTCCTTGCATGTGAGTGAGTTCTTGAACATCAAGTAACTTTGCATGATGAGCATCAAATGAAAATCTAGTTATCCCAAAGGACAAATTGCTGCAGGAATCTGTCGAAAAGCAGATCATCTTGAAGAATGATCTTATTCTGGGGCTTTCCCTCGAAGTTGTAAATTAGAGGATATCACATTGATAAATCTCTTCCAGCCTTTGCCAACCAATCAGAGGAAATCATGTCGATAAATCCCTTTAAACTTCAATCTGGGGAAATTAGGTCGAGTAACCTATTCAGAATTTGTTCAACCTATAGCAGTTACGTCGGGATTCGATAAATCTCTCCAAAGAATCCATGATCAGAGGCAGTTTATATCGTGGCCTAAGATATTGGGGCATGCCACCTTATGTCGTATGATGACTCGAATCTTCCAGCCTTCCACTTAAATAATATCCTTTTAGATATCATTATAGACATGGGCATTCCTCATCCCCTCTTATGAAGTTGTTCAAGCAAATTCCTGTCATCCGTACAAATACGACCAAGCAAAAGCATCATGACAGTCAATTTGGCTCAATTAACATCCTCAGAATCATCATCATTCCCTGCAGATGTTTAAGCACACAACTCCCTAGTAACGAAGTAAACTCGGGGCATCTGAAGATACCCAAGCCCATTTCCTAGTCCCCAAGTGGTTCGTGGAGTAAGGAAATTTAGACCGACTATTTCCTCCCCAACAATAGAGAAAGCTTAAAACATTTAAAGAGATCCATGTTGTGATCGGTGGATCTGGAACTGACTGTTTAACGCTGGTTCGCGAAATGTCGCGGTAAGCAAGAGTCGCCACCGTCTTTTATTTTCTCCAAATGGAAAGGACAAAAGCACAGAAAAATTCCTTATAGAGATTGCTCTCGGTTCGGGAGGTAGGTTATAGAAAGGGAAGGTGTTAGCACCCTTTCTATCCATGGTTATCCATGGGCTCTTAGATACTTGCTCAATGTGTTTTCAAAATTGGTTTGTTTGCTTTTCAATGTGGGCTTTAAAAAGTTTCTTTGAAAAATTTCCGTTCGACTCGTACGTCAGAGTGTTTGAAAAAATTTGCTTTGAAAGCTTTTGAAAATGTGTTGGTGTGAAAAGTATTTTTTGTTTGTTTTTTGAAGAGAGCAAGTATCCTTGAGAACCTACCTACCCTAAGGAATTCGTCTGTGTAAATGTCCTTTAAAGTAGTGCCATCCCACCATTGAGAGGTAGGTAGCACCACCGTTGGAGGTGTTCGGGTCAATTCGAGTTTGGGACATGGTGATCACCAGAGCAATGGGAAGACACCTTAGAAGCTACCCTCATGCCAGGTTCCCGGATCATGAGGACTTACTAAGACGTCCTCTACTCGACGATCACCTTTCGAAAGGCAACAGTGAGGCGTACCCTAGGGGTGGTGTGTGCGAATTGTGTGTCGTTTTCATTTGATATTTTGTCTTGTCATGTTTGTTGTGATCTACGCTTGATTTTATTTTCAAGGCCATACATTCTTTCATGCTTTTGATTAACAGTTAATATTTGCGGGAAAAATAAATCTACAACTATTACAAATGGCGCGGGTCCACATCGCCAAAATTAAACCGGACCCGATTTGACGGAAAATAAATAAAGCAATAAAATAAAAGTGCGAGAAATAAAATCGTTACAACGCTTTGGGAGAATTACATAATTACAATAAACGACATAAAATAAATGCGCGCAATTAAATAAACTACGAACATGGGCGTTGGACCCTTTTGCAAAATTAAATTAATAATTAAAATAAGAATGTTTTTTTTGGTATTTTTGTGTTTTTTAAGATTTAATAAACGAAAGAACTAATTAATTAAAAAAACTAAAATAAAATGTTAAACCTAGTTCTAATTATTTTTAAGTTTATTATGGAAGTATTAAAATTTTAATCTAAATTAAACCTAAGTTTTTATGTACAATTAATTATGAAAATCAATAAATAATAATATTATGATCAAAAGGAAAAATTAAAAGGAATGAAAATTGTCAATTAACCTAATTCTACCTTTTTTATATTTAATATGAAAAGAATTAAAATTGCAAAAATCCTAATTAAAGCTAAATTCATTATATGTTAATTTATTTACAAGAAAATAATTATAATAAAAATATTTATTATTTTTTGGTCTTTTCTGATTTTTTGTGTATTTTATAATTTGTAAAAGAGATAATTAATTGATTTAACAAATAAGGAAAATAAAAATCATTATTGAAAATAAAATAAAAAATGTATAGAGAAGCAAACCAAAGGGGGTTTTCTGTCCCAACATGGAGGTGTGGACTTTAGAATTCTGGCCCAATTAAGCATGAAATCCATTGACTTTTATGCAAGCATGTGGCGCGTTGACTGGAGTGTACGTGTTCTTCAGATCCATGCCATTGGTTTAATCCTCAGGGGGCACGTGGACGTCTGGATGATGGTGGCGTATGGTGAACCATAGCACTGAAACTGCATGGGAATTATTATAGCAAAATAATATTGAATTTGTTCAGACCTGGGACTCGAACCCAGGTCTTGGATGTGAACGCTACCAACGCCTGCCAGCTGAGCTGTTGAACACCTTTGATATATTAATAACAAACAAATAACAAAAAGAAAAAGCAAACGCATTAGTGGTTAAACGCGCGAAATTTAAAACCAGCCTATCGTTGATGGACAACACATCGTCTTCTTCATTGTTTTTATTTTTTCTGAAACAAAAGCCTATGGAAACGGTTTTGAACGCATGGTCTTAGGCTAGCTTCAAGAAAATAGCGACTAGCGCTATGATGTCAATAAATTGATCGCGAGGGTCAAGATCTCTTCGTCTTGATGTACTGACTTGAATGGCATGGGTCTGGAACCCTAATTTTACTTGGTTTGGGAAACCCCAATTTTCAAACGCTGTAAACCCTAAAAAGCAGTTATGGCATAATCGCGTATGGCGTGTAAAAATTCAATCAAACACAATGGTTAGTTTCAGAAGCTCAAAACAAACATGATGCCATGAATAGAATGCTGTAAAAATGCTTAAAAGATGATATACGATTATAAATTTTTTGCTTTACAGTTTGAGTTACAGGTACCAATTCCTGGAGCTTTTGTGGTTGTTTTTGATTGGAGCACGTTCAGTGAGGTTTCAGGAAGCTATTGAGACAAGAATGGTGCTTTGAATCGACCTCTAGAGTGCTTTTCAGTTTTTAGCTTTTATGGAGAATTTTCAAGTTTTGTAACCTGTTCTTGGGCGCAGCTTAGAGTGTTCCAGCATTAGGGTTTGATTCCTGGTTATGTAGTGAGCATATTAGGTTAAGAAAATTGCACAAAATCTTTTGAATTCAATGGTTTCAATATTTGATTTTATAAGATCTTTTTTGAATCTTTTTTCATGTGTATTTGGTGTCAATTAGCTCAAATCAAACCAAAACTTGCCTAATTAGGATGTGCACGTGATATTGAGAGTAAAACATGCATGAAAAGATTTTTTAGGTCAAGTTTGATATTTTTCATGTATTTAAATAATTTAAATGAATTAATATAAATAATAATTCAAATAAATAAATAAAAAATGAGAAAATACTTCCCTTTGGGCCAAGTGGTCGTGCATAGGCTTGGAATGATGAATCTTGGAAGAAAAATGGGCCCATTAGCAATTTTAGGTCATTTGAACCATTGTTGACTTTTCAAAATTCCCAAAAATTTCCCAACTTCCACAAGGCATAACTTGCTCAATTTTTAAGCTTTTCACATGTTCTTGGACATTTTGGAAAGGTCTTTGAGTCCTTTAACCAATGCCTTTTGTCCCATGCCATTTTGATTTACCAATCTCAAGTTATGGCCTTTGACTTAAAGTCCCTTTTTGTTGACTTTTGAAAATGACCTATAATGTTGAAATTGATAACTTTTTGTGAGAGCATTTCTTGGACTTGAAGTATGAAGATGAGTTGTAGGAAATGTCTTTCTCTTCAAAATGAGCTTTGGATGGAATTTTTCTGATAATCCATGTGAAAGTTATGCCCTGGTCAATTTCAGTTGACTTTTTCAGCTGTCCAAATATAGCAACTTTTGCATCTTGATGATTTTCTGAGCCAAATTTTGAGAATCATGGTCAAGCATTGATCAAATGATGTTTGTGGCTTCAAAATGATATGTTGACCAAAAATTTGAACTTTTGACTGCCAAATGACCATTTTGCCCCTACAGTTGACTGTAATGTAATCTAGGGTTTTGACTGTGCAATTTTGAACTGAATGCCTTGAAACTTGATATGAGGATGCTTGACCATCTTTGTAAGCATATGAGACTTGATTGGGCCTTTGAAAACTTCATTTTCTTGATCAAAACACAAACCCTAGTTTTGACTGTATAGGAGACAGTTACACTGCACAACCCTTGGGGAATTTTGTGTCTTGGCTTGGCAATTTCTTGGAGAATATGGGAGGGCAAATTTTGGGGTACAACAGTTGCCCCTGTTCAATCTTCTTAGACCTGAGGATGCAGATTGGCTGACGTGCCTTTCGTAATCCGAGGGTAGAAGATGATTGGACACTAGAGTGCCCAGAAATTTGCGCTCACATAGTAGCAGTGTGATGATGGAATGGGCTTATAGATGCCATTTGGAGATTGGTGGATAGGATGATGGGCTTATAGATGCCATCTCGATGTTGATCGCGTAGGAGATTCCTTAGCGAGAACCTGCATACCTGCAAAAGAAACATGAGTTCCTGACACGTTGCAGGAGCTGATTTTCAGATGCTTGATACAGATGTGTCCTGACTGGTTACAGGAGCTGAGTCTGGAGCTTCAAACGAGGATGAAAGAACCAGGGATGGTTACTGCCTTAGCATGAATGATAAGAGAACCTTGGGTGATTTTAATTTCAACAACGCTCGTTGAGAAAAATCTTAGTGGAAATTACCATCTTTGCATTATCAGGAAGAGAACCAATAGACCATTATAATCTGAAAGGAAATCACCTCACTCGCCGTCGGAGAGGGAATCATAGGAAAAGGAACTGTCACCTCACTCGCCGTCGGAGAGGGGACCATAAGAGACTATTACCTCACACTCATCGTCGGAGAGGGAAACATCTGGAGAAGGAATTACCACCTCACGCACTTGCCGGAGAGGGGACCATAAGAGACTATCACCTCACACTCATCGTCGGAGAGGGAAACATCTGAAAGAAGGAATTACCACCTCACGCACTTGCCGGAGAGGGGACCATAAGAGACTATCACCTCACACTCATCGTCGGAGAGGGAAACATCTGAAAGAAGGAATTACCACCTCACGCACTTGCCGGAGAGGGGACCATAAGAGACTATCACCTCACACTCATCGTCGGAGAGGGAAACATCTGAAAGAAGGAATTACCACCTCACGCACTTGCCGGAGAGGGGACCATAAGAGACTATCACCTCACACTCATCGTCGGAGAGGGAAACATCTGAAGAAGGAATTACCACCTCACGCACTTGCCGGAGAGGGGACCATAAGAGATTATCACCTCACACTCATCGTCGGAGAGGGAAACGTCTTAAAAAAGGAATTACCACCTCACGCACTTGTCGGAGAGGGGACCATCATTTCTGCTGAGTCTTTATCAGAAAAATCTGTTGGGAGTCGATTTAGCTGGACTAGAGAAGACTTTGAAATATGTTTGAGCATTTTAACTGCGTCTTTCCTGAAAGGTAAAGGTCAGTCATATGCAATGCATGATATGGATCACACGATGATGTTCTCAACATAAATGAGATTTGTATGATGCGTTTATGCATGCTATAATGATGTATATGATGTTTTATGAATGTTTTCGTCTAGGAAAGTAAATCCTTGACGGGTGCCGGGAATTCATATCCTGGGCTGATGTTGGAGAATAAGCTTTTGCTTCCGCTGGGGATAATAGTTGCAAGAATACCGGTAGGAGAAGATGACTCCGTTGCGGAATAAACTTGGCAAATGGACGATTTTGCGGGGAGAATAGATACTCTGACGACCATGCTGGGAAGCAATACTCTGTGGGGATAGAGATGCTTTGCTGAGTGTAGATAATAACTTGCTGGGGATACCCTTATTGTTGGAAGTGTTGATAGACTTCGCTGGGGTAAGAAGACTTTGTCGACGACGCTCTTTCCGTGGCTTTTGGCTGAGGATAACCCAGTTATATCCTGTTAAGGAAATAACTCTTTAAATCAAGCCGGACAGCGCATTCGTGTTCTGCAGGGGGGATAAGCTTCCAGAATTTACTGGGGATAAACTTACTGCTTGGGGAAGATGGACTCCAACTTTCCTTGGGAACTTGGGTTGGACTCTTCTGGGGAAGTTTGAATTGCAGGGAAGTGATTCCTTTGAATATTGAGATACCGCCGGGGAACAATCTTTAGGCCGAGACTGCCGGGGATGCTTGTTAAGAATATATGTATGCTGCTGGGGAATGTTGGGATCTGCTGGAGGATGCCCAACTTCTTTAAGTTTGTAATTTCTGCTTGGAGAGAGTGCACTGTCTTGCTTACTCTCTGGGGATTTAATATGTACTAGTCATGTTCTTTAGTTGAACCTACCTTGGTACCTTGGAGGATAGAACAATTAGGCTGCTTGGACAACTCTTTGTTGCCCCTGTTTCTAGTGTCACCTGCAATTAGTTCCTTTGTTTCGTATGCAAATATTTATGAGTTAGCAAATTATTGTCAATGCATACATCACAAATTGAACCTTGGACGTTCTTCGCAAAACAAAACAGAAAAAGAAAAACACTTGGCACGTTTAACTGAAAGATATATTTGTATTGATTTTTGAATGGCCTGAAAAGTAGGCGTTTTGTGTACAAGAGGCTGACGTCCTAGTAAGAGAACGCCGCCGAATGAAAGAGTTTATACAAATTTTGTACAAAAGAAAAATAAAACAGCTGTGTGAAATATGAATGATCCCACTGGGTTTCAACTCTGCTATTGCCTTTATAATTCTGAGCGTCTCATCACTTGATGACCTTGGTTGAAGGTGAAGCTGACTGATCGATGCTGTCTGAACTTGATGTAGGTACCGGATTCTGGATGCAAAGTGATCCAATGAGACATAGTGTTACGCTTTTATCCCTAATTTTTGCCTGGACTGCCCTTTCGGGTTTTCAGTCCACCGGGATACCCATTTTTGCCCAAGCCGCCTTTTCAGGTTTTCGACTTGCCGGGTGTACAGATTTTTTTCATTTTCATCCCTTCATTTTGCCCGAACCCTTTTGGTTCGACGGGAAGCCCTAATTTTTGCCTAGGCATGTCAGCCTAGAGGGTCTTTTTCATGCGTAGTATTTTTTAACTATGTCTGCATTGGCGGGGTGAGGAAGGTCGTCACCATCCATGTTGGTTAATATCATTGCTCCTCCTGAGAACACATGCTTAACCACAAATGGCCCTTCGTATGTAGGGGTCCATTTGCCCCTTGGATCACTCTGAGGAAGGATGATTCGCTTGATCACCAGATCCCCGACTTGATATTCCTGTGGTCTGACCTTTTTGTTAAATGCCCTGATCATCTGTTTCTGATACGTCTGACCATGACAGATAGCAGCAAGTCTTTTTTCGTCAATGAGGTTGAGCTGATCAAGTCGTGTCTGGATCCAATCATCTTCGTTCAGATTTGCATCCTTCATTATCCGGAGAGAAGGAATTTGCACTTCGATCGGCAAGACTGCCTCCATGCCATAAACCAGAGAGAAAGGAGTTGCCCCGGTTGACGTCCTGGCTGAGGTACGGTACCCATGCAGAGCGAACGGTAACATCTCGTGCCAATCTTTATAAGTCACTGTCATCTTCTGCACGATTTTCTTGATGTTCTTATTTGCTGCTTCTACAGCCCCGTTCATCTTCGGTCTGTAAGGAGAAGAATTGTGGTGTTGTATTTTGAACTGTTCGCAGAGCTCAGCGATCATCTTATTGTTTAGATTGGTACCGTTGTCTGTAATAATCCGCTCAGGGACGCAGTACCGACAAATCAGGTTGTGCCGAATGAACCGTGCCACAACAGTCTTGGTTACTGTAGCATAGGAGGCTGCCTCGACCCACTTCGTAAAATAATCAATCGCCACTAGGATGAAGCGATGTCCATTGGATGCCGTAGGTTTAATCTCGCCGATCATGTCTATGCCCCACATTGCAAACGGCCAAGGCGCAGTCAGGACATTCAGGGGAACCGGAGGAACGTGCACCTTATCTGCATAGATCTGGCACTTGTGACATGTCCTGGAGTGTTGGTAGCAGTCAGCTTCCATTGTGGACCAGTAATATCCTGCCCGTAGGATTTTCTTAGCCATGGTGTGTCCACTGGAATGCGTACCAAAGGTCCCTTCATGTAGATCTTCCATGATCTGTTCTGCTTCAATTTTGTCCACATAACGCAGTAAGGTTGAGTCATGGTTTCTCTTGTACAAGATGTCGTTGCTTAGGAAGAATTTGGCTGCAAACCTCCTCAGGAATTTCTTGTCATTGACAGAGGCACCTTCCGGGTATTCCTGAGCTTCCAGATATCTCTTCACTTCGTGGTACCAAGGCTTCTCAGTTACCGATTCAGTTTCGAGATCACAACAGTATGCCGGTTCATCTAGTTTCCAGATGATGATCCGGGGAGCTTCATTATCCCATTTGACCTTGAACATTGAAGACATTGTAGCTAACGCGTCCGCTAGCTGATTCTCTTCTCTTGGAAAGTGCTCAAAGGTTATCTCTGTGAAGTGGGGAATCAGGGTCAACACACATTCTCTATAAGGAATCAAGTTTGGATGTTTCGTATCCCACTCTCCTTTGATCTGATTGATCACAAGAGCGGAATCTCCGAAAACACTTAGAAATTTGATCCTTAGGTCGATCGCAGCTTGAAGACCCATGATGCACGCCTCATACTCCGCCATGTTGTTGGTACAGTTGAAACACAGCCGGGCAGTGAGTGGAGTATGAGTACCCTGTGGAGATATGATTATGGTGCCGATATCGTTTCCCAAAGCATTGGAGGCTCCGTCAAAGTGCATAGACCATCGGGATCCTGGTTCAGGTCCTTCATCCGGTCCAGGTACTTCACAGTCAGTTACAATCATAATGCTTTCATCCGGAAACTCGAAGTTCATGGACTGATAATCATCTACAGCTTGATGTGCCAGGTGGTCTGCCAATACACTCCCCTTGATGGCTTTCTGGGTTGTGTACTGAATGTCGTATTCCGTCAAGATCATTTGCCATCTTGCAATTCTCCCAGACAGAGCAGGCTTTTCGAATATGTACTTTATCGGATCCATTTTTGAGATCAACAAGGTGGTATGAGTCAGCATATACTGTCTCAGCCGGCGAGCAGCCCATACCAAAGCGCAGCAAGTTTTCTCAAGCAGTGAGTATCGGGTCTCACAGTCGGTAAACTTTTTGCTAAGGTAATAAATGGCATGCTCTTTTCGGCCAGACTCGTCATGCTGCCCCAGCACACACCCCATTGAATTGTCAAGCACTGTCAGGTATAGTATCAGAGGTCTCCCTTCAACCGGTGGCATAAGGATAGGTGGTTCTTGGAGATACTCTTTGATTCTGTCGAAGGCAGCATGACATTCATCGTTCCAACGTACTACCTGATCTTTCTTCAGCAGCTTAAAGATTGGCTCACAGGTAGCAGTCAGATGAGATATGAATCGAGCGATGTAATTCAGGCGTCCTAAAAAGCCTCTGACTTCCTTCTCTGTCTTAGGAACTGGCATCTCTTGAATAGCTTTGACCTTAGCAGGGTCCACTTGAATACCTTTATCACTGACCACGAAGCCTAGCAACTTCCCCGATCTTACCCCGAAGGTGCACTTGTTCGGGTTCAATCTTAGCTTGTATAGTTTCAACCGGTCAAACAACTTCTGCAGATGATCCAGATGCTCTTCCTCAGTCTGGGACCTAGTGATCATGTCGTCCACATATACCTCTATCTCGTGATGGATCATGTCATGAAATAAGGCAACCATGGCACGTTGGTAGGTTGCCCCAGCATTCTTCAACCCGAATGGCATTACCTTGTAACAGAAGGTGCCCCACTGAGTAACAAATGTAGTCTTTTCCATGTCTTCAGGTGCCATCTTGATCTGATTGTAACCTGAAAAGCCATCCATGAAAGAGAACACCTTGTGTTGGGCTGTATTATCAACAAGGACATCAATGTAAGGTAAGGGGAAGTCATCCTTGGGGCTGGCCCTGTTCAGATCCCTGTAATCGACACACATTCTGACCTTGCCGTCCTTCTTAGGTACCGGCACCACATTAGCAACCCACTGAGGGTAAGAAGTCACTGCAAGGAACCCGGCATCAAATTGTTTCATGACCTCGGCTTTAATCTTTTCAGACATCTCTGGACGCATCCGACGGACCTTTTGCTTAACTGGAGGGCAGTCTTCCTTAGTTGGCAAGTGATGGACCACAATGTCGGTATCCAACCCGGGCATGTCTTCGTAGGACCAGGCAAAGATCTTCATATAGTCATGTAGCATCTTGGTTAACCGTTGCTTCACGCTGAGCTCTAGGTTGGCACCAATCTTCACCTCTTTCCTGTCGGTTTCAGTACCCAGGTTTATGGTTTCCACTGGCTCTTCATGGGGTTGAATTGCCCTCTCTTCCTGAAGCAACAGTCTTGCAAGCTCGCCAGGCACTTCGCAATCATCTTCACCTTCGTCTTCGGCTAAGTTGATCGGATTTTCGAAGTCATAATTGGCAGTAGCAGAGTTGTTATCAGTGAGATCCAGAGTGGATTGGAACCTGTATGAGTGAGTGTGTGTGTAAATACAGCTGTTTTGAAAATTATGTAAAGGAAAAGAAAGACAGAAAAGGAACACAATATTTGCAATGCGAAAAATACGTCCAAGATTTTCATTCATGATGTATAAAATGACAGTTTGTATGCCCTCACAAATAGAACCACGGTGCCTCGGGTAAGACACCGGGCCATAGAGTTTATCATTGTTTATTACAAAATAACAAAACAAAGAAATTTATTACTTAGTAACAAAAGAAACAGGGAGATTGTCCTTTGCGCTCCAATTGTTAAGTCCACCGTCAGTTGCCGGGTAGATCCAGCTATCAAACTCAGCTTCGTCAACTTCCTCTTCATCCCCAATGGCATTAATCCCATGAGCAGGCAGGGGAGCTGTCACCACATTTGGCTTGTCAGATGCCTCAAACTGTACCTCCTTAGCGTCAATGAGGTCCTGCAGCTTGTTCTTTAGTGCCCAACAGTCATCGGTAGAGTGCCCCGGGCTTTCTGAATGGTAAGCACAACGAGCATTCGGGTTGTATTTGGGAGATGTTGTATTGGGGAACTTTGGAGCTTCCCTGACAGTCACTAAGTTGGTGGCTAGCAACTGTGGCAGAATCTGTGATAGGGTCATGTTTAACCGGGTAAACTCCCTCCGGGGTCTTTCAGCCCTTTGGGAATTGTTTGGCCGAGGAGCGGCAGCAGGCTTAGCAATCATCACCGCGTTGACAGATTGGCGGTGCTCAGGTCTCTCTGACTTCCTAGAACCATACACGGCACTAGACTCCTTCTTAAAAGGTTTCTTTTCCGAACTAGAGGATGCACCCTTTGCAATCTTCCCAGATTTCAGCCCAGCTTCAATTCTCTCTCCAGTCAAGATCAAATCAGTGAACCCAGCAGAAGAATTCCCAATGAGATGGTTGAAAAACGGCCCAGATAGGGTCCCCAAGAACATGTCTACCAACTCCCGATCAGTCAATGGTGGCTGCACCCTGCCAGCCAGGTCTCTCCACTTCTGAGCGTACTCCTTAAAACCTTCGCTTGCACCTAACGCCATACCCTGGAGTTGGGTACGTGTGGGGGCAAGGTCGGCATTATATTGATACTGCTTGTAGAAAGCAGTAGCCAACTCCTCCCAGTTACGAACTTTGGTCCCATCCAGCTGATAGAACCATTCGAGATGAGTCCCTGAAAGACTCTCCTGGAAGAAGTGGATCCATAAATTCTTATCCGCAGAGTACGGCTGAATTTTTCGAACATAGGACCTCAAATGCAGCTTGGGACAAGATGCCCCGTCATATTTGGAGAAGGATGGTGCTTTGAACTTGTGCGGGATAATCACACCAGTCGACAAACCCAGATCTCCGAAATCCAGCCCAGGTGCCTGTTGCACCTCCATAGCCTTCAACCTGTCCTCCAGTTGTTTATATCTGTCGTCTGCCGAAGGGTACTGCTCTTCATCAAAATCTGTCTCGTTGTCGGAGACGACCGGACTAGGGACCTTTACTTCTGCCTGAGAAGGACTCTTGCCAACAGAAGAACCAGCCTCTTCATGCTGCAGAGTATTGCCAAACCTTCGGCCCGAGTTGAACAGAACAGTTCTTCTTTTCTTCTTCTTCTCCTTCTTCAGGAGCATAGCCTTTAATTCTTCTTGGCCTTTAGCCAGACCCTTGATTAGTTCTTGAAACTGCGCATTCTGCGCCTGGAGAGCCTTGATTGAGGTCTCAGTTGATGCAGATTCGGGATTCATGATGCTGAAATAGACAGCGAAGAACTGTAAGCAACCTGAAAAGGGGAAAAACCTGATATGCACATGATGTATGAAATGCGTATGCAATGCATTCAAGGGTTCGAAAGTTCAAATTTGTTGTAGACAAAAAAGAACACACGTTGTCATTAAAGAAAATCATTGTTTAATACATCAAGGCCTCATGGGCAAAAAGTACAAAAATCAAATCAATCCCAAAATACGCTGCGCATCCTCTTCGGAGCTATGTAGGTGTTGAGATTTCTCTCCTCATGCAGCAGACGAGTGAGCTCTAAGACCTTCTTTTCACTGGCATGCAGACTAGTCTCAAGAGAATTCCGTTCTTCCTTAAGCTGGATCCAGCTCTTCTGCATCTCTTCCCAGGACGTGGGCATATCAGGGTGCTGAATAGTGTAAGACACTTCCCCTTCCAAGACTGGTTCTTTGATCATTGGAAGCATGTGAGGATAAGGCATTACTAACTTCTGGGAGCGGGCTCGTACCCACTTGAGATAAGGTTCCAACGGGATGGAATTCCTATGCCCCAGTGTCTTGCTGTCTATCCTACTGGGCATCCTCCAGGCTCTGATAAATCTCTGACGAAGTCCTTGAGTATCGTTGTCGAAGTCAAAAACTATGTCGGGAATTAACATGTCATGAGGACCATCCTTCCGAGCATAACCAAACTGTCTCCAAGCCAGGCATGGGCTATAAGTAATACCTCCTCTGATTCCAAGTAAAGGAACATTAGGGTACTCCCCGCAACGATCAATGATAGTGACATCCTCTCTGGACCTAGGGCACCAATGTATATCTGCATGTGTAAGAGTCATCAACCGTTGTGACCATCTCAAACCCCGCTCATTCTTCAGGACTGATTGGGGAAGGTGCGAAATAAACCACCTTCCCAGGAGAGGAGTGCAACACATAAGGACACCTCTTTTTCTCATGGTTCGAGTGTAACATGAGTGAAGGATGTCCCCCAGCAATGTAGGTATAGGATTCCTGGACATAAAGATCTGAACAGCACTGATGTCAATAAGCTGATCTGGATTAGGGAACAACACCAAACCATAAACAAGGAGAGCCACAACCTCTTCAAAAGCTTGCAAGTCAAGGGAGTTCCAACATTCAAAGGCCTTCTCAAACAGAAACCTGGCTAGGAACCCTTTGATACCACTTCTGACTTCCCAATGTCCCTTGAGGTCAGATGACTGTAGGTGCAAGGCTTTAGCAATCTCTTCAAGCTTAGGTTCCTTTTCTGTACCGTTGAAGGGTAGCTGATCAAGGATAGGGATCTTCAGGAGCCGGGAGAACTCCTCCAATGTAGGTACCAGCTGATAGTCCAAGAAGGTAAAACAGTGATGCAGAGGGTCAAAGAATTGGAACAAGACCTTAATCATATCTTCCTCAATGTTGGTGTTGACCAAGCTGATGAGGCTTCCATGCCTTTCACTGAATGAGGAGTTCTCGGGAATCCTGGATATAAGCTCCTTAAGCTGAGGAGGGATCCTTACAAGATTGATTTGAATTGTCTTTCTACGAACAGTTTCCATGTCCTACAAAACAAGAACAAAGATGAAAATTCGAACCCCTGAAATGGTTAGTCAATGCATATGATGCTGGATGATGTCATGATGCTATGATTAAACACACTACAGATATTTACAAAGACAAACATGTAAGGCACACAAGGCACACAAGACAAGCCCTTAAGGTTTAAGGCCAGCATGGGGTCTGGGTAGTACCCTCTTGAAGTTGGTGGGTTCAACCTGTCCTAATCAAAGTAACCGGGTTCTAAGGTTCCCAATATCACGGGATTGCTTTCATTGTTCATCGTTTCGATTTAGCCACTGAACTGGCGACCGAAATATTCCAGGAAAGCAACCCTCAATTGAGTGTAGTATCGAGTATCAACCAACCTCGGACTACACCAAAGTCAGTTATCTCACTACCCTAAAGAGGCCAAGATAGTTCAATTAAGGTTCCTAAGGTCTGTTGATGCTTCACGACACCACGCGGAGGCCCCGTACTCTCCTTGACTGAACTCAAGGGTTACCGGTACACACCAAAGTGCCACATCAACGTAGCAGACTGTTTCAACCATGTCGGTATACCCCGCACAGTTCCCTCACAGCCTTGTTGCTACTTTCTAAGAAGGTATCCCCAGATCCGGGTTAGGATCTATAGAACTCCCAAGCAACCCATAATTTAAAGCACACAAAGCAATACAATTGAAAACATAGTTATGACCTAGCCCTAAGGTACACCCCACTTTAAGATTATCCCCAGCAGAGTCGCCAGTTCTGTGATCGGTGGATCTGGAACTGACTGTTTAACGCTGGTTCGCGAAATGTCGCGGTAAGCAAGAGTCGCCACCGTCTTTTATTTTCTCCAAATGGAAAGGACAAAAGCACAGAAAAATTCCTTATAGAGATTGCTCTCGGTTTGGGAGGTAGGTTATAGAAAGGGAAGGTGTTAGCACCCTTTCTATCCATGGTTATCCATGGGCTCTTAGATACTTGCTCAATGTGTTTTCAAAATTGGTTTGTTTGCTTTTCAATGTGGGCTTTAAAATGTTTCTTTGAAAAATTTCCGTTTGACTCGTACGTCAGAGTGTTTGAAAAAATTTGCTTTGAAAGCTTTTGAAAATGTGTTGGTGTGAAAAGTATTTTTTGTTTGTTTTTTGAAGAGAGCAAGTATCCTTGAGAACCTACCTACCCTAAGGAATTCGTCTGTGTAAATGTCCTTTAAAGTAGTTCCATCCCACCATTGAGAGGTAGGTAGCACCACCGTTGGAGGTGTTCGGGTCAATTCGAGTTTGGGACATGGTGATCACCAGAGCAATGGGAAGACACCTTAGAAGCTACCCTCATGCCAGGTTCCCGGATCATGAGGACTTACTAAGACGTCCTCTACTCGACGATCACCTTTCGAAAGGCAACAGTGAGGCGTACCCTAGGGGTGGTGTGTGCGAATTGTGTGTCGTTTTCATTTGATATTTTGTCTTGTCATGTTTGTTGTGATCTACGCTTGATTTTATTTTCAAGGCCATACATTCTTTCATGCTTTTGATTAACAGTTAATATTTGCGGGAAAAATAAATCTACAACTATTACAAATGGCGCGGGTCCACATCGCCAAAATTAAACCGGACCCGATTTGACGGAAAATAAATAAAGCAATAAAATAAAAGTGCGAGAAATAAAATCGTTACAACGCTTTGGGAGAATTACATAATTACAATAAACGACATAAAATAAATGCGCGCAATTAAATAAACTACGAACATGGGCGTTGGACCCTTTTGCAAAATTAAATTAATAATTAAAATAAGAATGTTTTTTTTGGTATTTTTGTGTTTTTTAAGATTTAATAAACGAAAGAACTAATTAATTAAAAAAACTAAAATAAAATGTTAAACCTAGTTCTAATTATTTTTAAGTTTATTATGGAAGTATTAAAATTTTAATCTAAATTAAACCTAAGTTTTTATGTACAATTAATTATGAAAATCAATAAATAATAATATTATGATCAAAAGGAAAAATTAAAAGGAATGAAAATTGTCAATTAACCTAATTCTACCTTTTTTATATTTAATATGAAAAGAATTAAAATTGCAAAAATCCTAATTAAAGCTAAATTCATTATATGTTAATTTATTTACAAGAAAATAATTATAATAAAAATATTTATTATTTTTTGGTCTTTTCTGATTTTTTGTGTATTTTATAATTTGTAAAAGAGATAATTAATTGATTTAACAAATAAGGAAAATAAAAATCATTATTGAAAATAAAATAAAAAATGTATAGAGAAGCAAACCAAAGGGGGTTTTCTGTCCCAACATGGAGGTGTGGACTTTAGAATTCTGGCCCAATTAAGCATGAAATCCATTGACTTTTATGCAAGCATGTGGCGCGTTGACTGGAGTGTACGTGTTCTTCAGATCCATGCCATTGGTTTAATCCTCAGGGGGCACGTGGACGTCTGGATGATGGTGGCGTATGGTGAACCATAGCACTGAAACTGCATGGGAATTATTATAGCAAAATAATATTGAATTTGTTCAGACCTGGGACTCGAACCCAGGTCTTGGATGTGAACGCTACCAACGCCTGCCAGCTGAGCTGTTGAACACCTTTGATATATTAATAACAAACAAATAACAAAAAGAAAAAGCAAACGCATTAGTGGTTAAACGCGCGAAATTTAAAACCAGCCTATCGTTGATGGACAACACATCGTCTTCTTCATTGTTTTTATTTTTTCTGAAACAAAAGCCTATGGAAACGGTTTTGAACGCATGGTCTTAGGCTAGCTTCAAGAAAATAGCGACTAGCGCTATGATGTCAATAAATTGATCGCGAGGGTCAAGATCTCTTCGTCTTGATGTACTGACTTGAATGGCATGGGTCTGGAACCCTAATTTTACTTGGTTTGGGAAACCCCAATTTTCAAACGCTGTAAACCCTAAAAAGCAGTTATGGCATAATCGCGTATGGCGTGTAAAAATTCAATCAAACACAATGGTTAGTTTCAGAAGCTCAAAACAAACATGATGCCATGAATAGAATGCTGTAAAAATGCTTAAAAGATGATATACGATTATAAATTTTTTGCTTTACAGTTTGAGTTACAGGTACCAATTCCTGGAGCTTTTGTGGTTGTTTTTGATTGGAGCACGTTCAGTGAGGTTTCAGGAAGCTATTGAGACAAGAATGGTGCTTTGAATCGACCTCTAGAGTGCTTTTCAGTTTTTAGCTTTTATGGAGAATTTTCAAGTTTTGTAACCTGTTCTTGGGCGCAGCTTAGAGTGTTCCAGCATTAGGGTTTGATTCCTGGTTATGTAGTGAGCATATTAGGTTAAGAAAATTGCACAAAATCTTTTGAATTCAATGGTTTCAATATTTGATTTTATAAGATCTTTTTTGAATCTTTTTTCATGTGTATTTGGTGTCAATTAGCTCAAATCAAACCAAAACTTGCCTAATTAGGATGTGCACGTGATATTGAGAGTAAAACATGCATGAAAAGATTTTTTAGGTCAAGTTTGATATTTTTCATGTATTTAAATAATTTAAATGAATTAATATAAATAATAATTCAAATAAATAAATAAAAAATGAGAAAATACTTCCCTTTGGGCCAAGTGGTCGTGCATAGGCTTGGAATGATGAATCTTGGAAGAAAAATGGGCCCATTAGCAATTTTAGGTCATTTGAACCATTGTTGACTTTTCAAAATTCCCAAAAATTTCCCAACTTCCACAAGGCATAACTTGCTCAATTTTTAAGCTTTTCACATGTTCTTGGACATTTTGGAAAGGTATTTGAGTCCTTTAACCAATGCCTTTGGTCCCATGCCATTTTGATTTACCAATCTCAAGTTATGGCCTTTGACTTAAAGTCCCTTTTTGTTGACTTTTGAAAATGACCTATAATGTTGAAATTGATAACTTTTTGTGAGAGCATTTCTTGGACTTGAAGTATGAAGATGAGTTGTAGGAAATGTCTTTCTCTTCAAAATGAGCTTTGGATGGAATTTTTCTGATAATCCATGTGAAAGTTATGCCCTGGTCAATTTCAGTTGACTTTTTCAGTTGTCCAAATATAGCAACTTTTGCATCTTGATGATTTTCTGAGCCAAATTTTGAGAATCATGGTCAAGCATTGATCAAATGATGTTTGTGGCTTCAAAATGATATGTTGACCAAAAATTTGAACTTTTGACTGCCAAATGACCATTTTGCCCCTACAGTTGACTGTAATGCAATCTAGGGTTTTGACTGTGCAATTTTGAACTGAATGCCTTGAAACTTGATATGAGGATGCTTGACCATCTTTGTAAGCATATGAGACTTGATTGGGCCTTTGAAAACTTCATTTTCTTGATCAGAACACAAACCCTAGTTTTGACTGTATAGGAGACAGTTACACTGCACAACCCTTGGGGAATTTTGTGTCTTGGCTTGGCAATTTCTTGGAGAATATGGGAGGGCAAATTTTGGGGTACAACACATGTCTATACCAGTCATCCACAAGAAGTCTAGCATGAAGGGAAAGTCAGATCAAGCTACCCCTCCTCAGCAAGGCAGCAATTCAATCCCCAACAAGGCTATAAATCAACTCTCAGGTTTTCAAGGACCAAGTTGTATTGGTATCTCAAGACAACGTGAAATGGACCCCGATGAGCCTAATCAATATCCCTATGCATATAGTAATCGTCACTGCATATTATATTGCATCCTCAAACGCATAGCATATCCATTGAAATGGATCATTATGCCATACACTTCAAAATGAATACGAAGTATAAGCCAGATTTGCTACCTTGCACAAAAGCCCAAACTAATCCTCAAAACAATATTACATCCCAACAGAGAAAGCCATCCTCACAACTCCCAATTGACATCTGTCATTACACTATAAACTAAAATAATCCATGGTGCCAGTACACTGTACTCCCAACTCTCAATACCCTTTGTCAATCTTTTCTTGGGTCGTAGGTTGTCCATAGGTCCTACCATTTGTTATCTTTTCTTGGGTTGTAGGTCGTCCGTAGGTCTTACCCTCATGTTATATTTTCCTGGGTCGTAGGTCACTCGTAGGTCTTACCCTCATGTTATCTTTTCTTGGGTCGTAGGTCACCCGTAGGTCTTACCCTCGTGTTATCTTTTCTTGGGTCGTAGGTCGCCCGTAGGTCTTACCCTCATGTTATCTTTTCTTCGATTGTAGGTCACCCGTAGGTCTTACCCTCGTGTTATCTTTTCGTGGGTCATAGGTCATCTATAGGTCTTACCCTTATGCTATCTTTTCTAGATTAGTAGGTCTCCCATAGGTCTTACCCTTATGTTATCTTTTCTTGGGTCGTAAGTCGCCTGTAGGTCTTACCCTCACATTATTTTTTCTTGGGTCGTAGGTCGCCCGTAGGTCTTACCCCCATGTTATCTTTTCTTGGGTCGTAGGTCGCCCGTAGGTCTTACCCTCGTGTTATATTTTCTTGGGTCGTAGGTCGCCCGTAGGTCTTACCCTCACGTTATCTTTTCTTGGGTCATAGTTCGCCCGTAGGTCTTACCCTCATGTTATCTTTTCTTGGGTTGTAGGTCACTCGTAGGTCTTACCCTCACATTATCTTTTCTTGTGTCATAGGCCGCCCGTAGGTCTTACCCTCACGTTATCTTTTCTTGGGTCGTAGGTCGCTCGTAGGTCTTACCTTCACGTTATCTTTTCTTGGGTCATAGGTCGCCCGTAGGTCTTACCCTAACTGTTGTACCCCAAAATTTTCCCTCTCTTTTCCACAAGAAATCACAGCTTCGGGCTTTTCCTGATTTTTCAGATTGGTTTAAGAATCGGTCAAACAGACTTTTCTCATCAGTCAGACAAAATTAGGGTTTCCATTGATTTTGAATCAGTTCAAGCAGATTGTTAGGGTTTGGTTGAATTTGGCTCAGGGTTTGATCAGGCGGACGCTTCTTTGACAATAAATCAAGAATTAGGGTTTGCGCGCGCATTCTCAGAAGGAATTAATTCTACAGTTATTTTCAACTGACTCTGGGACATGGGTTGAGGCTTCTGATTGAAAGTTTGAAGTTTAAGTTTGATCAGTGAGATAAAGGACATATGGACGTTTGTTTGTTTAACTGTGCGATGTTTTTGGTTATTCAGAACGCCAGACGTTTATTGATTATTTATAATTTCTAAGTTAAAATTATTGGATAATTTCCAATTATTATAATTCAAGAAATTTAAGTAATTAAATAAATAAATGCAGAAGAATTAAAGAGATATCTGACAAAGAAAGATTTTTATTCATTTTTAATTGTTTGTTAGAGATATTATTTGAACACTGTAAATTTATTTACAATTGTTTACAATAATATTATTACAATGATTAAAAGTAAATTAAAATTATATCCTAAATCTCTGGAAATCTTCATCTTCTACTAATTGCATCCTTTGCTCAACCGATATTTATCTGCAAAGACAAAAAAGAAAGAAATCAGCACAGATAAATTAAAGGCATTTTCAGACAGTTAATCAGAAACTCATCATTAAAAGTGTTGGCCGGAATCAGTTTGTTCGCCCTCTCTGCAAATCACAAGAAGACTCTTGGTTCACAAAGAGGGAAAGAAAATATGTTTGCAAGCGTATGAATTAATACAAGGCAGCATATTAAACAAAATGCACAAAGCTACATGAAAAGGGACAAGCTACTGAATATGCCAAAACAAGTTGCAAAGTTCAAACTGAAACAAACAAGTTGAAAAGTTCAAATTGAACAAACTAGCTACTTGAAAAGGCAAACCAAACTGTCCAAATAAACTGTCCAAATAAACTGTCCAAAGAAGCTACCAAACTGTCAAGAAGATATCAAAAGATATCAAAAGATATCAAGCTGTCATCAAAGAAAAGAAGAAAGTACAATATGCAGAGAAAAGACAAAATGCAAGCAAACTTTCATCATTTTCCAGGCCATCACTTTTTCAAAAAAAAGGGACTCTAAGCAATATAAAATTCTTTTTTCTGTGGAGATAGAAAGAGAGAGAGAAGTAGGGAGGCTTACAGTTTGCAGGCTCAAGACATAGATAAATATAATAACAAACCAAATTGTCAAAGGAGGGCAGATCAACACATAAAAAAAGATATACCACAAAACTGTAAAGAGATAACAAAAAGCCCTCAAGCTTTTCAAAGCCTATAACCCAAAGCTATCTCAAGAAAACAAGCCACCAAGCTTACAAACTGCCTTCAAACAAACTCAGTATCAAAACCTGTGTTCAAACCCCAAACCTGTTACAGCATATCATCCTGCATAAAAGCCCCTCAAAAAACAAACAAGTTTCAAAAAAGGGCCTCAAGCTTAGAAACCAGTTTCAACATATAAGCCTGTAAACTCAATAACCTTCTTCAAACATCAAGCCTTAAGCCTGCATCAAAACACAAACACAAACCTGTGTTCAAACTGCATAAGCCTCAAAACTGTACCATACAACCTGCATAATACATCAAGCCTTAAGCCTGCATCAAAACACAAACACAAACCTGTGTTCAACCTGCATAAGCTTCACCCAACCTGTCCTAAACAAACTGATAAGCCTTTCAAGCCCAGCGAGCCTAAAAGCCATATATCATAACAACATAGCCAAAGCCTAAACACCAACAAAACGCCTCAGAACTAGGTTCATCATAGGCAAAGCCAACCGAGCAAAAGAGAGGAAGAACAACATCATCAAACTCAGAAGCAACAAACAAATATCCAAACGTACTCTCAGAGCAAAAGCTCATCATCGAGAATCACAACAATAAGCAAAGCGTTCAGATAAGCAAAAGAGGAGAGGAACTCAGAAGCAAATAAGCTAGGGTTTTTAGAAAGCTATCATCATTAAACTAAAGCAAGATACAAAGTACCAGGGAAGCCAGCAAGCCTCATCACTAGTCCCACGCCTCTGGCCACCGGAGACGCCTCCTGTCCACTATCCGCCTCCTCCCAAAGCAGAAACCCTAAAGGTAGTAACTCCTCCCTTTTCTTTTTTAACACCTCACATAAACATAGACAACACAAAAAGTCAAAACGTGCAAGAGGTAAAACATGCAAGAGATAAATCTTTGAAACCCTAAAACATGAAAAGCTGAGAATAATACCTTGTTGTCACCGCCTGAGCTACCATGAGGAGGAGGAAGCGGAGATGGCGTCCAGTGGCTAGGCATGGGAGGAGTTAGTCAGAAGATCGCCTTGGTTAAGAAAGATGAAGAGGACAACGAAGAAGAAGATGGAAGCGGCGCTGTTCAATCCAAACCCTTGTTCTGAACAAAAACATTGTGAACGCGTCTGGGCCTGTCCCTTGCAAAACAAACCCCAAGCCCAATCTCAATTTATGGCGCACCCCCCTTTTGAATCTGTTTGTTTGGGCCAAACACCTAACACCAGCCCATCCATTTTCTTTATACAAATCATTTCTTTTTTTTTATTTTTATCACATTATATCTTCTTTTTTTTATATAACTTATTTTGTTAAGAAAAACAATACATTTAATTTTTCTATACAAAATTTTCTTAAATGTTTATTTTTATTTTAGAATAATTAAAAATGCATGAATCTTAGGTTTGTTAAGTTTAAACAATTTTTTTTCTTTATTAAAACCTTTCTTTTGTTTAATTTAAATCTTGCGCATAAAAACATTAACTAAAAAATATAAATATTAGGTTATTAGGCTTAAATAATTTTCTTGTGTTTAAAACCTTTTTTTGTTTAATAAATCTTTTTACATAAGCTTTTTAAAAACATTAACTAAATACATAAACATTAGTTTTCTTTAACTTAAACATTTTTCTTTTTCTTTAAAACTTTTGTTTATATAATTGACAAAAACACAAATAACAATAAAACTTAATAATGCATTAGGTTAACATATTTTTTTCATTTGTAAATAATCACATACATTTTCACAAATACTTTTATTTCTCTTTGATTCTTATACTTTGCTATATTTTACATTGAGAATATGCGATTCGATTTGGTTGTAAATATTATTTGGACACTACTATCCTGATAAGACTCATCCCTATTTGTAAATATTTGTACCCCCATCCCCGGATACTTATTTGTAATAGCTTAGACTTTAAATTCCCTCAATTTATTGCTTTCTATATACTGTATAGTAATTAGGGTTTGTATGCGAAGATTCAAAATCAACCGCTAGATAACCTAATACAAGACAAATGCATGAAAATCAATACACCATTCACACTTGCACCCCTAGGGTAATCCCGCTTGTTGCCTTCCAAAATGGGCCATGTTTGCATGTCGAATACTTTGGCAAAACAAAAACAAATCAAATGATCATAGTCCCTCGATGACGCTTTCGAAGTTGCCTAAACAAAATGATCATAGTCCCTCAAGAAAATTTCCAAAGACACTTGACACTATTGCATTCATGGTCTAAACGATGACCCGCGCCCGTCCCGTTAACATCCTAACACAAGGTTGTTCACCAAATACAATGGTGAAACAACACTGTTAAAAGGGTTAAAACATGAGAAAAATCTTTGAGTAAATTTAGGGGTAGACAACTCTTAGTTACTTGATCAAACTTGCAAAACACACTTGCCTACTTTCAAAACACATTTCACAAACACAACTTCCAAAACAACTTCCAAAAACATTGAAACATCTTTTCAAAAAGACAAACACCTTTGTAAAACATTCGAGTAAAGAATTGTTACAACGGTTGCCTAGACAAGGCATATTTTTTCAAAACATTTTCAAAACCACACACACAAAGCACCATTTCAAACAATTGAAAATCAAGGCAAGTGATCTAAAACAAGTAACTAAGAGCCCATGGATAACCATGGATGAAAAGGGTGCTAGCACCTTCCCTTTTCATAATCTACCCCCCGAACCCACGAAAACATCTCAAAGGTTTTTCCTGTGCTTTTTAACCTTTCCTTGAGGATAAAATAAAAATTCGGTGGCGACTCTTGCTAAATCGAACAAGTGAGAATACAAACGCAAAACCTCAAGTCAGTTATCCCACCGTATCACACTAACGTTATCTTTTCTTGGGTCGTAGGTCGCCTGTAGGTCTTACCCTCACGTTATCTTTACTTGGGTCATAGGTCGCTCGTAGGTCTTACCCTCATGTTATCTTTTCTTAGGTCGTAGATCGCCCGTAGGTCTTACCCTTACGTTATCTTTTCTTGGGTCGTAGATCATCCGTAGGTCATACCCTCATGCAATCTTTTCTTGGGTCATAGGTCTCTCGTCGGTCTTACCTTCACGTTATCTTTTCTTGGACCATAGGTCTCCCGTAGTTCTTACCCTCACATTATCTTTTCTTGGGTCGTAGGTCGCCCGTAGGTCTTACCCTCATGTTATCTTTTCTTGGGTCGTAGGTCGCCCGTAGGTTTTACCCTCACGTTATCTTTTCTTGGGTCGTAGGTCACCCGTAGGTCTTACCCTCATGTTATCTTTTCTTGGGTGGTAGGTCGTCTGTAGGTCTTACCCTCGTGCAATATTTTCTTGGGTCGTAGGTTGCTCGTAGGTCTTACCCTCATGTTATCTTTTCTTAGGTCATAATTCACCCGTAGGTCTTACCCTCATGTTATCTTTTCTTAGGTTATATGTAGCTCATAGGTCTTACACTCACGTTATCTTTTCTTGGGTCGTAATTCGCCCGTAGGTCTTACCATCACGTTATCTTTTCTTGAGCTGTAGGTCATCCATAGGTCTTACCCTCACGTTATCTTTTATTGTGTCGCAGGTCGCCCGTAGGTCTTACCCTCATGTTATCTTTTCTTGGATCGTAGGTCGTCCGTAGGTCTTACCCTCGCGTTATCTTTTCTTGAGTTGTAGGTCGCCAGTAGGTCTTACCCTCATGCAATCTTTTCTTGGGTCGTAGGCCGTCCGTAGGTTTTACCCCCACGTTATCTTATCTTGGGCCGTAGGTCGCCCTTAGGTCTTACCCTCACGTTATCTTTTCCTGGATCATAGGTCATCTGTAGATCTTACCCTTATGTTATCTTTTCTTGGGTCGTAGGTCATCCGTAGGTCTTACCCTCTTATTTTATTTTCTTAGGTCGTAGGTCGCCCGTAGCTCTTACCCTCATGTTATCTTGGGTCGTAGGTCGTAAATAGGTCTTTCCCTCATGACTCATAGATCATACGCCGATCTTTACCTGTTGTCTTTACTTATTTTATGGGGTCATAGATCATACACCGATCTTTACACGTTGTCTTTACCTTTCTTTTTGAGTCATGAATCCTACACGATAGATTCTCGGTTGTTGTTAATTTTACCCATTACCTATGAACTATCATGTTGTCATTAATCCTACTTTCAGTCGCTATGTCATTATCACACCATATCTTTTCAATCACTATAACACCCACTTCCCCGAGAACCTTGTATTGGCACTGTTACCCCGTTACAAGCTGTCACTACTCAACCACATTTATCCATCATAACCAGTTCACCAGAAAATGAATTTTCTATACATAGCAGACATCACAAATAATAACACTTATACCATCTCTCCAGGACAAATTTCAGGTCTTGGTATTTAATCTTCTTCTACCTTAAATGATCGAAATGCTGACGCCAATCTCACTTTCAGACTTAAATTTGAAGATAGTTTTGAATTTGGATTCATTCGAGTGATTGGTTTGAGTTTCATCCAAGTTTTATTCATTCATCATCATCCAATTTATTCAAGGTTCGTCTTGATTCAAGGTTCTTTTCAAAAGTGGATTGTATCAATCATTTCATCACCAAAGGATTTCAATCAAGATTCAAGTTCCATACATCATCTCAAAATACAAAATCCAAAGGGGATGATAGTAAATACATTAAAATCAAGAGTTTTGAAGAAAAGAGGAAGTTTGTACAAAGTATAATACAAGTAACTTCACTAAAGCTTCAATTCAAGAAGCAAAAATCTCTAAAGATAAAAAATATACAAAGTTTCTTTTCATTCAAGATTCAAGATACCAAGTGGAATTACAATTCAAGGCCTCTAAACCAAGTTTCAAGATTACATCACAAGTGTATAGATATTCTAATCCTAATCTAATTTAACATATCCCTAAAAATTTCCAAACTCTTCATCTTTTTCATGTCCATAAACAGTAAAAAATCATACATAAAACCAACCCTGTTGTAGCCTTGTCTTGCTGTCTAAAACAGTCCAAAAAACCTGCATAAAATCTAACACTAAACAACAAATTCTATGCTCCAAAACCAAAATAAACATTGTTGTTTAACCTGCAAAACCTTGCCAAAACATCCTTGTACATACATGCATCCTTAATAAAACAAAACAATCCAAAATCTGCACAAATAGCCTTGTGAAAACAGCTTGCTATTGCTGCATAAACCTGCAAAATCCTGCTACAAAAACAGTCCAAAAGACCTGCTCTCAAATAAGTCCTATGCTGCCCACAACAATCCAAATTCAGCCCTGCATAACCTGTACATACCAATCCAAAAACCTGCATCATACAAAGCAAAAAAACCAGTTGCTACAAAACTTGTTGCAAGCCTATCAAAATAGTCCAAATTTGTGCCAAACCTGCATCATACAAAGCCAAAAACTAGCTGCTACAAAACCTGCTGCAAGCCTGTCATAATAGTCTAACCTTTGCACAGAATTAGCAAGGCTATAACCTGATTAAAAAGGCAACAAAATAGTGCACTATATTTGTTTAAAACTTATCAAACCTCCCCCTCAAAAACCCCTTCTTTTCACTATAAAACAGACACAAGAACACATAGAAAAGGACTGTAAAAAAAAATTATCTAAAATTCTCTCAACTCACCTTTGAAAGAATGTTTTCAGTGACATCCCATAAATTTTTGCTTCTTACCATAAACCTCAGCACATAAGCTTGTCTTCAAGGATTCGATTCACAACATTCACGTATTAGCATTAATAACAAAACAACAACATAACCTTAGAGAAAAACATAGAAGTTAGGGGAGAAATCAAATAGAAAAATCCATACAAACACCTCTGTCCCTCTCCATAAGCCTTGAATCGATTCCTTAACATTCTGCAAAATCGCCTTCAATCCCACCAAAACCTTGATTCATTTCAATACCTTGAACTTAAACAGCCAACCCCATTTCACCATCATAATTCATAACATCAACACACCGTTAACCTGAAAACCAAACTCAATCTTCCAGTATGCAAACCAATCCTTCAGCTCTGATTTCTCACTCCATAACCTGCAAACAAGTACTACTCAAAGAAATAAAACCGTAACAATTTCTTCAACCTCATTGCATAAAAATCACACATGATAGCATCCCACTTATGTTCATACCTACCAACAAACAATATATGTCTTCCCTCACCTTTAGCGTAACAAAGTAACCTCAGAATACACCAAACCATCCATCAGAGCTTCCATAATACCCAATTTGTAAACATCAAGCGCAACAACCACAAACAAGTTTACACAATAGATCCAGAGAAGAGTAGAAGGAAGGAGGGAAAGAAAGAGCTAAGACATAGGAAGGATAAAAACATATGTGTTGAAACTTTTAAGAACCTTGCTGGCATTGGATTCTCGTCGGACTAGCTCCGAGATATGAATTATTTCGTTTAAGCCTTTCATCACTTTTACTCGGTTGTGCATTGTGTTGTTGTTATCTTATGCTAGAGAGATCGATGAGAAATCCTCTGAGAGAGCAAGCAGAGGGATTATTGTTGTATGAAGATGATAAGAGAGAGAAAAAAATGTATCTTCTTTGTTTAGAAATCGAGAGAAGCGTGGGGGAGCAGAGAGATAAAACTTCATTTATTGTGAATTCCTTTTCAATTCTAGGTTACATCAATTTTAATTGGGAAAGTCAAAGAAATTAATTTGAATCAATTTTCCCTCTTCCCCAGTAACCCGCAGCGCCCAGACATCTTAAAATTAGGGCTTTCAAACCCCTTTCTATTCCTCTAAAATAGGATCTGGGTTTGGGCTTGTTTTTTTAGCCCAACCCATTTCACAAGTTTTGTTTTTTGTATTAATTCAAACCTAGAAATGACGAATGAAGCAACATGGTGCAGCGATTGAGGCGTTGGTTGGCAAGTGTAAGGTACTGGGTTCGAGACCCATGGGGAACATTTTACCTCTTTTCTGCATTTTTTTGTTTCCATTAAACCCATTGACCTTTTTTTGTTTCTTATAATATTGGAATGATTATAATAAGCGAATGATCAGGTGGTGCAGTGGTAAGAGTGTGTGTGAATGCTTCAGGTCACGGGTTCAAGACCTCCCGGGACATTTTTTCCATTATTCTGTTTTTTTTCTTCTTTTAACCCAAACTCTTTTATTTATTTTTAATTAAAACTGTAAATATAACTGAAAAATGAGCATGGCTTAGTGGAAAGGCAAGAGGACTCTAACCTAGGGGACATGAGTTCAAATCCTCCCTTTACTTCTTTTTCTTTAATTTTCTAAGTTTCAAGTTTTTTGTTGTTTCATTTTAAATTTTATACCAAAAATCACAAAAAAAAATAGAATTAGATTTTAATTTTCTTTATATGATAGAAAACACAAAAGTATTAGAATTAAGTTTTATTGTTTATTTTCCCAAAAAAAATATATCATAAAAATATTATAGTATCATTTTCTTTTACTTACTTGATAAAAATAATACAAAAATATTAAGAACTTATTTTCTTTATCTTTGTTTGATTACTTGGTTACATGTTCCCTTAAGTGATTCCCTGAATCGATTAAATTCATGTTGATCATTTCGTGTTGGATTAGACATTAGGGTCAAAACTTTGTATGATAACTTTAGGATAGAATTTCCCTTTTACACTCAACATTAGGTTCATCTTTGTACATGACAACAATTAGGTTTTTTTAGTCTCCCCCTTAGACCTTTTCTTCTTTTGTAAATTAAAACAAAAACTTATTTTCTTAAATCCAAAAACCAAACCCATTTCACACTTAACAAAAACACTTAACCAATCAAAAATTCCCTCAAAAAGGGCATGTTATCTCCATTCTACCGTGATATGGGCCGTGCCTATTGCTATAATGCGTGCGTTAATATCGTCCACTAAAAAACATCAATAAACTAACATTTTTTAGAAGAACTACGGTGTTCTGATTCCTTCACAGGATACGTAGGCAAAGGGTTACGAGACCCTCACAAACGCACTAATAAAAAAACATTTCATTCCCCGTTAGCAAGTATAGTTATAATAATACACACTCTTAGAAGCAAACAAATAAAATAGATCCCATTGATTACAATGGATGTGAGGGGTGTTAATACCTTCCCCTCGTATAATCGACTTTCTTACCCTCTCTTTTGGTTTCAAGACCATCATATCTATCCTCTTGTGTTTTTCTCGATATTTCCCCTTCCTTCGGGATAAATAAAGTTCGGTGGCAGCTCTGTGGTTTTTGCCGGTAGCTTCAAGGTGAACTTAAAGTTAGGCATTGCTCAAGTGAAACACAATTGATTGGTATTTTCACCAAAGGATTGAAGATCTACATATTCCTGAATTTGAAAAAGAAATTAGAAATAATTTAGATCGACTATGACTATCGTAGCTTCGACAACTTGGATTATGTGAAGTCAAGCTTCTCCGAATTATATGTTTTAATGAAGTCAACAAATGCAAGTGTATCAAGAAAGGATGAGAAAAATATCAAGAAGGCTATGGATCAAGATTTCACTACTTAAAGACTAGCTTCGATTGATTGAAATTCAATTTTTATGGTACAAGCTTTCAATTAAAGCCTTGGTATATTTTAGTGCTAAAAAATTACATTCTTTTTCATACATGTGCTTAAATAATTTTTTTATCTTATTGGCATTGGTTACACATTATTTTCTAAGGTTTTTAGAACTTTTTGTCCCAGTGTAACCAGTTACTTGAGAATGGTAACTGGTTACATCAACTTTAACAAAACTGTATTTTTAACGTTTCAGGAAAATTTCAGTTAAGTAATGGGTTACTTCAACAAGGTAACCCAGTTACCTGAACAAATTTTTTGAAATATTTTTAATGTTACAGCAATGTAATCGGTTACCTTGTTGAAGTAACTGGTTACCTTATTTAACCAGTGTCATTTTATTCTGAAAAATGAGTCAAACAAATTTGGGTTTGCATCCTTTGATCATGACATCTTTTCATCATTTTATACTCATTCAAATAGGTATGAAGATGTTATAAATGCTCTACTTTTTCAAATTCAATTCTTCACCTCTTTCATTCCAATTTCCAATCATTCATTCCTTTGTTTTTAAATAAGTGTTCTTGATATCAAAATTTTCATTAAAAATTTTCTGCACACTTTATCAAACCTGTCCAGAAAATTTCCAGCATCAATCATATTCATTTGAGCACTTGTATATCATTGAGAATTGCTTACTTAAAAGAGAAGATCAATCAAGTGATTGATATATTATATAATTCATTCTGAACTCTTGTAAAAATTAGAAATTCTTGTTATATCCTTGTTGTCCAGGATTGTTGGAAGCAAGAGAGTCATTAAGGGAGGATTGTTCTCTTAGTGTACTTAGTGAAAATCTAAGAGGATTGTTCTTGGTGTTTATGTTGGTCATTGTACAGGTCCAACCAATAGTAAAATCTCTTTTGTGTTGAAAGGGGACTGGAGTACTCTCGGACTGTAAGGGGAATCCAAGATACATCCTTGTGTCATTTATTTTTCCAGCATTTTATCGCTTTCTAAACACTTAACAAAACCAGAAAAATAAGAACAAACTTGTTTATAAAACCAGAATTTTTTAATTGGTCCTAATTCACCCCCCGTCTTAGGAAAACTTCATACTTACAATTGGAATCAAAGAAGATTATAGGTATCCTGTTCCTAAAGATCCAAAATGACTTTCGCAAATACAAATCCAGTTTTTAGAGACGGTGGTAGCAATAACAAGCATCCATTGTTTTATGGTGAATACTTTGATTTTTGGAAAATTCGCATGAAGGCTCACTTAGAAGCCCGGGGAGAAGAAATATGGGATGTTGTCCAAAATGGTATGTATGTTCTGGTATATGTTGTCAACAGTATTGGAACATCAAAGACTAAAAGTGCATGGGATGACGAAGATAAGAAAAAGGTCCTCTATGACAAAAAGATAATCAATCTTCTTCAAGGTGCTCTTAGCATGGATGAATTTTTTCTAATTTTGGCATGCACAACAGAAAATGAAATATGGGATACATTGGTAGAGACTAATTAAAGAACGAATGAAGTTAAAAGAGAAAGATTGAATACTTTAAGTCAAGAATACAAATTGTTCATAATGCAGCCCGAAGAATCAATCCTAGACTTGCAGAAAAGATTCGTAAATTTGACAAATCTCTTGAAATAACTCGGTATGACATTAACTAATGATGAATAAATTCTTAAATTGCTTAGATCTTTAACCAGATAATGGAAACCAAAAGTGATGGCAATTTCGAAAAAGAAAAGCCTTTCCTCAATGACTTCCACAAATTGTTTTGAAAATTTCAAGAATATGAGACGAAACTCAGAAGACTTGAGAAGCATGAAAATCAAGAGAAGAAATACAAAGGCATCACTTTGAAATTAGATTCAAAATAACGTCAAGATAATGATGCACCGGAGGAAGATGAAAACTTCACGCTTCTTGTGAAACGGATTGGTAAGTTCTTTGGTAAAAATGACAAATCTTCTTCTCATGCAAAAAGAAAGAAACATTTTAGGAAAAGGAGGTTCCCACTTCAACACAAGATGTCACATGTTATGAAAATGGTAAGCAGGGTCATATAAAGCCGGAATGTCTGATACTATTAAAAAAAGGTGGTTTCAAAGGCAAAAAGGAGTTTAAGAATAAAAAGGCCTATGTTGCATGGGAAGACAATGAGATACGTTCTTCATCTTATTCAGATAGTGACGAAGTTAAAATCTAGCATTGATGGCTTCATACCATTCCGATGATGAAGATGATGAGGTTAGTAATGATTTTTCTCTTTATGATAATGATGCACGGGGCGCAATAGATGAAATCTTAAATGAATGCAAAATTCTGTACAAAACCATATCATCTCAAAAGAAACAAATCTCATCTTTAAAAGAAAAAGTTGAGACAATGGAAAAAGATTTAGAAGATGAAAAACAAAAGATGATTAGTAACCAAAAACAGAATTTTGCATGCAATAATTGTGAATCACTTTCTTTCCAAATTGTCCAACTAAAAAGAGTTCTTGAAAGATATGAAAAAGGACAAATTGGGTTGGAAGGAGTCCTTAGTCAACAAAGATACTCAAATGATAAAAGTGGGCTTAGTTATTCAAAGTTTTCAAAACCAAGTTCCAACAAATCTATCTTTGTTAAGGCTAGTGACCAAACAACACAAGATAAAGTGAACAAGTCTAAGGTGGTTCATCATTATCCCAAAAAGAAAAGATTTGTTAAGAAGAAAACTTATCCTCCTAGATATAGAAGTAATTTTGTACCTACTTGCTTTTATTGTGGTATTGTTGGCCATACACCTAATGCTTACTATGTTAGAAACTTTATTGTAGCAAGTGGGCATTATGTGTAGGTAAAGAAAGGTACTAATAATTAAGGACCCAAAGCAACTTGAGCACCTAACAAACCTTAATTTGTTTTGTATGAATGCTTGAAAACTACTTCAAATATATGGTATCTCGATAGGGATTATTCCAAGCATATGATGGGAGATGTAAACCAATTTTCAAATCTAGTGCTTAAGGCCAAGGATTTTGTAACTTATGGATACAATAATAAGGGAATAATTCTTGGTAGTGACAAAGTTGGTGCACCACCTTTCACATCCATTGAAGATGTACTTTATGTTGAAGGATTGAAGCATAATCTTCTAAGTATAAGCCAACTTTATGACAAGGGCTTCAAGATCCAGTTCACCAAAGATGAATGCTTGATTTTAGATGAAGTCACCAATGAGGTAAAACTCAAAGGTAAAATAATCAATAATATCTTTATGATTTCTTTAGATGATGTATCTTTGAAAGTAAAATGTCCCATGGTAAACAAAAATGAATCATGGCTTTGGCATAAAAGGGAAGCCCATATACATATGGAACATTTAAATAAATTAACCAAACATGATGTTGTCATTGATTTACCAAAGATAAAGTTTGTCAAAGATAAATTATGCGATGCTTGTCAAAAGGAAAAACAAACCAAATTAACTTTCAAATCAAAGAATGTGGTGTCAACAACAAGACCACTTCAATTATTGCATATGTACTTATTTGGTCCGTCAAGAACAAGAAGCTTCGAAGGTAATGTATATGCCTTAGTTATTGTTGAGGAGTTTTCTAGATATTCTTGGACTTTGTTCCTTGTGCAGAAAAGTGATGCTTTCAAGGATTTTAAGAAGTTTGCAAAGAAAATTCAAAATGAAGAATCATTAAAGATTGTATCTATAAGAAGTGACCATGGTGGAGAATTCCAAAATGCATCTTTTGAAGAATTTTGTGAAGAACATGGTATCTCTCATGATTTTTCAGCACCAAGGACTCCACAACAAAATGGATTAGTTGAAAGAAAGAATTGATTTCTAGTGGAACTTGCAAGAACAATGCTTAGTGATGCAAATCTACCAAAATACTTTTGGGCAGATGTGGTTAGTACGACATGTTATGTTGGAAATCGAGTTATCATTAGACCTATCTTGAAAAAGAATCCATATGAACTCTTACAAGGAAGAAAGCCAAACATTACTCACTTTCATATTTTTGGATGCAAGTGCTTTGTCCTCAATAGTGATAAAGACAATCTCGATAAGTTTGACGAGAAATATAATGAAGGTATATTTCTTGGTTATTCCCTCTCTAGTAAAGCTTATAGAATATATAATAAAAGAACTTTAACTATTGAAGAATCTATGTATGTTTCTTTTGATGAAACTAGCACCTCTAAAGAGGACATAGTTGTTTGTGATAATGATGATGATATTATAGAATTACCCTCAGAAGAAGTTCCTAATGATCAAAGTGTGAAACAACTGGAACACCAACTATAAGTTTTACAACAAGATACAAATCATAGTGACCTTCCTCAAGAATGAAGAACCCACCATGATCATCCAATTGACAAAGTAATTGGTGACATAAGAAAAGGATTTTCAACAAGACTAAATATCAAAGATGCTTGCTTAAACATGGAATTTGTTTCCCAAATAGAACCCTCAAAGATTGATGAAGCCTTAGGAGACGATCAATGGATTATTGTTATGCAAGAGGAATTAAATCAATTAGAAAGAAATCAAGTTTGGGAACTTGTTCCTAGGCCAAGTGGTAAACACATCATAGGTACCAGATGGGTGTTTAAAAACAAACTTGATGAGAATGGTATAATTTTTTGAAACAAAGCAAGTTTGGTGGCCCAAGGTTATAATCCAGCAGAAGGAATCGACTTTGAAGAAACATTTTCTCTAGTTACAAGATTAAAAGCTATTCATTTATTACTTTCTTATGCTTGCTCATTAAATTTCCAGCTTTTCTGAATGGACGTCAAGAGTGTCTTCTTGAATGGATACATCAATGAGGAAGTCTATGGCAAACAACCTCTCAATTTTGAAGACTTCAAGAATTTCTCACATGTCTTTAAGTTGAAGAAAGATCTTTATGGCTTAAAACAAGCACCAAGCGCATGGTATGATAGACTTAGCAATTTTCTATGCGAAAACGGATTTGAAAAAGGTAATGTTGATAAAACCTTGTTTATGAAGAAAATCAAAGGTAATACTTTATTAGTTCAAGTCTACATTGACGACATCATATTCGGTTCAATAATAAATATCTATGTGAATAATTTTCATTGATGATGCAAGGAGAATTTGAAATGTCCATGATGGTTAAGATGAACTATTTTCTTGAACTACAAATTAAGCAATTAAAGGATGGCATCTTTATCAATCAATCCAAGTATTGCAAAGAACTATTGAAAAAGTTTGATATAGATAATTGCAAAGAAATGGATACTCCTATAGGCTTCGGTACATATGTAGATCAAGATGAATCCGGTGTTTCGACTGATATTACAAAATATCGAGGTATGATTGGTTCATTGTTATATTTGACCGCAAGCCGTCCTGACATTATGTTTAATGTTTGTCTTTGTGCTCGCTTTTAAGAAAATCCAAATAATCCCATCCCATGGTGGTAAAAAAAGGATCATGAAGTATATCAAAGGAATAACGAATGTCGGCTTATGGTATCCAAAAGGTAGTATATGCAATTTAATTGGTTATTCTGATGCGGATTATGGAGGATGTAAAACTGATAGAAAAAGCATGAGTGGTGTTGTACCCCAAAATTTTCCCTCTCATTTCATCAACATTTCTCATCAGAAGACTCTTGGAACTCAAGATCAAGCTAGGGTTTGCTCTGCTCAAGACACCTCCTTGCATTGTTGACCTAAATTAGGGTTTGAGTTTGCACAGGGATGTTTTGACCTATAATGCCCAAAGTGACTTTCATACTTCATGTTGGACTCACAGGTTTTTCCATACCAAGTTTCAAGCCTTGAATCAAATTTTTGCCCAGTCAATTAGACAGTTGACCTAGAAATCAGTTGTATTGGGAAAAAAGTCAACTGTGGCCAATTGACAGTCAAATCTCATGAATTTTGACCCACATCAATATTATGAACTCATACGAACCATTTGATCATGTTTGGATCACAATTCCACAAGAAATTTGATCAGATCACCAAAAGGGCAAAATGGTCATTTTTAGGGTTTTGACTGCACAAGGGCAATTTTTGACTGTTTGACCTAACCAATGGAAAATCAAGCTTAACCATGGACTCAAGGACTAAATGAAATTATCTTGACCCATTCAACAAGTTCAAAAGATCTCAAATGCATAGGATTGACAGATGAATTTTTCAGTTAACTGGTCAAAATTTGACTGTGTACTGAAAAGTCAAATTTTGACTTTTTGGTCAAAATCAAGTGCCAAGAGTCATTTTTCATCAAGACATGTCAAATTATGAACCTTGTTCATCAAGAAACCCAAAAATGAAAATTAGGGTTTAAAATGGAAAATTTTCATGACTTAGAAATTTTCTAAGTTATAAAATTTTCTTAATTTTTCCTAACTTTGCCCCACATTTTCACCAAGATGCAAGTGGATTCAAACAAAACTTACAACATGAAAGTTGTAGTCCATAACAAAGTCTACAACTTTTATTCACAAAATTTTCTCAAAAGAAGCTTTGATCTCAAGTTATGATTTTTGGAACAAGGGTACCTAAAACTTTTAACTTAGAGAAATTTTGCCCTAGTTTAGGCAGGATTTTGACCCATCTTCTTGGCCATTTTTCACATAATTCCACTTTGAGTCTTAAGTTTCATTTCAAAGATGGATTATAGTACATGTTGCAAGCTTTCCAAATTTTCCAAGAAATCCTCAAATATATTTGTGGTTAGGGAGAATCGAATGCTTGAAGTTGGCAAAAACTCACTTTATAACCATGGCCAATACATGTACATACCAAGTTGCAAATCTGACCAAACTAGCTTAGTACATAATTACACGCCTCTAAACCAATTTAAAATCAAAAATTGAATGCAAATACATTGGACATTGGCATTGTTCTGATCAAGAGAGCATTGTACAATGAACATTTCCATTTTGAGCATAAAGGTCACACTTCCATTTTCATAAAGGCCACTTTATGTCAAATTGCATTTTCTTGAGCCTTGGACTTTTTTCCTTGCAGAAAACAAGTTCCCTAATCTCAGGAATAGTACACCAACTTGAGCATGCTTGTAACTAGCCTGTACAGGCCATAGCTTGGTCACTTCACATCTTTGCTTTCAAAACAAGTCAAATGGAAAAAAGCTCATAACTCACATATCTGATAAAATCAACTCAAGCAAAGTTTTCAAACAAGTTTCTCATATCCTTGTAAGCCAGAAACACGAGTCTTTGACCTCTCTAACCCCCTTGTGCACAAAATCTCCATTTCTGCCCAAAACAGGGCCAGTTCGGCAAATCACAAGCCACAATCAAATCCCCTCATGCGTTTTGTCCAAAATCACTTCAAACACATTCTAAACAGTATACCTAAGCTATCCAGACCATTCACAAGTTGTTGTAACTCCATTTACACACATCACCATTTTTGTTTGGAAGCTTTGCACGTTGAGTTCTATAGCACGATTCAGGCCACTTCAAAACAAACTAAGCATTGGGAAAGGTTTAGAGGACATCAAGCAAGCTCAAAAGAACCTCAGGCCCCATTGAAAGTTGCTGCATTGTCCAGCTCGAACTCAACTGAAACAGGTATTTCATGAACTTCTATCTCTCTATTTAGGAATATTTAGACTTAGGTTTATGAATGAAAGATGTTGTATTCATTGCCCTGAAACCATACATGTGCTTAGTTTTCATTTATATTAATCATGCTAAGAGAATTTCATCCATGAACTTTCTGAAAAAACTAGGTTAGAAATTAGGGCTAGAGAAATTCTCTCTGGTCTTTGAGAGTTAGATTAAGTTTTTTATATGGTTAGAATCGTGGTTTGATGCTCTACAAGTTTCATGTTTTGAGTTTTGTCAAAAGATCACAAATACAGGAGATACGAGTTTGTGTAGCAAGCGCGGGTTTTTTTCAAAGTCTGGAGGAAGAAGATGAAGCTGGTAGGCTGGGCTGGCTTGTTTTTGCTTCTAACACTTTCTTTTTTCAGTTTCACACCCCCTGGCCCATTTCTTTGTATTTTCATTATTTTTGCATTTTAATTTCTTTTCTGACTTTGATATTTTATTTTCAAATATAAAAAATATTCTAAAAATATTTCACAATTTTTTTCATTTATTAGATATTTTATTTTAATTTTTCCTAATATAAACAACAATTTAAATATATATATATATATATATATATATATATATATATATATATATATATATATATATATATATATATATATATATATATATATATATATATATATATATATATATATATATATATATTGTTTTATTAAATAATTAGAATAAAAAACCCAAAAATATTACATTTTTATTTTTATTATTATTTATACTAAAAAATACCTTTTTTTGAATATATTTCATTTTTATACATATTAATATTTTTTTGTACATTAAAAATACTTTTGCATACATGAATAAATAAAAACTCTTTTTTTTTGCATAATATATTTTGTTTAAAATTTATTTATCTTGTTTAATTAAATATTGCCCATTTATTTTATTTGCACAAAGAATTCAATTTGGATGTAATTGTAATTAGGGTTTTATATTTCTTGTCAAATACCCCCCTATTCAAATTTGTACCCCCTCCCTATATCAAGTTGTAATAGCTTAGATTCATTTTTTACGTATTTAAATGCTTTCAATTATGCCATGATAAGAATTAGGGTTTGTATGCAAAATCAAAACCAACAAATAGTTTGACCTAATCAAAGACAAAAATGCATGAAAAACAAACACAATGCACACTTGCACCCCTAGAGTTACAATCCACTTGTTGCCTTCAAAAATGGGTCATGGTATGCATGTCAAGTACTTTGGCAAAACAAAAACAAAAACAAAAGATCATAGTCCCTCGATGACGCTATCTTAGTTGCCTAAACAAAATGATCAAGTCCCTCAAGAAAATTTCCAAAAATACTTGACACTATTGCTATCATGGTCTATACGATGACCCGCGCCTGTCCCGTTTAACATCCTAACACAAGTTTGTTCACCAAATACAATGGTGAAACAACACTGTTAAAAGGGTTAAAAACATAAGAAAGATCTTTGAGTAAAATAGGATAGATAACTCTTAGTTACTTGATCAAAAGCTTGCAAAAACATCCTTGTTGTTTTCAAAACACACTTCACCACACAAATTCAAAACCCTATTTTCAAACATTGAAAACTTTCAAAAGACAAAAACACCTTTGTATACATTCAAACAAGAATCATTACAAAGGTTTCCACAACGATGGCCTCTTTTCAAAACATATTTCAAAACCACACACAAAGCACCATTTCAAACAATTGAAAAGCAAAGCAAGTGATCTAAACAAGTAACTAAGAGCCCATGGATAACCATGGATAGAAAGGGTGCTAATACCTTCCCTTTCTATAATCTACTCCTCGAACCCAAGAAAACATCTCAAAGGTCTTTCCTGTGATTTTTGACCTTTCCTTAGGATAAAATAAAAAGTCTGTGGCGACTCTTGCTAAACCGAAACATTTGCAAACACAAATGGAAAATCCCAAGTCAGTTCTCCCACCGTATCATAGAACTGGCGACTCTGCTGGGGAATAACTTAAAAGTGGAGTAACCTTAGGGCTTAGATCACCCTTTGCATGATTATATTGTTTGCTTTGATTGCTTTACATTTGGTTCTCTTGTTTGGGCTTGAAATCCTCCACCCAGATTTGGGAAAACATATATAGGTAAATAGCAATACATTGTGGAAACTGTGTGGGGTATACCGACATGGTTGAAGCAATAGCTATATTAGTGCGACATATTTTTGAGTACCGGTAGCCTTTGAGTCAATCAAAGAAAATACAGGGTCGCTGAGTGATGTCATGAAGCACTAATTAACTCTTAGAACCTTACTTGACCATCTTGGCCTTTCATTAGGGGTAGTGAGATGACCGGCTTTGGTGCAGTCCGAAGTTGGTAGATACTCGATACTACACTCATTGAGGGTTGTTTTCTTGGAATATTTTGGTCGCTAGTTAAGTGGATAAACCAAAAAAATGAACATAGAAAATAATCCAGTGATATTGAGCTCCTTAGAACCCGGTTACTATTTATAGGACAGGTTTGAGCCAACTAAACTCAAGAGGGTATTTACCTATGAAACCTCATGCAAGCCTGAAACTAGGGTTTTGTGTGACTTTCCTGTACATGTGTTTGTGCATACATCATGAACATCATAAAGCATCATATGCATCCACTAACCATTTCAAGGGTTTGGATCTTCATCTTTGTTCTTGTTTTATAGGTCATGGAATCTCTTCGCAGGAAAACAATTCAAGTCAACCTTGTGAGAATCCCTCCTCAACTCAAGGAGCTTACATCCAGGATTCCAGAGAATTCTCTCTTCAGTGAAAGACATAGTATACTTCTCAACTTGGTCAACTCTAACATTGAAGAAGACATGGTGAAAGTTCTCTTCCAGTTCTTTGACCCCCTACACCACTGTTTCACATTCCCTGATTACCAACTAGTACCTACTTTGGAGGAATTTTCTCAACTCCTGAGAATTCCTATTCTCCATCAACTACCCTACAACAGTATGGAAAAAGAACCAAAGCCTGAAGATGTTGCTCAAGCATTACATTTGCAACCATCTGACATCAAAGGACATTGGGAAACCAGAAGTGGTGTCAAGGGATTCTTGGCAAAATTTCTCTTTGAGAAGGAACGAGACTGCTGGAATTCTCTTGATCTACAAGCCTTTGAAGAGATTGTGGTACTCCTTATCTATGGGTTGGTCCTGTTCCCAAACCCTGATCAACTTATAGATGTGAATGCTGTCAAGATTTTCATATCTCGGAATCTTGTGCCTACATTGCTTGGGGACATCCTACACTCATTTTACACACGAACAATGAGGAAAAGAGGTGTTCTCATGTGTTGTACTCCTCTCCTAGCAAGGTGATTTATTTCTCACCTTCCACAATTAGTTTTGAAGAATGAGCAGGGCTTAAGGTGGTCACAACGGTTGATGACCCTCACACATTCTGATGTACATTGGTGTTCTCGGTCCAGAGAAAATGTCATCATCATTGATCGTTGTGAGGAGTTCCCTAATGTCCCACTACATGGCATTAGGGGAGGCATCACCTACAACCCTTGTTTAGCTCTAAGACAGTTTGGATATGCTCGAAGGGATGGCCCTTATGACATGCTGATTCCTGACTTGGTTTTTGACTTCGATAACGATGCGCAAGGACTTCGACAAAGGTTCATCAGAGCTTGGAGGATGCCCAATAAGGTGGATAGTAAGACACTGGGGCACAAGAATTCCATCCCCCTTGAGCCTTACCTCAAGTGGGTACGAACCCGCACCCAGAGTCTTACGATGCCATACCCTCACATTCTCCCCTTGATCAAAGAGCCTGTGATGGAAGGAGAGGTTCCATACACCCTCCTACATCCTGACATGCCAACATCATGGGAAGAATTACAAAAGATTTAGATCCAACTCAAGGAAGAACGGAATACTTTTGAAGCCAACTTCTATTCCAGTGAGAAGAAGGTTTTAGAGCTTACCCGTCGACTTCATGAGGAGGAAACTCTCAACACATACATCGCACCAAAGAGGATGCGCAATGTCTTTTTACATTAAGAATTTTGTAATGTTTTGTCCATGGGGAACTTATGTACTAACAAATTTCTTCTTAATATGACGTGTGTTCTTTTTGTTTGCAACAAATTTGAATTTCTGAATCCTTGAATTCATTACATGAATAACGCATCATTCATCATATGCATAAATAGGTCTTCACACCAGGTTTCCTTATCTTTCTGTTGTTTATTTCAGCAAGATGGATTTGGAGCAGACGGTTAAGGATCTGCAAGCACAGAATTCTCAATTCCAGCAACTCCTCATGACCTTAGCAAAGGGTCAAGAGGACCTTAAAGCATTGTTGGAGAAAAATAAAGAGAAAAAGAATAAGAGGCCCGGAGTAGCCACTTTTGGAAGAAGGTTTGAAAGCAATGCTAGGAAAGTTCTCGAGTTCCCCTCAACGTCTGATGAAGGGGCTGGTAAAGGAAAAGGAGTTGCGGGACCTTCTGAATCTGAAGTTGAAGAGGAAGAGGATGAAGACTACTCCGAACAGCAATATCCCCTGGCGGATGATAAATATAAGAATCTGGAGGATAGATTGGAAGACATGGAGTTGCAGAGGGTACCTGGTTTAGATTTCGAAGAACTAGGGTTGGTCGCTGGGATCATTATTCCTCCCAAGTTCAAAGTACCAACATTTACTAAGTATGACGATCTGTCCTGCCCAAAGATGCATCTGAGATCCTATGTCAGAAAGATCCAACCCCACTCATTTGATAAAGACCTCTGGGTACACTTTTTCCAAGACAGTTTGTCAGGCACATAATTGGACTGGTTCTATCAACTTGAGAGATCTGAGGTTCATAACTAGGAAGACTTAGCTGTCGCTTTTTACCGTCAATACCAATACAATTCTGATTTGGCGCCCACTCGTACTCAGCTACAAGGTATGGGGATGGCTTCCAATGAAGGATTTAAAGAGTATGCCCAGAAGTGGCGTGATCTGGCTGGAAGGGTGCAGCCACCATTATCGGATAGAGAGCTGGTTGACATGTTTCCGGGGACCCTGTCTGGCCCTTTCTTCAAACATTTAATTGGGAGTTCTTCCGCAGGATTCATCAAACTAATTTTGACCGGCGAAAGGGTCGAGGCCGGTATTAAAAGTGGTAAGATTCAGAAAGATACCTTCGCGTCCACTGTTGTTAAGAAAACCTTCCTAGCTAAGAAGGAAGCCTCTGCTGTTTATTCTCAGAAAAGTCAAGGAAGAACCGAGCGCCGGCCAACTGTGGGGGCTGTGATGATTCAAAACTCTTCAAATGATCAACCTCGCGGAAATCATCCAAGACCTAATCAACAACGGGTAGAAAGGCCACAATGGCAGTTCACCCGAATCAACATGACGCCAGCTCAAGTACTCCCTCATTTGTTAAAGCTGAATCTTACCAGTTTGAAGGAAGCGCCAAAGAACCCTAATACCTCCTCTCCATACTACCACTCCAATGCCGAGTGTGCTTACCACTCTGACAGTGCAGGGCATGATACCAACAATTGTTGGGTGCTTAAGAACAAAATCCAAGACCTGATTGACGCCAAGGAAGTAGAATTTGATGCTCCTGAGAAGCCTAACGTGATATCTGCTCTGATGCCCAAGCACGGTCATAATGTTCATGCCGTTATGGAAGACCTTCATGTGATCGATGTTGCTGACCTTTTGACTCTGTTACTGGTGATTAAAGAGAATTTGATGAGAGTCGAGATATTCCCAGGCTGTGGAAAAGACTGCTACTTTTGTTTAAGCATACGAGCTGACTGCCCAATATTGAAATCAGGTATCCAACGCCTGATGGATACCCAAGAGATACTCTTCCAAAAGACCCCTGTTGATACCTTCACTCTTGTTACCCCTGCTACTTTTGCTACTTCAACCAACGATATTGCAATAATAACCATTTCCGACAATATTCGCAAGGCTTGCAAAAGGCCTGTCAAGATTACACCTGATCCTGAGTTTGTACCATTAAAAATCACCATGTCGGGGCCTGTCCCGTATCAATCTAACAAAATGATACCATGGAACTACGGAGGAGAAATATTCTATCATGGTATCAAACAAATTGAAGCAGTCCAAGAGAATTCTGAAGAGGAAACCCCTGATATAGGGAACATTGCAGGAACAAGCAAGATAACCTGCAGCGGCCGGATTTTTTCTCCGGAGATTGCCCCCCCTCGAGCAGTTTTCGGACCCTCGAAAGCTTCTGTACCTGTTAAGCCATCTGTGCAAGACCCGATAATTGAAGAATTGGATACTCCTGAAGTAAGACCATCTGTTGATACTACCGGTAAGGGTAAGGGGATACTAGAACCGCCTGTCAGGACGAAGGCTCATATTGTGGTTATCCTCGAAACCACCCAGAAAGAAATGGAAGAAATCTTGAAAATAATCAAAAGGAGCAATTTCGACGTCGTGGAACAGCTAGGGCAGACCCCTTCCAAAATATCCATGTTGGCTCTTCTACTCTGCTCTGAGGCCCATGTTAAGGCCTTAATCAAATTTTTAAAGACGGCACACGTGCCCCAAGAAACTTCGGCTGACCAGTTTCAGGAGTGCGTGGCCAGTCTTACTGCTGATAATGGTCTTGGCTTTTCCGATACTGATTTGACTCCCAAGGGAAGGAAACAAAACAACGCGCTACATGTCTCAATTGAATGCAGGGGAACCACCCTCGCCCATGTCTTAGTTGATACTGGTTCTTCCTTGAATATGCTGCCGAAGAAAGCATTAGACCGTTTGGACTGCAAAGGATTGACCCTCAAACCCAGTAACATCGTTGTTAGGGCCTTTGATGGGTCCAAAAGAATGGTTCACATAGAGGTTGACATTCCTATCAAAGTGGGCACAGAAGTTTTCAACTCCACCTTTTATGTGATGGGCATCCGTCCTTCATATTCGTGTTTGTTAGGAAGACCGTGGATCCATTATGATGGGGCAGTTACCTCCTCTTTACACCAAATGCTGAAGTATCCTGTTAAGGGTAAGATTATAACGGTGCACGGAGAGGAATAGTACATGATAAGTCACCTCAACTCCTTTCGCTATGTGGAGTTGGATGGCGAGTTCATCGAAACGCCTTTCCAACATTTTGAGGAAGTTTCTCCTGAGGTCGTAGTTGCGAAGACAATGGTTAAGGTGTCTATCGTTCCCAAGCATGTATCTAGGATGGCATCTCTCAAGGACGTAGAGGCTGTAGTCAAAGAAGGAAAGAGCACAATGTGGGGGAAACTGCCTGATTTTCCCCATAAGACGGACAAGTTTGGATTAGGGTTTACTGTTGTAAGACAGAAGGCTATGCGTCGCTCCAAGACTGGAGGACCACCCGTCAAAATCACTTACCATGGAATTAATGTTGTAGAAGATGAGGATGAAGAGGACAACTTTGAATATTGGATCTTTCCAACCATCGAAGGGGGTTTAAGCAACTGGGAAGCAAAGGATTTTATTCCCATCACCTTCATCAACCAGTAAATTTATCTTTGAACAATTTCCTATTTTGGTCTGTAATAACTAAACAATTCGTACACTATTTTTCACCTTATGCCTTGCCCGGAGCACATAGGTCCATTTGTAAGGGCTTGATTTTCTTCATTATCATATGCCATGTTTTAATGAATCATTGGACGTTTTCATCTATAAATTGTTGTGTTCATTTTCTTTCTTTTTGCATTTTTGTTTTGTTTAAGGATGGCTATCCCTTACACACACCCACACTCACAAATGTAGGTACCCATCCACTCCGGATTCCATGGGTGACTATTCTGCTTTAGCCTTCGGTAACTCTGAAGATTTGGTCAATCATGCTGAGTACGAAGTTGACGAAGACTGTGAAGTGCCGGGAGAGTTAGCCAGACTTTTGCAACAAGAAGAGAGGGTTATTCTGCCTCATGAAGAGTTCCTAGAAACCATCAACTTGGGAACAGAGGAAGACAAGAAAGAGGTAAAAATAGGTGCCAACCTGGAGCCAGGTGTCAAAGAGCGTCTAATGCAATTGTTGAACGAATATGTTGAGATCTTTGCCTGGTCCTATGAAGACATGCTAGGGTTAGACACAGATATCATGGTTCATCATCTACCTACAAGAGAAGATTGTCCATCGATCAAGCAAAAGGTCCGCCGAATGAGGCCTGACATGTCTGAGAAGATCAAAGCTGAGGTAATGAAGCAATTCAACGCTGGCTTTCTGGCTGTTACTTCCTATCCATAATGGGTTGCTAACATTGTGCCCGTGCCTAAGAAGGACGGCAAAGTCAGAATGTGTGTGGACTATCGGGATTTAAACAGGGCTAGCCCTAAAGACGATTTTCCACTACCACATATCGACATCTTGGTTGACAACACAGGTCAACACAAAGTATTCTCCTTCATGGATGGATTCTCGGAATACAACCTGATCAAAATGGCCCCCGAGGACATGGAGAAAACTACTTTTGTCACACAATGGGGTAACTTCTGCTACAAAGTGATGCCATTTGGACTGAAGAATGCAGGGGCAACCTATCAACGTGCCATGGTAGCTTTGTTTCATGATATGATACATCATGAGATCGAAGTTTATATAGACGATATGATAGCTCGATCACAGACAGAAGAAGAACACCTTGATCATTTGCAAAAGCTGTTTGCCAGGTTGAAGGAGTATAAGCTCAGACTGAACCCAAGCAAGTGTACTTTTGGAGTTAGGTCTGGTAAACTTTTGGGATTTATTGTCAGCAACAAAGGCATTGAGGTTGATCCAGCTAAAGTAAAGGCTATACAAGAAATGCCTGCCCCCCGCACTGAAAAGGAGGTTAGAGGATTCTTGGGACGCTTAAACTATATTGCAAGGTTCATCTCTCACCTAACATCTACCTGTGAGCCAATCTTCAAGTTGTTGAAGAAAGATCAGGTGGTTGAATGGAACAATGATTGTCAAGTTGCTTTTGATAAGATCAAGGAGTATTTACTAGAACCTCCTATTTTGATGCCACCCATCGAAGGAAGACCGTTAATCATGTATCTGACTGTTTTGGATAACTTAATGGGGTGCGTACTGGGCCAACATGACGAGTCTGGCCGAAAAGAGCATGCCATTTATTACCTTAGCAAAAAGTTCACCGACTGTGAGACTCGCTACTCACTGCTCGAGAAAACTTGTTGCGCTTTGGTATGGGCTGCTCGCCGGCTAAGGCAGTATATGTTGACTCATACCACTCTGCTGATTTCCAAGATGGATCAGATCAAGTATATCTTCGAGAAGCCCGTTTTATCTGGAAGAATCGCTAGATGGCAGATGATCCTGACTGAGTATGACATCCAGTATACTACCCAAAAAGCTATAAAGGGGAGTGTACTAGCTGACCATCTAGCTCATCAAGCCATCGAAGATTACCAATCTATGAGATTCGATTTCCCTGACGAGGACATCATGACATTGGACAACATTGAAGGTAACGGACCGTATGAAGGACCTGAACAAGGATCCCGATGGACCCTGTACTTTGATGGCGCTTCAAATGCACTTGGCAACGGTATTGGTGTGGTACTTATTTCTCCGGAAGGTTGCCATACACCCTTCACTGCCCGACTTTGCTTCAGCTGTACCAACAACATGGCTGAATATGAAACTTGCATCTTTGGTCTCAAGGCTGCTATAGACTTGGGAATCAAATCTTTGGTCGTATTTGGGGACTCGGCTTTGGTTATCAGTCAAGTCAAAGGAGAGTGGGACACCAAACATCCTAATCTTATCCCATACAAAGAATATGTCTTGACATTGTTGCCTTATTTCGAGCAGATTACCTTCGAGCATTTCCCGTGAGAACAAAATCAGTTAGCCGATGCTCTGGCTACAATGTCTTCCATGTTTAAACTCAACTGGGATAACGAGGCTCCCCAAATTACCATCGAGCGAATGGATGAACCTGCACACTGTCACGAGATTAACACCGAAGAAGTAGTGGAACAACCCTGGTTTCATGAAATCAAAAGGTATCTCCAGACTCGAGAATACCCTGAAGGAGCTTCCGTCAATGACAAAAAGTTCTTAAGGAGATTTGCTGCCATGTTCTTCTTAAGAAATGGCATCCTTTATAAGCGCAACCATGATTGTGTTCTACTTCGTTGTATGGACAAGGTTGAAGCAGAGTTGATCATGACCGAGATACATAGTGGCACATTTGGCACCCACTTGAGCGGACATACGATGGCTAAGAAGATTCTAAGGGCAGGCTACTATTGGTCTACCATGGAAGCTGATTGTCATCAACATTCCTGCACTTGTCACAAATGCCAAGTCTACACCGACAAGGTACATATTCCTCTTGTTCCTCTCAACATTCTGACAGCTCCTTGGCCATTCGCAATGTGGGGCATTGACATGATTGGAGAGATCAAGCCTACGGCATCCAATGGACATCGCTTCGTCTTGGTTGCTATTGATTATTTTACCAAGTGGGTCGAAGCAGCTTCCTAAGCCTCAGTTACAAAGAATGTGGTTGCCTGCTTCATCAAGCAGAACCTCATATGCCGGTATGGTATCCCCGACAGGATTATCACAGACAACGGTACAAATTTGAACAACACTATGATCACCGCTCTATGCGAACAATTCAAGATTTATCATCACAATTCATCTCCCTACCGGCCGAAGATGAACGGTGTTGTTGAAGCCGCGAACAAAAATATCAAGAAGATCATTCAAAATATGACAGTCACCTACAAGGACTGGCATGAGATGTTACCATTTGCTCTGTATGGATATCATACCATGGCACGTACTTCAACAAGGGCAACCCCATTTTCTTTGGTATATGGCATGGAAGTTGTTCTACCCATGGAAGTTCAGATTCCTTCCTTGAGGATTATGAAGTATGCCGGTTTGAGTGAAGACGATTGGATTCAGACCCGACTTGACCAACTTTATTTGATCGACGAGAAGCGACTTACCGCTGTTTGTCATGGTCAGACGTATCAAAAACGGATGATCAAGGCTTTCAACAAGAAAGTCAGGCGTCAGGTATATCAAGTCGGAGATCTTGTAATCAAGCGGATCATCTTGCCGCAAAGTGATCCCAGGGGAAAGTGGACTCCTACTTACGAAGGACCATTTGTGATCAAGAGCATCTTTTCTGGTGGGGCAATGATTCTGACCACCATGGACAGCGATGACTTGCTGCACCCTGCGAACGCAGACATAGTCAAAAGATACTACGCATAAAATAACCCGACAAGTTGAAAACCCGAAAGGGCGACTTGGGCAAAAATGGGTATCCCGGTGAATCGAAAACCCGAAAGGGCGGTTCAGGCAAAAATTAGGGATGAAACAAAAAAAATATGTACACCCGGCAAGTTGAAAACCCGAAAGGGTGACTTGGGCAAAAAAGGGTTTCCCGGTGGATCGAAAACCCGAAAGGGCGGTCTAGGAAAAAGTTAGGGAATTAAAGCGTATGACTATGTCTCGTCGGATCACTTTAAGAATAATCTCTTCACCAACAAAGTTCCAAGCTACTGATCAATCCAATCATCGGCGGACGAAGCAGCGAATGGACAAGATACTCAAAGTTGTGAAGGCTATAGCAGAATGGGAACCCCATGGAATTATTACACATAGCCATCTTTCTCTTGTATAAAATTTTTCTTAATTTTTACGACAACATTCTCTTACTAGGATGTATGTCCCCTTTGTACAAAGATACTTACGAAAGTTAATATGAAAATACTTCAAAGTGCAGAAATTTGCTTGCCTTTCTTTTCTTTTTACACTTATGTTTTATTTGAAAAACGTCCAAATGTTTTGTTAAAAAGGCATATGCATTTGAATATAATCACTGCTTACAAATAAAACGAAATTGAGAAAGGATAATTACTGGTGGGTTGAATGTGTAGGAAGATATCTTTGTGCTATTCAAATCCTCAACAAAGCCAAAGTCTTAAAGTAGGTGTCCCCAACGGAGTTAAAATTCAAGACCCCCAGCGGAGCCCAAAAACTCTGAAATACATATCTCCAGTGGAGCCAGAATATCTTTAAACCCAATTTCCCCAGCAGGCTGTCTTAAAAGTCTGAGAACCAAGCAAATAACAGTTAACTTCTTGGCTTATCCCCAACTAGGATGATTCCCCAGTAGTTTGGCATACAACCCAAAGCTCCTGATTTCACCGGCCGAGTAAACATTCTCCCCACAGAGTTATCTCCCAACAGATCGAAGATTCTCGGTCTCATTTCTCCAAGCAGAAGCCTCCCAGGTTTTAACTCCCCAGTAGAGATTTTCAGAGTTTTCCTCATTTCCCAGGAATGTCATGAAGGATTCTCATTCCCTGCAGAAGTTGTCAAAGACTTTTAATCCCCAAGCAGTCAGCAAGGATTTCTCATCTTCAACAATCAAAGATTCTTTTGAATCCTCAGCATCGGTCAAGGATTTACTGTCCCCGACAGCAGTCAAAGATTTCATTATCTCCAGTTTTCAAGGATTTATTTTCCTCAGCAAGACAGCCACTCAGCTTACATGCCCATCCATTGCATTCATATATCATAAACACGGATGAAACACAGTTCATTGCATCATACATATCATACAACATAACTTTGTGTTTTAGCTAACATTTTACCCTTTTCAGGATAAGATTAAAAGGCTATCATTAACAATTATTCAAATACAGTACGGATACACCCCAAACACGGCGATCATTCTACTACTCATTCAGACTTCAGCAATCTGATACAGACTAGATACGCTCTAGACACGGCATCCATTCTATCTCTCATTCAGATTCAACTATCAACTACAAGTTCAGATACGCTCCAGACACGGATGCCATTCTGGCCCTTACACCATAAGTTTGATTCTCCCCAGTGCAGTCGCCACGGAAGTCATTCTGTCACTTATTCAGATCCCAGTTACAGTCTCAGATACACTCCAGACATGGAAGTCATTCTGCTACTCATACAGATCTCAACTTCAGATACAATACAGATATACTCCAAACACAGAAGTCATTCTGATATTCATTCAAAGTTCAAATACAGTTACATCTCAGATACGCTCCAGACACAGACGCCATTCTTTTGCTCATACAGACTCAGTCTCCAGATACAGTTCAAATGTATTCCAGACACGGATACCATTTTGATGCTCATTCTTCTGACCTACAACATTGCAATTCAACAAACATTATTGGATGGCATCTTTAAGCCCATCTCCAGCAAGATTCCACCATCTCCAAATGGCATCTTTAAGCCCGTTTCCTCAGCTTTATTTTGACGAGTGCAAATTTACGGGCACTCTAGTGTCCAATCCTCTTTTACCTTTGAGTCGTGAAAGGCAAACTTGCCAATCTAACTCTTCAGGTTCAAGAAGATTGAACAGGGGCAACTGTTGTACCCCAAAATTTGCCCTCTCATTTCATCAACATTTATCATCACAAGACTCTTGGAACTCAAGATCAAGCTAGGGTTTGCTCTACTCAAGACACCTCCTTGCACTGTTGACCTAAATTAGGGTTTGAGTTTGCACAGGGGTGTTTTGACCTACAATGCCCAAAGTTACTTTCATACTTCATGTTGGACTCACAAGTTTTTCCATACCAAGTTTCAAGCCTTGAATCAAATTTTTGCCCAGTCAATTGGAGAGTTGACCTAGAAATCAGCTGTATTGGGGGAAAAGTCAACTGTGGCCAATTGACTGTCAAATCTCATGAATTTTGACCCACATCAACATTATGAACTCATATGAACCATTTGATCAAGTTTGGATCACAATTCCATAAGAAATTTGATCAGATCACCAAAAGGGCAAAATTGTCATTTTTAGGGTTTTGACTGCACAAGGGCAATTTTAGAATGTTTGACCTAACCAATGGCAAATAAAGATTAACCATGGACTCAAGGACTCAATGACATTATCTTGACCCATTCAACAAGTTCAAAAGATCTCAAATGCATAGGATTGACAAATGAATTTTTCAGTCAATTGATCAAAATTTGACTGTGTACTGAAAAGTCAAATTTTGACTTTTTGGTCAAAATCAAGTGCCAAGATTCATTTTTCATCAAGACATGTCAAATTATGAAACTTGTTCATCAAGAAACCCAAAAATGCAAATTAGGGTTTAAAATGGAAAAATTTCATGACTTAGAAATTTTATAAGTTATAAAATTTTCTTAATTTTTCCTAACTTTGCCCCACATTTTCACCAAGATGCAAGTGGATTCAAACAAAACTTACAACATGAAAGTTGTAGTCCATCACAAAGTCTACAAATTTTATTCACAAAGTTTTCTCAAAAGAAGCTTGGATCTCAAGTTATGATTTTTGGAACAAGGGTACCTAAAACTTTTAACTTAGAGAAATTTTGCCCTAGTTTAGGCAGGATTTTAACCCATCTTCTTGGCCATTTTTCACATAATTCCACTTGTAGTCTTAAGTTGCATTTCAAAGATGGATTATAGTACATGTTGCAAGATTTCCAAATTGTCCAAGAACTCCTCAAACACATTTGTGGTTAGGGAGAATCGAATGCTTGAAGTTGGCAAAAACTCACTTTGTAACCATGGTCAATACATGTTCATACCAAGTTGCAAATCTGACCAAACTAGCTTAGTACATAATTACAGGCCTCTAAACCAATTTACACTGAAAAATTGAATGCAAATACATTGTACATTGGCATTGTTCTGATCAAGAGAGCATTGTACAATGAATATTTCCATTTTGAGCATAAAGGTCACACTTCCATTTTCATAAAGGCCACTTTATGTCAAATTGCAACTTCTTGAGCCTTGGACTTTTTTCCTTGCAGCAAACAAGTTCCCTAATCTCAGGAATAGTACACCAACTTGAGCATGCTTGTAACTAGCCTGTACAGGCCATAGCTTGGTCACTTCACATCTTTGCTTTCAAAACAAGTCAAATGGCAAAAATCTCATAACTCACATATCTGATAAAATCAACTCAAGCAAAGTTTTCAAACAAGTTTCTCATATCCTTGTAAGCCAGAAACACGAGTCTTTGACCTCTCTAACCCCCTTGTGCACAAAATCTCCATTTCTTCCCAAAACAGGGCCAGTTCTGCAAATCACAAGCCACAATCAAATCCCCTCATGCGTTTTGTCCAAAATCACTTCAAACACATTCTAAACAATATACCTAAGTTGTCCAGACCATTCACAAGTTGTTGTAACTCCATTTACACACATCACCATTTTTGTTTGGAAGCTTTGCAGGTTGAGTTTTGTAGCACGATTCAGGCCACTTCAAAACAAACTAAGCATTGGGAAAGGTTCATAGGACATCAAGCAAGCTCAAAAGAACCTCAGGCCCCATTGAAAGTTGCTGCATTGTCCAGCTCGAACTCAACTGAAACAGGTATTTCATGAACTTCTATCTCTCTATTTAGGAACATTTAGACTTAGGTTTGTGAATGAAAGATGTTGTATTCATTGCCCTGAAACCATACATGTGCTTAGTTTTCATTTATATTAATCGTGCTAAGAGAATTTCATCCATGAACTTTCTGAAAAAACTAGGTTAGAAATTAGGGCCAGAGAAATTCTCTCTGGTCTTTGAGAGTTAGATTAAGTTTTTTATATGGTTAGAATCGTGGTTTGGTGCTCTACAAGTTTCATATTTTGAGTTTTGTCAAAAGATCACAAATACAGGAGATACGAGTTTGTGTAGCCAACGCGCGTTTTTTTCAAAGTCTGGAGGAAGAAGATGAAGCTGGTGGGCTGGGCTGGCTTGTTTTTGCTTCTAACACTTTCTTTTTTCAGTTTCACACCCCCTGGCCCATTTCTTTGTATTTTCATTATTTTTGCATTTTAATTTCTTTTCTGACTTTCATATTTTATTTTCAAATATAAAAAATATTCTAAAAATATTTTCACAATTTTTTTCATTTATTAGATATTTTATTTTAATTTTTCCTAATATAAACAACAAATTAAATATATATATATATATTATTTTGTTTAAACTTGAAAATAATGCAAATAATACTCTTATTTTCATTCCTTTTTTTATTTACACCAAAAATATTTTCTTGAATATATTGTATTTTTGTAAAAAAAAAATTTACATACTTAACATATTTAATATATATATATATATATATATATATATATATATATATATATATATATATATATATATATATATATATATATATATATATATATATATATATATATATATATATATATATATATATATATATATACATATACTATGTTTTATTAAATAATTAGAATAAAAAACCCAAAAATATTACATTTTTATTTTTATTATTATTTATACTAAAAAATACCTTTTTAGAATATATTTCATTTTTATACATATTAATATTTTTTTTTACATAAAAAATACATTATATTCATTTTCTTAAGGAATTAGGGTTTTTGCCCTAAAAAAAATAAAATTAATCTTTATTTATTTCTTTATACCTTTTACATTAAAAATACTTTTGAATACATGAATAAATAAAAACTCTTTTTTTTTGCATAATATATTTTGTTTAAAATTTAATTATCTTGTTTAATTAAATATTGCCCATTTATTTTATTTGCACAAAGAATTCAATTTGGATGTAATAGTAATTAGGGTTTTATATTTCTTGTCAAATACCCCCCCCCCCCCTTATTCAAATTTGTACCCCCCCTCCCTATATCAAGTTGTAATAGCTTAGATTCATTTTTTATGTATTTAAATGCTTTCAATTATGCCATAATTAGAATTAGGGTTTGTATGCAAAATCAAAATCAACAAATAGTTTGACCTAATCAAAGACAAAAATGCATGAAAAACAAACACAATGCACACTTGCACCCCTAGGGTTACAATCCACTTGTTGCCTTCAAAAATGGGCCTTGGTATGCATGTCAAGTACTTTGGCAAAACAAAAACAAAAGATCATAGTCCCTCGATGACGCTATCAGAGTTGCCTAAACAAAATGATCAAGCCCCTCAAGAAAATTGCCAAAAATACTTGACACTATTGCTATCATGGTCTATATGATGACCCGCGTCTGTCCCGTTTAACATCCTAACATAAGTTTGTTCACCAAATACAATGGTGAAACAACACTGTTAAAAGGTTTAAAAACATAAGAAAGATCTTTGAGTAAAATAGGGTAGATAACTCTTAGTTACTTGATCAAAAGCTTGCAAAAATATCCTTGTTGTTTTCAAAACACACTTCACCACACAAATTCAAAACCCTATTTTAAAACATTGAAAACTTTCAAAAGACAAAGACACCTTTGTATACATTCAAACAAGAATCATTACAAAGGTTTCCACAATGATGGCCTCTTTTCAAAACATCTTTCAAAACCACACACAAAGCACCATTTCAAACAATTGAAAAGCAAAGCAAGTGATCTAAACAAGTAACTAAGAGCCCATGGATAACCATGGATAGAAAGGGTGCTAATACCTTCCCTTTCTATAATCTACTCCCCGAACCCAAGAAAATATCTCAAAGGTCTTTCCTGTGCTTTTTGACCTTTCCTTAGGATAAAATAAAAAGTCGGTGGTGACTCTTGCTAAACCGAAACATTTGCAAACACAAACGCAAAATCCCAAGTCAGTTCTCCCACCGTATCACAAGTGGTACATGTCACATTCTTGGAAATGCATTAGTATGTTGGGCTTGCAAAAGACAAGCATGTGTTGCTCTTAGCATGGCCGAAGCAGAATACATAACAGCAAGTAGTTGTTGTGCATAAATTCTTTGGCTTAAGCAATAACTTCGTGACTACAGACTCGATCTTAGATGCATACCTCTATGTTGTGACAACACATGTTCAATACATATTACCAAAAATCCGGCCATACACTCAAGAATCAAATACATTGATATTCGAATTCATTTTCTCTATGATCACGTGCTTCAAGATGATGTCGAAGTTTCATTCATTGACACACATAATCAACTAGCGAATATTTTCATAAAATCGCTTTCTAAAGATCCCTTCTACAAAATCCAATGAGAACTTTGGATTTTGGATGAATACGACATATTACAAACGGTACTTATTGCAATTTCCGTAAATTTTTATAAATTTTTATCATATTTCATCTATGAATCCTTCATATAACATGTTTTTGTATGAAAATAAATATTCATATGTTGCCTAAACATGTTACCTTGATGTAATATGTGTTTTTATAAGTTTATATTTAGTAAATTCTGAGATGCAAAGCTACTGTTTTTTACATTATTCAAATTTTTTGTCCAAGTAACCGGTTACCTAGGGAAGTACATGGTTACATCACAAAATTTTTCACTTCCAGACTACTTTTTCTCTTTTGTTTATTGAGGTAGCCGATTACCTCAATGAAGTAACCGGTTACATCACTGTTCTATTCATAAATTTTATTTTTTATTTTTTCTATTTTTTTTTTATCATCATTTATATGTATTGGTCAAAGCCTTATCTCTTCCATCTATTCTTCCATCCACTCCTCCATGCTTTTTACTATCCACTAATCTTTCACCAATTACCAATGTTATCTCATTAAAATCCCACCTTTACAAAATCCATTATATTACTTTCACTTTTCACAACTCCACATTTCCTCCATAAAAGCTATTCCAAAAAAGCACTTATTCACTTAAGCTATTTTCAAAACCCCTTCTAAAACCCTAGTTCTCATCTTCCAAGCTTCATCTATGGCCCCACCAAGAATAAATACTGGCAAAGCTAAGATTGGTGAAGGCTCCTTCAACCAAAACTTTGACTCTGACATTGAAATTAGTCAAAAATCTACAAAATTAAGAAGATTGCTCTTCAACTACAGTACCAGACCTCTGACACCTGCAAAGTATGGTAATCTTGCTTCTTTTCCCTCTACAAGCTTTAACTTTCATCCTTTGATAGAGTTTCAAGGTATAGGTAATTTCATAGAGGATTGTAGATTTATCTACCCAAATTTAGTTAAGGAATTTTATGCAAATCTAAAAGTTTCAAGTGAATATACTATTTTCTCTCCGGTTAAGAAGAAAGAGATTTGTTTAACATTACAGGAAGTTGGAGTTTGTTTGGGTATTCCTACCACAGGTGTGCTACTTAAACAAAATTATATATATACCGAAGAACCTTTTAAGCAGTTTGAAACATGGGGATACTACTAAAGCTTAATTCGTTTTTTGGAACAAGAGGTTGTTAACAAAGCGCATTCAAGCCGCATTCATTGTTACTCGTCAACTCTACCGGTTAGTGACTGAATGCTCCATTACTTAATTGCCTATATTTTTTTCCAAAACACTCTAACCACTCTCAAATTAGTGACCTTGATTTACAACTTATCTATGCTTTTAAGAACAAAATTAAGGTAAATTAGGCATTTTTGATCATCTATAACATCACACCAAAGGAAACTCAATGGTGGACTTCCATATGTTCGCCCTATTACTAAGATTTTGGAATATTGTGAGGTTTATTTTAAAAGCGAACTTGTTGTACCCCAAAATTTTCCCTCCCTTTTCTTCAAGACGTTTCTCACAAAATATCTTAAATGCTCAATGATTCTCAAAGAATTGATCAGACAAGCTCACCTCCTAAGCACTGAGACCACAAATTAGGGTTTTGGTTTTCACAAGGAAAATTGGACTTCTAATTCCTCAAATGACTTTCATGGTTCATAATAGACCTCAAAGAATGCTCATTCCAAGTTTCAAGTCTTGCATCTCAAAATTGCTCAGTCAATTGCTCAGATGACTAAAAATCAGGTATATTGGGCAAAAAGTCAATTGTGATCAATATACAGTCAAACTTCAAGATTTTTATCCAACATCAACATTTTGAATTCATATTCATTATTTGATCAAGGTATGATCATAATTCCTCAAGGAAAGCATTCAAATCATCAAAGGGGCAAAATTGACCAAATTAGGATTTTGACTGAGAATGACTGATCATTGACTTTTGACCTAATACATGACTTAATGACTTAAAGCATGATCTTAAGGACTCAAAAAATATATATTGCCCTAATTGTATGATTCAAAATATCCTCAAAGATCAAGTGATTGATAGTTTAAATTTGGATCAACTGATGAAAAGTTAACTGACACACAAAAGTTAAACTTTGATTTTTGGGTCAACATTGAATTTCAAAGATCAAGATTCATCAAGACATTCAAAAATATAAAACTTGATCATCAATAATCAAGAAATTCAAGAAAAGTCAACAAAAATACAAGATTTCCAAGACTTAGAAAAATTCTAAGTGTTTTTATCCTTATTAAATTCACTACTTCATGACCATTTTTCACCAAGATGCAAGATGATTCAAAGAAAACTTTCAACATGAAAGTTGTAAAGCATGATGAATTATACAACTTTGTCCTTGAGGGTTGATGTCTAAAAAATGCTTGGATTAGGAGATATAGGCCCATGAAGTTATGACATTTCTAACAAAACACTTAGTGAAATTTTCAACAAGTTTGGTCAGGTTTTAGTCCCAAATTCTTGGCAATTTTTCACCAAGTTCCAAGTTGATTTAGCCAAAGTGGTCAACATGAAGGTTGTAGACAATGTTTAAAACTTTCCAAAATGTCCAATAACTTGAAGAGATCATTATTGAGCTAGAAGTTTCAAAGAGATGAAGATGGCATCACAAACATGAATTATAGACCATTTTGATGATGAACCTTATGATCCAATCTTCAACCATGCTGCATAATCTTGTTTTGCAGGCCTTCTAACTTACAAATCACTCAATAATTTAATATTTACAAAACTTATTGATCCATTGTCCAAGTTATTCAAGCTTTATCCAAGTTAACTTGCCATTTAAGGAAGAAAGGTCACACTTCCATTTTGGAAAAGCAAGCTTTATGCAAATTGTCAATGCATTGAGCCTTGTAACTTATATCTCTTATTGAAAGCAAGATCAAAAGAATGAATTAAGTCTCTTGCACCCAAAAAACATCAGAACATGCTTGTACTTGATCCTTGAAACCACCATTTTTATCCAACTTGATTTTTCACCTTCAACCAAACCATAACATGTTATTTTGAAAATCTGGTTACTTTAGTCTTTAAAACCTCTTGTTTATAAATAAAGAGGTCACTAGCAATCCAAGACATGACTGGACAAGCATCCTAACCCTCTCAAACTCCTTGAAATCAGAATTGGAATTCAAATACTCCATTGTTGCAAGTTTTGACCTTAAACTCCAAACACTTAATCCACTCATGCGTTTTCACTTTTAATCAATCATAGAGCTTATATAACTCATATAGAGGATATCCAAACACTTGTTGCACAACTGTAACACCATCTTCATCATCCTCCATTTCCAAAAACAACAACCTGCAACTTGACTTCTCTAGAAGAATCCAGCCACTCTCAATCCAAAGTCAGCATTGCAATAGCTTCCTAGAAGGTCAGTGAAGCTATCCAGATCAACACAACACCTCCAGGAGTGCTCCAACTTCAAACACGATTTCCAGTTTTGAGGTAAGTTTCCCCAACTTTGAACTTCTTATACAAGCATCACTAATGGTTACTTTGTGAATAAAAAATGTAGACATCATTTCCCTGAAGCTAACCATGCCTTTAGTTTTCATTTATATTACCCGAGTGATGCGAATTTTGAAGTTGAACTTTCAGAAAAATTAGATTTTAATTTGGTACCCACATAAATTCATGTTCATCTTTGAATGTTAGCTTAAGTTATTTACATGGCTGAATTCGTGGTGAAATTTAGAGCAAGTTTTATGTTTACACTTTTGAAAATGGTTAACAAATGAGCAAGTTCAGAATTTCAAAAACAATGGTGTTGTTGTTCTGGCGCGAGGTAGGAGATGAAGTGCAATCAGGAATGAGTTTATAATAAATTTAGTGCAAGTTGTATAATGACTGGATAAAATAGCCACCCTAGTGGCAAGCATGTGTGTGTGTGTAAGGCGTTAGTATGCCAGGGCAGGGGTTCGATCCCTGCCTCTGGCATTTTATTTTTCAACATTTCATTTATTAATCAGTTGCAAGCAAAGTAAAAGCGCGCATGGAACATCCTCATGACTGAACCATCAGATCATTATGTCAACAAATCCAATGCCTCAAGCGTGCTTGTCCACCATGAGCCATCAAGAGCCAACCTCACTGAATCATCCAGCGCATGAGCTTGGTGATTCTGGTCCTTTTTGTTTTTACTTGTTGACACCCCTCCATTTACTTTTACAAGCACAAGTCCATTTATTTTTTTTATTTCATTTCTGATTCAAACAAAAAATTGTTTTGGGCCTAACATTTTATATTATTTTCAACCCCCATTTTCCTTTTACAACACCCAGACCCATTTTATTATTTTTGTTTTATTTTAACTAATTCTTCTTTTTAATTCTTTTTTTTATATTTTATTTAATCAAAAAATTTATAAAATAATAAAAAAAGTTAGATCTATGTTTTTTTTATCCATTAATTTAATTTTTGACAAATAGAAATTTTTTTTACCATCTTGATTTTATTAAATTTAGATTTTGTATACTTCTTTTATTTTTCCTAAACAAATTAAAAATCATTAGACTTAGGTTTAATCTTAAAATCTCCCTAAATTGACTTAGATTTCTAGATTTTTGTTTAAAATAATTAATTAATTTCTCTTGTAAATTAATTAGTTCAATTAGGTTAGTTATAAAACCTTTTCGATCAAAAGCCACAAAAACAATTCTTTTTTCTTCATCTTTACACTTCTGCGCATTTCATTATTTCGCATTATTAACTATTCAATGGGCTGTAATAGATAATTAGGCTTTTATTGCTTTCCTCCCCTTATTCACAAATGTGTACCCCCATTTCCGAAGCATTGCAATAGCGTAGAACATTTAAATTCCGCAATTTACCGCTTTCCTTATTATTGTTAGTAATTAGGGTTTGTATGACAAGATTAAAATCAATCATAGCAAAACCCTAATTCAAAGATAAAATAACTGAATTGCACACACTTCGCATACATGCACCTCTAGGGTAACCTTGCTTGTTGCCTCGAATATAAACAGTCATGTCCCTCGAACGTAGGATGTTTTAGCAAAGACCCTCGATTAAAAGATCATAGTTCTCTGATGGCCCTTCGATGTTGCCTTCAGTAAACGATCTTAGTCCCTTACGGAAATTTCTAAAACATCTCACAAGTTGCCTTCTATGATTGTGCAACGTCCCATGCCTGTCCCTAACATCCAATGATATGGCTCCTTACTAACTAATGGTAGGAAAGCATTATCTAAAGGAGGAGGAAAAGAACAAAGACTTTTTGAGTATGTAGATTACCCGTAATTGCTTGCTCACAAACTAAAACCATTTTCACACCTCACACTTTCAAAGACAAACATCTTTTCAAACACTCTCTTTTCAAACAAATATTTTCAAAACAAACACTTTGTATGCGTTCTCAACGATACGAGAATCATTACAAAGTTTTCCGCACTAAGGCATTTTCAAAATATTTCCAAAATAAACATTTTGTATACATTCTCAACGATACGAGAATCATTACAAAATTACCATTTTCAAAATACCTTCCAAAAATTTCAAACATACACAAACACAAAGCATTTCAAAGTGAGCTAGTAATTAAGAGCCCATAGATAACTACTGATGAAAAGGGTGATAATACCTTCACTTTTATAACCTATCCCCCGAACTCAAGAAAATTCTCAAAAGGTTTTTCTGTTCTTTTCACCCTTTCCTTTATTGTATAAAATAAAAGCCGGTGGCGACTCTTGCTATCTGCAACATTTGCGATAAAATGCAAAACACCCAATCGGGACATTGGTAATATCCGAAGGAAGGATGTAGACTCTGGGAACCTCTTAGAACCTTGTTTGGCATGTGATAACCGTTAGTCCATACCTTATGGGTTGTACCTTTGACTCTAGGCTCATGACTCTGAACCATGTGATCCTGTTATTGTACAGTGCATTGCATAACATTGCATATCATTTGCATCCTCTACATCATTCTACATACATCCAGGTTGTTCAGGATCTTATTCCCAGTTTCTTCTTTGTTCCAGTTAGTCGTCTATCGTCAAGCTGATTCCTCAACACAACTACGGGATTAGAGTTGCTGTCAGATTGAGAATGGAAAACCAATAAAAACATAACATGGAAGTCAGAATGGAAATCGACGAGTTGAAGTCAGGAATGGCCAAACTTATTGAGATGATGCAAGTCCTGATTTCCAGAGAAGAGCCACCTCAAAGGACTGCGATATCTGAAATCCCAACTGCTGTCGTTGATACTCAACCTATCCGGCATACATCTACTACATCTCCAGAGTTAGGGTTACTTCAGAAATACTCTCCGCATGTTGCAATTACTTCAATGGTTGGCCAGTCTTCCCGACTAGTCTTTCAAGCTCCAGTTTCCACTGTACCTCGACCAATTGTTCATACTGCTTCTCGTTAACTTGCTGCACAAGCTGCTTTTGGGAACCCTCTCTTTGGGTACCATGCTGCCAGTCCTTGAAGTATGATTCAGGGAGACTTTGGTGAGTTTGAAGAGTTCAAAGAACAGTATCAAACTTTAGAAAAGAGACTTAGAGCTATGGAAGGAAATGAGTTCTTCAGTGTTGATGCTAACAACATGTGCCTAGTTTCTGATTTGGTTATGCCTGCAAAGTTTAAGACTCCCGGTTTTGAGAAATACTGGGGGAACACTTGTCCAAGAAGTCATTTGATGATGTACTTTCGAAAGATGTTTGCTTACACCAAGAATGACAAGCTGCTTATCCATTGTTTACAAGATAGTCTGAGTGGAGCTTCATTGAAATGGTATATGGGACTTGAGAAAGGTCGTATCCAATGCTTCCAAGATCTTGTTGATTCTTTCATAAAGCAATACAAATACAACCTTGACATGGCACCTGATTGTCTCCAACTGCAAAGTATGTTTCAGAATGTGAAAGAATCTTTCAAGGAATATGCTTAATGATGGAGAGAATTGGAATCTCAAGTTGAACAACCTCTGGCAGAGAAAGAGTTAACTGGTTTGTTCATGGATACTTTGTCCCCTTTATTTTGGGAGAAGATGATTGGTAGTGTATCCTCCAGCTTCACAGACCTGGTGACTATCGACCAAAGATTAGAAGAAGGAATCAAGAACAGTAAAGTGTCTAAAGATGCTGAATCCTCTAATGGTGCAAAGAAATACCTTGGGAACTTTCAGAAGAAGAAAAAAGTAGAAGACAATACTGTCTTGACTGAGATAAGAGGACCTTGTCGTAGGCCTCAGTACATTGATCAATCACAAGTAGCAGTTGTTACTCCTGCATTCAATGCTCAACCAGTTCAGGTTCCCCAACAACAAAATATTGTGCAGAATCAGAATCGGAATAGGGCTCAATTTGATCCCATACCTATGACATACATTAAATTATATCCTGCATTGGTGCAGAAGGGCTTGATTACAACTAGGTCTCTGATTCCTCGAAATCCTCCTTCAGCCGAGTTCAAATCTGACCTTCACTGTGAATTTCATCAGGGAGCTGCTGGTCATGATTTAGAATTTTGCTATGCATTTAAAAACAGAGTGCAAGAATTGTTGAAAGAAAATATTCTCATTTTCAAAGAGGCAGGTCCTAATTTTATCAACAATACTTTTCCAAAACAAAGTGGCTGAAGACTGAGTCGGGGTACCCTTAAGTCACTTCCTAAAGCCAGTGTTTCAGACAGGACAGCTCATCCTTGTTACTGATTAGTCACTAGGCCATATTTCTTTATGTTTTCATTTTCCCCTTATTTATGTTAAAATTGTTGCTTTCAAATTCTGTTTGTACTTTCATGTTAATTCTAATGAACTGAGCATTGCAATTTTTTGATTCAAATCATTTTTCTTTTACTGCTTTCAAATATATTTCTCTTGGTTACTCTCTTTATCAAGCTTTTATTTATGCAAAGATTTGAGGGAGGATGATGAAAATGAAATACCCATAATTGTTGCTGGTATGCTTTCAAATAAAACTTTGATGAGGATATACAGGCATTGTTTCTACTCCCAAACACCGGAGCAATAAGGAAGTTAATCCCTCGTTCACCCCTTTTGAGTCTAGAAGTTGGAGTTTCTTTCTACACGAAAAAACCCGCAATCTTAACCTGGGGATGGGTAGTTCTTAGTTAATTTGGTTATGCATTCAATTACAAGAGAAATCGTGCAAGACACCATTCAATAAAGGTCGCGATCAAGCTTTTCTTCGCACACATAAAAAAAGGGTTGAAGATGCTCTCAAACAAAAATGACAAAGATGGTTCCCCGTAATCATTGAGCAAGGCAGTCATTATCTTTCCAAAAAGAAAAATGAAATCAAAAGAAAAATCAAAAGAAAAATCCCGCTAAGTCAAAACCTCTGAGGAGACTTGGGCAAAAAACTGGGGCATCCCGCGGACTGTAATTCTAAATGAAACAGTTCAGGCAAAAACAGGGGCATCTCGGTGACTGTAATTCCAAATGAAACAGTTCAGGAAAAAGTTGGGAATAATAAATTCAATCAGAAGAGGTTTTCAAATCCTCAAAATTCTCCACCAGAGTTGACAAAAGTCCTCAAAACAGCAAAAAGATGTAAGAAGAAATGATTGTTATTCCCAATAATCCTTTATCTTCTAAGCCACCGTCATTGCTGCCATCAGTGAAATTCCAAAATCTCTTGGAACCTGAATGCATATTCTGAATTAACTGAACGTAGGACTGAAGAACATCACGAAGATTGGGTTGGGTACAAATAAACTTTGAGCCTTTATCCTTTATTTCTTAAACCGAGAACCATACCACGTTACAACCCTCAAAAGACCTAATTGAAGCCAAGTTTCTTTTAAAAGCATACTACAGCAAGGTTGCATAAACTGATTCCTATGATCTTTTGCGAATCGTTTATTTTGGTTTCATACCTTTTTTTTCACTTTAAAAGTATAAACCATTGTGTTTTAACCAGTGATGCATTTTCCATATACCAATAACATCATTTAAAAAATGATTTTGATTTCAAAAACTTTTGCATGAACTTTGCATTAAAATTACCATGTTTGAATAAATAATTTTTCTTACAAACAAGCTTTCCTCGTCAAGGAATTTCAAACAGCTGAGAAACTTGGTCAGTAACCCTATCAGGGGCAAGTATCTTCCAGATCCAGTTGTGAATCAGTTCAAGATTTGTTACTTAGTGCGAGTTTTCTCAGAATTGGTTAGACAGAAGATCATTTTCAAGACTCATGCTGAGGCATTCCTTTCCAACAGTCATTTCAAGAATTGAAACCATGATCAGTTTATTCCAACAATCATTTCAAGAACCGAAGCCATGATCAGTTTATTTCCAATAGTCATTTCAAGAACTGAAGTCATGATCAGTTTATTCCAATAATCATTTCAGAGTTGAAGCCATGGTCAGTTTATCTTCAATAGTCATTTCAGAGTTGAAGTCATGATCAGCTTATTTCCAGCAACTTTCGACTAAAGCCATGATCAGTTTATCCTCAACAGTAAGCTAATCTGGTACAAATCTCCAAGCAACTCTCTAGTCTTTCCTCAGAAGATCATCAGTTCAATACAGTTTACAAGTGTGACAATTTTGGGTTCAAGACTTTTTTCTTCCCAAGAAATTTGGAAGAGTTCCCCGTGTTGAGGAATCAAACTTTCAATCTTACCTCAACAAAAGAGTCAAACTCCATTGTCATAAACGTCTACATTACATGCATAGATCATTCACATATCATGCATACCAAAATTCATACATAATTCATAATAAGAGTGTTTCATCCTCATTTTCATTTTCTGAGGTATTGTTGCAGTCGATATGTCACCTTGAGATCAAAGTCCAACTTACTTGGCACCTACCAAAGCAGGTGTCAGTTTGATTGTTTCTCTCTTTCAATCCAATGCTAATCTTTGATGAGTTGTTTCTCTCTTCCGTCCAATGCTAATCTTGGATGAGTTGTTTCTCTCTTTCGTCCAATGCTAATCTTAGATATGTTGTCTCTTTTGTTTCCATCCAAAGCTAATATTGGATGTTGTTACCTTTTGTTACCATCCAATCCCAATATTGGATTCCACCATCTTTTCTTTCATTCAAATCCAATATTGAACGTCAGGATCTTTTGTTTCCATCCAAAGCCAATATTGGATGTTGTGATTCTTTTCTCTCGTCTAAAGACATTATTAGACGTTGAGCTTTCCCTTCATTCAAATCCAGTATTAGATGTTGTAATCTTTTCTCTCGTCTAAAGCCATTATTAGAAGTTGAGTCTTCCACTCATTCAAAGCCAGTATTGGATGTTGTGATATTTTCTCTCGTCTAAAGCCATTATTAGACGTTGAGTTTTCCATTCATCCAAAGCCAGTATTGGATGTTGTGATCTTTTCTCTCGTCTAAAGCAATTATTAGACGTTGAGTTTTCCATTCATCCAAAGCCAGTATTGGATGTTGTGATCTTTCCCCTCGTCTAAATCCATTATTAGACGTTAGGTTTTTTTCCCTTCATTCAAAGCCAATATTGGATGTCGTGTTTCTTTTCCGTCCAGCGTCTTTCCTGGACGACTCTTATGTAGCTTCAGATTTGGTCTCATCCCACATCTAATGTTCTTCTAGATGCTTCTGATTGTCTTTTCCAGAGATTTTCTCGCCTCATTCAATGCCATTCTTGGATGTCGTTGCTTGCCTTCTCAGGTTTTATCTCTTTTTTCCAAGTATTGATGGTTACTCCTTGTCACCCTGACGGATATCCAGAAATATCTTATTGTTTCTCTAGCGTGTCTTTCCACATCATTTCATATGAACTACCATAAGTTTCCCGTTTCAAGTCTTTCCATATTCCCACAGAGTCTGTCTCATCTCATACATCATTCAAAAAAATATGTGTCAAAAAAAGAGTTCACGCATTCATTCATAACATATGATATCATCTCATCGCATCAAGGACGAAATTCAAGTCTGTTTGAATTAATTACTTTCTGCCTATTTGGATAAAAGATAATTAAATAGGGGCAGTTGTTGTACCCTAAATTTCGGCCATAACTTTTTCAGTCTCACTTTCATATCATATTTTTTCATTTGTTCACAATCATTAATAAATAGCTTCATTCATCACATTTGCATCCTATCTTTAAGTTTGCTCTTGTGTTGTTGACTAACTTCTAATCAAAATTCAAAAAAAAAATTGTCTTTGTCTTTGCATATTTTTGTTTTGTAGGTACAGAGTCGAAGCATATGGCAAATAAGGCTTTCCGGTATTATTTCCCTAAAATCTCAATTTTTAAAGAAAAAAAGAATTAAATTTTTTTCATTTTTTTCACTGTACAATCGATTGCTCCTAGAGTGCAATCGATTGCACAAAGTGCATTTTGCGCAATTTTTGAAAAGAATACATTGTGCAAATAGATTTGCACTGTAGTGCAATCGATTGCACAACGTGAAAATTTGAAAAAAAATCAGCAATTTCAAGCTTATCAAATTTTGGCTCCAATTTTTCTCTAATTTTTGAAAGAATTATCATTAATTCAAATTTTGGCTCCAAGAATCAAATACCAAATTACCACTAATCCAAATCCTAAACTCTATAAATAGAGCCCTCATTTCATTCAAATCTCAAGCTTTTGATAGCCAAAATCACTTTGCTAAAAAATCTCTCAATTCTCTCCATCTACCAAATTCACTCAAAGCTCCATTTTCAAAAAGTTAGTAAGCTTTGGATTAAAGCTTACTAATCTTTGAGCTAAACCTTCATCCAAACACTTTTTCTTCATCAATTCTCTACATCTAAGCTTGGGAAATTAATTCTTGGGTCTGAATTAAAGCAAATTCTTGAAGTTGTTTTGATAATTCTCTTGATCTACTTTTGGTAAGTTGGATAGTTCATCTTTCACAATGTGATCTCTTGTTGATCTTTAGGTTTGATTCATTGAGCATTATTTTGTGATTCCAATGGTGCTATTTTCTCAGAATTTGATGGAATTTTCGTGCTTAATTGCATCCATAATCATAAGGTGTTTGATGGAAAGTTTGAACAAGAATTTTGCCTTTTGAAATGCTGATTTTCTGTTTTTCACAGTAAGCAATCGATTTCTCCCAGAGTGCAATCGATTGCACTAAGTGAATTTCGCACAAATTTTTGAAAACTTCACTGTGCAAATTGATTTGCACTGTAGTGCAATCGATTTGCACAGAAACAGAATGCATTTTTTGCCTTGTTTTGGGGCTTTTTTTATCCATAAATGTTTTTCTACTCACTCTTTTTGATTGTTGGTTTGGATTGCAATTTCAAATGTCCAATTTCTCTTTAAATTCACTGGACTTTGGGTGTAGATGAAGTTGGATAAATGTTCATTAATTAAAATCTACCTAAGAGTGAATTATTTAATTCACTTTTAGTGCTTTGAATTAGTGATATATTTAGTACTTTAATCCACCAAGATGAGTGATTGAATTTAAGGATGAAAGAATTTTGAGGTGGTGATCCAAATTAGCTTATCATTCCCCTCCTTATTCATCTTATCTCTTTCTTTTTTAATTGTGCTACATGTTAAGGGATGATGATCTCTATATAATTTATCCAAACATGAAATACATAGATTGCTATTGATCGGCCTCAATATAGGTGCAACTTCTACATAAGTCCAGTTACGATTGCTTAACATATCACTAAATTTTTTTCTGATTCGAATAAATGATCATTCGTGGACCAAACATATGTTTGCAAGTCCAAGTATGTTAATTTTATCTCTTTGATCCAATAACCTTGAGATTCATTGTGTGGAGGCTTTGGTTCTACCAATCCTCTAATGGATCTTCATCAATTTTGGTCAACGCGGATCACTTAAACATCATTGATTATTAAATGTTGCCTTGAGAATTCTTAAATAGATGATATACTTGACAAAAAGCAAATGCACCTTGTTGTGTGGAGGCTTTGGTTCTATCAATCCTCTAATGAGTTCCAAATACAAGTTTCAAGATAGTCATCCAACTAACCACTAATTTATAACAATTGACTTTACTTTATGCTTTTATTTTATACTTTATGTACCATTTACTTTAGCATTTACATTTCATGCTATTTTCATCTTTGCTCACTTGAGCATTTACTTTTATGCTATTTTCATATTTGCTCACTTGAGCATTTACTTTTATGTCATTTTTATTTTGTTCACTTGAGCTTTTCTTTTCCTTTTGAAGACACTTAATAATCAACATGAACCATAAAAAACATTAATGATACTTGGACTACTTGGTTACTATCCTTGGCATTATAGAGTATTGGACTTCTTGGACTTAGGATTAGAGACCTTGGCTTATGTTGGATACCTTGTGACCTTAATTGATATTTTGTCTGGAGCTCTTGAGGTTTACCTCAAGAAATTGGGTTGTTTGTTTGTTTTGTGTGCGGGTTATTATGATTACATACTTTGTCTGTAATCTGGAATTCATCTGTATACAGCCGTTACTCTACCCAATTTTTGTGAAGACTTAATACATTTGAAGTTTAGTTCTCTCAAGAGGTCTAGTAGCTTTGCTTGCTTGGTTTTAATCCAAAGAATGGGAATTCTATCTTGACTCATAATGTCAAGTGTTGGCTTCTTGTTGGTTAGATGGTTATTTTCCTTAGCTTTTACCTTATGCTTTAGGACAGTCCCTTCTTCTCCTCCCATCTTCTTTAATTTTCAAAATCTTCTCATCTTTTTCAAAATCTTCTTTGTTTATAAACTGGAACCTCTTTCATAATAAACCTCGGCTTTGTCGAGTGCTTTTCTTTTAAAACTTCTTTTCTTTAAACAAACTTCAATTCACTTAATCATACTTCGACATCTTTCAAAATTAACAAAAACACTTCAACTCATTCAAAACTTTTTGTGCGCTCGAGCACCTTTACCCTTCAAAACTTTTTTCGAGTTGAGACATGATTCATTGATAGTCGAGAAACATTCTCATATCTCTATGGTTATAAAGGCGTCACCTTTCCCACTTGAGTACCGGAGGCGTTCTCAAACCCTCACTCTTGTTGACGCATGGTCCATCTTTCCCACACCTTGTGGGCGTTAGTCGAGATTTATCTGCTAACAATGACGACTTGTCTCCTTATTTAAAATCAATCAACAGATAAGTCTTTTCTAGCCGAAATACGATGCTCTGACTTTCCCATTGCACGAGGGAATATGTAGGCACTAATTCTTACGATTCAAGGCGAGCAACAAAAGTAATTAAAAAAACATTTCATTTTCTTTTGTTTACAAATACTCATTCATTCTTTTCCTTTAGCAAGTAAACCTTTACATGACACTCCTTTTAAAAGAAACCAAACAAAGTGGATCCTGCAGATTACCGTAGATGCTTAGGGTGCTAACACCTTCCCTTTGCATAACCGACCCCCGTACCTCGATCTCTGATCTTTTATTTCATTGTGGGTTTTATTCACTTTTTTTCCATTTCCCTTTGGAAACAATAAAGTGCGGTGGCGACTTCATTGTGTTGAGATAAGTCAATTGATGGCTTAATCTCAAATCTTTACGCTAAATTTCTTTTCCTATCATTACTGTCGTAATTTCGTTCTCTCTTAGTTCTGATTTGCGCGTGTGACAAACGTCCAGTGACTAAATTGACTGAACATATGCATATGAACATGATTAACTATTAACAAATATACGCATAAGAACAGGAATAAGCATTTACTCAAGATTCTAGGAGCTGGAATGAAACTCAAGTTGTCTATAAATCCCTACAGAGCTACTTCTATGAGATTATCCCAACAAAATAATCTTCACAAAATTCATCCCCAATAAGGATACATTCCCCACAATTTCCTTAGAGTTCCAATCAGTACACTTCATGAAAATTCTCTCCCCCAGCTGAGTTTGAAAACTGTAAAACCCTTGCAGATTTTTTATCTCTAGCAAAATTCAATTCCCCCAAGAGACTTTTTTTCCTCAGCAGAATATTCTAACAGGGTTTATTTCCCCAACAGACTGCAGCCTCCCCAGCTTGAGTCTATTCCTCAGACTAGTACATTCCTCTCCCTAAGAGATGTCACCAATATCCCCAGAAAATTACTGTAAAACCTGGAATCAGACCAGATATAAGTTAACTTTATCCTCCCTAGACGAGTCAGAAGATTACCCATCTCTTTTATCCCTGGTCAGGGTGTACAAAAATTACCATCCCCGGACAAGTCAGAAGATTGTCCATCTCTTTTATCCCCAGTCAGGATATATAAGAATTAAATTCCCCAGTAGAGCAATGAACAACCGATGTTCCTAAACTCTTCTCCCTAAAGCAGAAATCAGCATCCCCAATGGAGTTTCCTAAGACAAGTAAGAAGGTAACCCCAGCGGAAGCATTCTAGACGAGATTGAAGATACATATACTCTTCATCCCAAGAAACAGTCAGAGATTTATTTCCCAGACAAAGATATTGCACGGGTTTACAAATACACTTCAACCATATTTCACATTCATACGTCATAGCATATGCATACAAAACACATATAGCACAATCTCATTTATTTTGAGAACATCATCACGCGATGCATTTCATACATCATGACATTGCATACAGCTAACTCTTTACCTTTTCAGGAAAGATCAATCAATAGACAAATATCACCAACAATTCATAAATAGGTCCAAGATTAATTCCCGAAACAATACGGGGCAACTATCTACGAGACCAGGTTAAAGATTAATTCCCGAAACAAGACGGGGTAACTATCTCAACAACCAATAAAAAGCAGGTTCCTGATTAATTCCCGAAACAAGACGGGGCAACTATCTGGATGACCAACAACATATTAATTCCTGAAACAAGACAGGGCAACTATCTGTAAAAAAACAAATTGTAGATCAATTTCTGAAACAAGACGGGGCAACTATCTGAATGACCAGCCACAAATTAACTCTTAAAACAAGACAAGGCAACCATCTGTGACAAACTGATTGTAGATCAATTCCCGAAACAGGACGGGGTGACTATCTACATGAATAGATTGAAGATTAACTCCCGAAACAGGACGGGGAAACTATCTTTCTTTCTTTATGGTCAGATAAAGATCAATTCTTAAAACAGGACGGGGTGACTATCTTTATCACCAATGGTATGAACTCCCGAAACAGGACGGGTTTACCAACAAACTGATCATAGATCAATTCCCAAAATAGGACAGGGCGACTACCTATATGATGAGAAGATACTCAAACACCTTTCCCAGAGGTTCATTCTGGAAAGCACTCTTCAGATACAGTCAAACATAGACTCATTTTAATACTTCTATCAACAATTACCTATGGATGGAATCTATAAGCCCATCTTAGTCACCTTTTCAAATGGCATCTCTAAGACCATTCTCGATATAATCAACAAACAGTTTTACTTCATGCACAGGCGAGAGCAAATTTCTGGGCACTTAAGTGTTCAATCATCTTCTACCTTCAAGTCGCGAATGGCGAACATGCCAATATAACTCTTTAGTTTTAGGAAGATTGAACAGGGGGATCTGTTGTACCCAAAAAATTTCCCTCCCTTTTCTTCAAGACATTTCTCACAAAAGATCTCAAATGCTCAAGGACTCTCAAAGAGTTGATTAGACAAGCTCACCTCTTAAGCACTGAGACCACAAATTAGGGTTTTGGTTTTCACAAGGAAAATTGTACTTATAATGCCTCAAATGACTTTCATGGTTCATCATAGACCTCCAAGAATGCTCATGCCAAGTTTCAAGTCTTGCATCTTAAAATTGCTCTATCAATTGCTTAGATGACTGAAAATCAGCTGTATTGGGCAAAAAGTCAAATGTGATCAATATACAGTCAAACTTCAAGATTTTTGGACAACATAAACATTTTCAAGTCATATTCATTATTTTATCAAGGGATGATCATAATTCCTCAAGGAAAGCATTCAAATCATCAAAGGGGCAAAATTGACCAAATTAGGGTTTTGACTAAGAATGACTGATCATTGACTTTTAACCTAATACATGGCTTAATGACTTGAAGCATGATCTTAAGGACTCAAACACAATATCTTGACCTAATTGCATGATTCAAAAAATTCTCAAATATCAAGTGATTGATAGTTGAAATTTGGATCAACTGATGAAAAGTCAACTGACACACAAAAGTCAAACTTTGACTTTTTGGTCAACATTGAATTTCAAAGATCAAGATTCATCAAGACATTCAAAAATATCAAACTTGATCATCAAGAATCAAGAAATTCAATATAAGTCAACAAAAAGTCAAGATTTCCAAGACAGAAAAATTCTAAGTGTTTTTATCCTTATCAAATTCACTATTTCATGACCATTTTTCACCAAGATGTAAGATGATTCAAAGAAAACTTTCAACATGAAAGTTGTAAAGCATGATGAATTCTACAACTTTGTCCTTGAGGGTTGATGTCTAAAAAATGCTTGGATTAGGAGATATAGGCCCATGAAGTTATGACATTTTTAACAAAACACTTAGTGAAATTTTCAACAAGTTTGATCAGGTTTTTGTCCCAACTTCTTGGCAATTTTTCACCAAGTTCCAAGTTGATTTATCCAAAGTGGTCAACATGAAGGTTGTATACAATATTTCAAGATTTCCAAAATATCTAAGAACTTGAAGAGATCATTCTTGAGCTAGAAGATTCGAAGAGATGAAGATGGCATCACAAACATGAATAATAGGCCATTTTGATGATGAACCTTATGATCCAATCTTCAACCATGCTGCATAATCTTGTTTTGCATGCCTTATAACTTACAAATCACTCAATAATTTAATGTTTACATAACTGATTGATCCATTGTCCAAGTGATTCAAGCTTTGTCCAAGTTAACTTGCCATTTAAGGAAGAAAGGTCACACTTCCATTTTGGAAAAGCAATCTTTATGCAAATTGTCAATGCATTGAGCCTTGTAACTTATATCTCTGATTGCAAGCAAGATCAAAAGCATGAATCAAGTATCCTACATCCAACAAACATCAGAACACGCTTGTACTTGATCTTTGAAACCACCATTTTCATCCAACTTGATTTTTCACCTTCAACCAAACCATAACATGTTACTTTGAAAATCTGGTTACTTGAGTCTTCCAAACCTATTTCCTATAAATAAAGAGGTCAATAGCAAGCCAATACACGACTGGAAAATCCTCCTAAACCTCTCAAACTCCCTGAAATCAAAATTGGCATTCAAATCTTCCATTGTTGCAAGTTCTGACCTTAAACTCCAAACACTTAATCCACTTGTGCGTTTTCACTTTTAATCAATCACAAAGCTTTTATAACTCATATAGAGGCTATCCAAACACTTGCTTCACAAATGTAACACCATTTTCATCATCCTCCATTTCCAAAAACAACAACTTGCAACTTGACTTCTCCAGAAGAATCCAGCCACTCTCAATCCAAAGTAAGCATTGCAATAGCTTCCTAGGAGTTCAGTGAAGCTATCCAGATCATCACAACACCTCCAGGAGTGCTCCAACTTCAAACACAATTTCCAGTTTTGAGGTAAGTTTCTTCAACTTTAAACTTCTTATACAAGCATCATTAATGGTTACTTTGTAAATAAAAAATGTAGACATCATTGCCCTGAAGCTAACCATTCCTTTAGTTTTCATTTATATTGCCTGAGTGATACAAATTTTGAAGTTGAACTTTCAAAAAAATTAGGTTTTAATTTGGTACCCACAGAAATTCATGTTCATCTTTGAATGTTAGCTTAAGTTATTTACATGGCCGAATTCGTGGTGAAATTTGGAGCATGTTTTATGTTTACACATTTGAAAATGGTTGAGAAATATGCAAGTTCAGAATTTCAAAAACAATGGTGTTGTTGTTCTGGCGCGAGGTAGGAGATGAAGTGCAATCAGGAATGAGTTTATAATAAATTTAGTGCAAGTGGTATAATGACCGGATGAAATAACCACCCTAGTGGCAAGCGTGTGTGTGTGTGTGTAAGGCGTTAGTATGCCAGGGCAGGGGTTCGATCTCTGCCCCTGCCATTTTATTTTTCAACATTTCATTTATTAATCAGGTGCAAGCAAAGTAAAAGCGCGCATGGAACATCCTCATGACTGGACCATCAGATTATTATGCCAACAAATCCAATGTCTCAAGCGTGCTTGTCCACCATGAGCCATCAAGAGCCAACCTCATTGAATCATTCAGCGCCTGGGCTTGGTGATTCTGGACCTTTTTGTTTTTACTTGTTGACACCCTTCCATTTACTTTTACAAGCGCATGGCCATTTATTTATTTTATTTCATTTCTGATTCAAACAAAAAACTGTTTTGGGCCTAACATTTTATTTTATTTTCAACCCCCATTTTCCATTTACAACACCCAGACCCATTTTATTATTTTTATTTTATTTTAATTAATTCTTCTTTTAAATTGTTTTTTTTAATTTTATTTAATCAGAAAATTTATAAAATAATAAAAAAATTAGACTTAGGTTTTATTATCTATTAATTTAATTTTCGACAAATAGAAATTATTTTTACCATCTTGATTTTATTAAATTTAGGTTTTGTATACTTCTTTTATTTTTCCTAAACAAATTAAAAATCATTAGACTTGGGTTTTATCTTAAAATCTCCCTAAATTGACTTAGATTTCTAGATTTTTGTTTAAATAATTAATTAATTTCTCTTGTAAATTAATTAATTTAATTAGATTAATTATAAAACTTTTTCCATCAAAAACCACAAAAACAACTCCTTTTTCTTCATCTTTACACTTCTACGAATTTTATTATTTCACATTATTAACCATTCAATGGTTTGTAATAGATAATTAGGCATTTATTGTTTTCCTCCCCTTATTCACAAACTTGTACCCCCATTCCCGAAACATTGTAATAGCGTAGAATATTTAAATTATGTAATTTACCGCTTTCTTTATTATTGTTAGTAATTAAGGTTTGTATGACAAGATTAAAATCAATCATAGCAAAACCCTAATTCAAAGATATAATAACTGAATTGAACACACTTCTCATACATTCACCTCTAAGGTAACCTTGCTTGTTGCCTCATATATAAACAATCATGTCCCTCGAACGTGGGATATTTTAGCAAAGACCCTCGATTAAAAGATCATAGTTCCTCGATGACCCTTCGATGTTGCCTTCGGTAAACGATCTTAGTCTCTTATGACAATTGCTAATACATCTTACAAGTTGCCTTCTATGACTGTACGACATTCCACGCTTGTCCCTAACATCCAATGATATGGCTCCCTACTAACTAATGGTAGGAAAGTATTATCTAAATGAGGAGGAAAATAACAAAGACTTTTTGAGTAGGTTGATTTCCCGTAATTGTTTGCTCACAAACTAAAACCATTTTCACACCTCACACTTTCAAAGACAAACATATTTTCAAACACTTTCTTTTCAAACAAATATTTTCAAAACAAACACTTTGTATGCATTCTCAACGATACGAGAATCATTACAATGTTTGCCAAACTAAGGCGTTTTCAAAATATTTCCAAAATAAACATTTTGTATACATTCTCAACGATACGAGAATCATTACAAAATTACCATTTTCAAAATACCTTCAAACATTTTCAAACATACACAAATACAAAGCATTTCAAAGTGAGCTAGCAATTAAGAGTCCGTAGATAACTACGGATGAAAAGGATACTAATACATTCCCTTTTTATAACCTACCCCCCGAACTCAAGAAAATTCTCAAAAGGTCTTTCCTGTTCTTTTCACCTTTTCCTTCATTGGATAAAAGAAAAGTCGATGGTGACTCTTGCTATCTGCAACATTTGCAATAAAACATAAAACACCCAACTCAGTTCTCCCACCGTGTTACAGAACCAAAACAAGTCATGACGGTTAAATATTCGGAAGTAAGTGCAAAAGCGGCTAACACAAATATGAGAATTTTTCAAGATGAAGATGGCATCTTCAAACATATTGAGCAAGCCCCTTCTTCCTCCAATATGGCTACAAATCCAACTCCAACTCTGACTCAATATCCTATTCTGGAAGGTGATTATACAAATGAGTTTCTATTTCATTCTACACGTTCCATGGAAGACCAACTTAATACTCGCATGGACAACCTCCGCATGGACATTCTTAATGAAATTAGGACTTCTCATCAAAACCAAGGGGAAAATGTGGAGGAGGAAATGGATGAAAAGGAAGGCTAAATGCTTTTCATGTTTCTTATCGCTTTAAGTATTTTATGTTGCTATTATTATATCATTGCATCGTTTAAATATTAAGACTTTGTTATTTTACTTTCGTTGTATCATTGTTTCCGTTTTGTGTTGTATGCCTTTTGTTATGACTATGTTGTTAAGTTGTTTTTGTTTTTAAGTTATAAATGTTGTTATATTCTATGTTTTATTTTATGTTTCAATTTCTTTCTTTTCCCCATCCTTTTTTATAATAACAAAAGGGGAGAAGAGACATGTGTATGTGCTTGTATTTGCTTGTGTCTAAATTTGTGGAGACTCTTGTAAAACTCAATCCATGTTTCAAGAAGAGCATTGATTAAGGGGAATTATCAACATAGGGGGAGCATGCACATTAGGACAAGTCAAGAAATTCAAAGACACTCATACTTCTCAAATTTCAATGGTTGTCATCATCAAAAAGTGAGAGAATGTGAAGTCAAGCTTCTCCAAATTTTATGTTTTAATGAAGTCAACAAATGCATGTATATCAAGAAAGGGTGAACAAAAGATCAAGAAGGCTATGGATCAAGATTGCACTACTTAAAGACTAGCTTCGATTGATTGAAATTTAATTTTAATAGTATAAGCTTTCAATTCAAGCCTTGACATATTTTAGTGCTAAAAAATTACATTCTTTTTTATACATATGCGTAAGTAATTTTTTAATCCTATTGGCATTGGTTACACACTATTTTCTAAGGTTTTTAGAACTTTTTGTCCCAGTGTAACCGGTTACTTGAGAATGGTAACCAGTTACATCAACTTTAACAAAACTGTATTTTTAACGTTTCAGGCAAAATTTCAGTTAAGTAACTTGTTACTTCAACAAGGTAACCGGTTACCTAAACAAAAATTTTGAAATATTTTTAACGTTACAACAATGTAACCGGTTACCTTACTGAACCAGTGCCATTTTATTCTGAAAAATGAGTCAAACGAATTTGGGTTTGCATCCTTTGATCATGACATCTTTCATCATTTTATACTCATTCAAAGAGGTATAAGATGTTATAAATACTCTACTTTTTCAGATTCAATTCTTCACCTCTTTTATTGCAGTTTCAAATCATTCATTCCTTTAATTTTAAACAAGTGTTCTTGATATCAAAATTTTCATTGAAAATTTTCTGCACACTTTCTCAAACATGTCCAGAAAATTTCCAGCATCATTCATATTCATTTGAGCACTTGTATATCATTGAGAATTACTTACTTGAAAGAGAAGATCAATCAAGTGATTGATAAATTGTATAATTCATTCTAAACTCTTGTAAAAACTAAATTTTTTTATTGTATCCTTGTTGTCCAGGATTGTTGGAACCAAGAGAGACATTAAGGGAGGATTGTTTTCTTAGTGTACTTAGTGAAAATCCAAGAGGATTCTTCTTAGTGTTTGTGTTGGTCATTGTACAGGTCCAAACAATAGTAAAATCTCTTTCATGTTGAAAAGAGATTAGAGTACTATCGGACTATAAGGGGAATCAAGATACACAGTTGTGTCATTTATTTTTCAAGCATTTTATCACTTTCTAAACACTTAACAAAACCAGAAAAATAAGAACAAACTTGTCTATAAAACCAGAATTTTTTAATCAGTCCTAATTCACATCCCTCTTAGGCAAACTTCATACTTAGAAATTATATGGGATATGTTGAAGTATTAGATTTAATATTAAATATAATTCATATTGAATAAACTCGAGCCCAATTAAGATTGTGTATAAATAGTCATAATTTGTATCATTATTTATACAATTCAATTTAATAATATAATCTTTATTTTCTTTATTCTCTCTCTTTTCTCACTAAAAATGTCTCACACACTAACAATTATTTGTAGACTATTATATGTTTGATGGATAATACAGATAAAAAAAATAACACATAAATACGATAATAAAATATTTTATTTTGCAAGTCATTATCACTAATTATTTTTTTTAATTAATAAGTTTTTTATTTGAGAGTCAAAAATTTTATTTTTAAATTTTAAAAAAAATAATGCGGTTGCATTTTTACTAGACTTTAATATTAATTAATATTTTATTATTCATAACTTTGTTTAGTTTGTATAAAAAAATATTTTTATCTATCATAACATGATACAATCAATTAGATCTCGTCAAGAAAACATGCATTTTGATGTATAAAAAATATTTACATTAATTTAATTTTAATTTAAAAATATATATTAATTTAATATCACATATTTTTGAATTTATTTTAACTATAAATTCTTATATTCATATATGTACATTTAAATACAATTGCATCGAATACGAATATTTTAACCCGTACGGACGCTATATTTAACTAATTTAATATCATAATGTAGATTTAAATTAAAAAAAATAATAAATTGTTAAGGATAAAGTTATTCAATAAAAAATTAAAATAAAAAGTAATTATTCAGTTGTTAACATGGCACACTACTACAAAAACACATGCTCTGCAACTTTCACTAGAAACACTTCTCACACATCATGGGCCACTTATCCATCACCATCACCCTCACCTTCATCTCTTTCCTTTTCCTCTTTGTAACTCTCTTCCACCAACTCGCTCATGCCGACTCACCAACTCCCCCTCCTTACTCCTGCGACACCACCAACCCACTCACCAAATCCTACAGCTTCTGCAATCTCAACCTTCCCATCATTGAAAGAGCCAAAGACATCGTATCAAAACTCACATTGGATGAAAAACTCTCTCAACTCGTTAACACAGCTCCTTCTATCCCTCGGCTCGGTATTCCGAGTTACCAGTGGTGGAGCGAAGCGTTGCACGGCGTTGCTAATGCCGGTAAAGGGATAAGATTAAACGGAAATGTTAGTATTAAAGCCGCAACTAGTTTCCCTCAAGTTATTCTCACTGCTGCTTCTTTTGATCCAAAACTTTGGTACCAAATCAGTAAGGTTAGTTCTAGTGTATTATATATATTTTTTTAATATAAATTGGATATGCTCCGCGTCTTAATAGACGGCAAATTCTGTAGAGACTTAACATATATTTGACATAGTTAAACATGATTATAAAAAAGACTTTGCATTTACTTGAGTTGATATTTTGGTAGGTGATTGGAACGGAAGCTAGAGGAGTATACAATGCCGGGCAGGCAGAAGGGATGACATTTTGGGCACCAAACATAAATATATTTAGGGATCCAAGATGGGGAAGAGGACAAGAAACAGCTGGTGAAGATCCGTTGGTGAATTCGAAATACGCTGTTTCGTATGTGAGAGGTCTACAAGGTGATTCCTTTGAAGGTGGGGAGCTTGTTGGAGATCGGCTTCAAGCTTCGGCTTGTTGCAAACATTTCACTGCTTATGATTTGGATCATTGGAACGGTCTGGATCGGTTTGATTTTGATGCTAATGTGAGTTTTGTTTTTTTATACCCGTTGTTTTGTCTTTTTCTTCTGTTTTACGTGTTGTGCTGAGCATGTTTTGTTTTATGCCGTTGATGAATACTTGAAACTTGAATCGTAATATTTTCCTGAAAATTATGCTATCAATTTACTACACCACTTTTCCAAGACTTTTTTAATTAATTGAAATTTATATGTGTGGAGCCAACAAAATTTAGTAGAACTTGTTTAAATTTCAACCATTAAAAAAAGTGCGCTAAAGATTGTGTTATTAACACTGATATTTTAAAAACCGAACTAAAGAGTACGGATCAAGGTTTAATTAAATTGTGATTGAATTATATATTAAATTAAAAAATAAATAAATATATTATTAAATATTCTAATAAAATTAATTTATATTATAATTTATAAAATAAAATTTTTAAATAAATAAAATATTAATAAATAAGCATACAAAAGAAAAAGAATCAATATTAAATTCAATAATAAGTCACAAAATTAATTAAAGACTAATTTTTATATATTAGTTCTCATAGCTTAACTCAAACTCACAAATTCTTTATGAGCATAATTTTTGACATCTCTTTCAAAATCAACATTACTCTTACCCCATATCCACAGACATTATATTATATATTCTCTTTTTATTTGTACTTACATTGTCTCATGTTTTCTAAATTTATTTTTTATTTTCTATCTATACAATTTTATATGTTTGCTATAGTAACACATTAAAAAATTATCTTTAATTTTTTGAACTGTTTAGTTCACTAAAATCAGTATTATTTAATAAAAATTCATCAATAACTTAAGCCACACAACTTATTTAAAAGATATTAGTATCCCTTAACAAAATATATGATGATGATCGATTGATCATAGAAAATTATAGATGAGTATTTTTCTCTCTAGCACTGATCATTAAAAAAGTGTGATAAAGATTGTCTTAATGTTTGCTTTTGAATTTCTTTTAATTGCCATTTTCACAATTTATTTATTTTTAATTTTATTTTTGCTTATGAAAATTGATTAGGTTGAAAAAATTGGTTTATTTGAAAATGAGATATATAAATGAGATAATGAATAGTAAAAAATATTATAAATAAAAAAACTTATTTTGTGAAAAATAATATATAGTATTAAAACTAAAAAAAGAACAAAGTACCTTCATTCCTGTATATTCTAGCCAAGAAAAAAAATCTTCTCATAAAAATTATAACTTAAATTCTTAGATACGGATAAGTTTTTATTGAGTACATATGTTTAAACAAAATCTATTTAATTTTTTATTTTATTAAAATAAATTATTATAGAAAAATGACATAACATTCAATGATTAAATAATAGGTAAAATCGTTTCAATAATAATAATAATAATAATAATAATAATAATAATAATAATAATAATAATAATAATAATAATAATAATAATAATAATAATAATAATAATAATAATAATAATAATAATAATAATAATAATAATAATAATAATAATAATAATAATAATAATAATAATAATAATAATAATAATAATAATAATAATAATAATAATAATAATAATAATAATAATAATAATAATAATAATAATAATAATAATAATAATAATAATAATAATAATAATAATAATAATAATAATAATAATAATAATAATAATAATAATAATAATAATAATAATAATAATAATAATAATAATAATAATAATAATAATAATAATAATAATAATAATAATAATAATAATAATAATAATAATAATAATAATAATAATAATAATAATAATAATAATAATAATAATAATAATAATAATAATAATAATAATAATAATAATAATAATAATAATAATAATAATAATAATAATAATAATAATAATAATAATAATAATAATAATAATAATAATAATAATAATAATAATAATAATAATAATAATAATAATAATAATAATAATAATAATAATAATAATAATAATAATAATAATAATAATAATTAGTAGGTAAAATAATAGGTAGGTACCCAACCAAGCTCATACAATGCTAGAGTATTTACCAAATTATATTAATTTTGATAGTTTATTACATTACACTTAATTGAAAGTCATAAAAACATTCAGTTAATAAAAAAATTCAAATCATAATTTAAATAATTGTTGGTGATATGTTATTCAGTTCTGGTCGGCTCTGAATTATCATAGCTCTCTTTCCTTTGTTATCAAGGGTTAAGACAAGAAATTATTCCACTAATTTCTTTTTCTGTGACAAATAGTCAATAATATGAAAATAATTGATGTGACTTTGAAAATGAAATAAATACAAATAATATTATTTATATAAAAAGGGTGGATTTGCTTTTGCATCCCAAAGAATGTTACATTGGATTCTTTGTAAAATTGCGTACCATCTTTTCTATTTTTGAAGTAACTTTTTATCTATCTGTTTATGACAATTCACAAGAGAATAATTTATTTGCCAAAAAAAAAAAAGAGAATAATTTTATATACCTAATAGCAGAAATTTGAAAACACAAACACATGCAACATGACATTATAGTACTATGTACAAATTTGAGATTTTTTGTCATTTAATAATAATACAATTCCATTTCTAATTCAGGTAACTTTGCAAGATTTGACAGATACATATCAACCACCATTTCATAGTTGCATACAACAAGGTCGATCTAGTGGAATAATGTGTGCTTACAATCGCGTCAATGGTGTTCCAAACTGCGCCGATTTCAACCTGTTAACCAAAACCGCAAGACAAAAATGGAATTTTAATGGGTAATATACTATAGGTTATGTTCTTAGTTTTTATACCAACTTGTAGTTTCGAAGCAAGGTTTCAATGGTGATTGTGCAAGCAACAATTATTTGGTGAAATATAGTTTTCAGTTCAACTTTTCACCAGAATGTGAAAAAGATATTTTACTTTTTTAGACTTAATATGAAAGTTTTAACTGTTGAAAACAGGTATATTACATCTGATTGTGCAGCAGTAGCTATCATACATGATAGGCAAGGTTATGCAAAAACACCGGAGGATGCTGTCGCTGATACACTTAAAGCCGGTATATACTTGCACTCTTCCTTTGTTTATGTCATAATCTCGTAGTACTTATAAATCAAGATTGTCTAATTCGAGTCTAGGCAAACGCGTACTCGTGAAACCTAAATACACCCGACCCGTAGATTCATTTAGTAGACTCGCAAGTTTTTGGAGGACCTGTGTAATTTAGTCTCTGTTTAACCATGACAAAACAAATAGAGGTCTTATTTAGCTACGATTTAAGCATTACAAATTTTAGACCTTGTGCGAAAGCACGCTTTGCACTTCCTCAAAGACGGCCCTGTTTAAAACCCTAATTACAATTACAATTACAATGTGAAAGGGTGATTATCATTACTATATCCATGGTCCCTATGGAAGATGCTTGGAATTTGGCCGGTTTATAGTTTTTGCTCATATTACTAACAAAGTCACATGGTTTGTCCCACATTTTTGTTAGTCCCCACATAAATCCGCATGCCATTCTAAGCCATCATGGTGGTCCTTTGGCAGTAAGCAAATTGTCCAAAAACCCACATGCTGGATTTCAGTTTTGTGTCAAAGATTGAACTACTGTTTTTATGTCCATCACTATCAACCGGCCTGAATACAACCTGAAAAACTGATTTCAAGTTGTGACTTCTTTCTTCTTTTGTATTATTTATGATTTTGTAAGCAGTTTCATTTATCGACAAGTTACATGCGAGGACACACAAGAAAAGCTCTTTACTGTCTTAGCTTAGACAGAAGTCTCATATTATATTTAGAAATCGAAGCTAAATTTTGTTTATAGACACTCGATCTTCTCAATTCATTTAAGTTCTTTTTTGCTATGGACAAAAATGTGAGAACTTGCATAAATATTAATCCAGACAATACTTCAGAAAAGCATACAACATACTTGATTTATTTGTAGTTTTGATGAACTGTGACGATTTACTTATTGTGTAATCGATATTTTCAGGAATGGATGTAGAATGTGGTGATTACTTAACAAAACATGCTAAATCAGCAGTGTTACAAAAAAAAGTACCGATATCTCAAATCGACCGTGCCCTTCACAATCTATTCTCCATTAGAATTCGACTAGGATTATTCGATGGAAATCCAACCAAACTCAAGTATGGAACAATTGGTCCAAACCAAGTATGCTCTAAACAAAACTTAAACATAGCTTTAGAAGCTGCAAGAAGTGGCATTGTACTTTTAAAAAACACTGCTTCAATTCTCCCACTTTCAAAATCAACAAATTCCATTGCTATTATAGGCCCGAATGCGAATTCTACATCAAAAGTTGTTCTAGGAAACTATTTTGGCGTTCCTTGTAATTTGGTAACAATATTACAAAGCTTTGAGAGTTATGCTAACAACATTATTTACCATCCTGGTTGTAATGATGGAACAAAGTGTGTTTCGGCTGAAATTGACGAAGCGGTTGAAGTTGCTAAGAAAGTTGATTATGTTGTGTTGGTTATGGGATTGGATCAAACTCAAGAAAGGGAATCACATGATAGAGATCATTTAGAGTTGCCTGGTAAGCAACAGGAACTTATCAAAAGTGTTGCTAAAGCTTCTAAAAAGCCTGTTATTTTGGTGGTTTTGTGTGGTGGACCTGTTGATATTACTTCTGCTAAGTTTGATGACAAAGTTGGAGGGATTTTGTGGGCTGGTTATCCTGGTGAACTTGGTGGATTGGCCCTGGCTCAGATTATCTTTGGTGACTATAACCCAGGTGAGTTTTCTACCAATGCTTTAGAACTAAAACCTTGATCATAATGTTGTAAGCTTTTTCTTATCGGACAAATTTATTACGAAGCACCGACACCTCTAGAGTAGGTTTGTCACATTGACCTACACACATCGGTTTCTGACACTTGTATGACACTCGTACATCACGTGTTGGAAAAGTAAGGTAAGTGGCAGAAAAGTCAGACAAGTGTCCCAAAAAATAGTTTTTCTTTGCTTTGACACTTGTTGAATTGGTGTCCAACACCAGTATGACGCTCATACAACACGTATCAGACAATTCAGACAATTCAAAAAAATTGTTTTTTCTTTGCTTCAACACACCTTATATATATTTAAGGATGTCAGTGTTTTATGTTTTTGATATTATTGGTGCTAGGGTGTCTATGTCGTGTTGTGTCCTGGTGTCTGTGTCCGAGTATGTGTTTATACAAAATTTATGATTACATGCCTTCAATATAGGGGGAAGACTGCCAGTGACATGGTACCCAAAAGATTACATCAAAATACCAATGACAGACATGAGAATGAGACCTGATCCATCATCAGGCTATCCAGGAAGAACCTACCGTTTCTACACAGGTCCAACGGTCTATGAATTTGGCTATGGCTTAAGCTACTCAAAATATTCCTACAACTTCCTTTCCGTCGCAAACAAGAACCTTCACATCAACGAATCATCCACTCATTCGACACTCGAAAACTCTGAAAGAATCCATTACAAACTTGTTTCGGAGTTAGGCGAAGAAACATGTCAAACCAAGACAGTTTCTGTCAGACTGGGAGTTACAAATAATGGGAACATGGCTGGGAAGCACCCTGTGTTGCTGTTTGTGAAGCAAAAGAAGGGAAGAAATGGGAGTCCAATGAAACAGTTGGTTGGTTTCGAGAGTGTGAAGGTGGAAAGTGGTGGAAGAGGTGAAGTTGGATTTGAAGTAAGTCTTTGTGAGCATCTTAGTAGAGCAAATGATAATGGTGTTAAGGTGATTGAAGAAGGTGAGTATTTATTGGTTGTGGGAGAGGAAGAGTACTCAATAAATGTCACTGTTTGATGTATTGATGAAATGTATTGAGTTTTCAATCAATAAAGAAAAGATAGCTAGATAGTTGAATTGCAACGTCACCATATGGTGATGTAATGGAAAGCTTGATTGATTCTAATGATACAGTCATGATCATGATAATTTAGATTTGCAAAACTAATGCGCATAAAGAGTGTAATCAACAATATATATACTTTTGTTGGAGTAACTAGCATTGTTGTAAGTGATCTACCACTTAATGGCTTATCATATTTGTTGCTTGTACAATAAGTTAGCATGATTGTAGGGTCAGGATTGTTAGTCAATCGTGTATATTTATATTATATACAGGAAATGCAAATAAAACAATCGTGTGTATATGAATTTCAAAGTGAAAAGAAGTTATGGAGAATAAATTCTAGGCTCTAATGGCCAAATGAAAATTGAAAATTGGTACCTTATCAAGGCCAACATAATATTTCCTTTGTCTTACAATAAATGTATTTTTTTTTATAGATTTTCACGTTTTTTAAGATAATAATTAATTATGTTGATTTCAATAATAAAATGAGTCATATTTATTGAAATAACCATATTAATAATAGATAGTGAAATAATTATATGAATTAAAATAGAATAAATAAAGATAAGTTAATGGAAAAAAATAATAAATATCACATTAATATTCTAAATAAATAATTTGAGACAAATAAAAATAGAAAAAATAATACATATTATAAGACGGAGAGAGTGTCATTTAATGGGTATTCAAATCCAAGTATAGTTGATATAAATGAAGTTGACTTAATTAATTAAGAAAGTCATATGGTTTGACAACCTCGGTGAGAAGAACTTGCTTCCAATCCTATGATTCATGCATGGTCCAAGCACAATGAAATTGAAGTTCACTACATTAGGGATCAAGTTCAACATTCCAGCAAGGTATAAACAATTAACAAACAATACTGAAAAGCATAAACAACACACAAAAATTGTTAACCCAATTAGAAACAATCTTCATACTCTGACGGCTACCAAGTCAGGGACAAATCCACTATGATAGTATCAATTTATAGACCCTACAACAAACTTCCAGTTTACGGTCTAATCACTTAATCACTACCCTTGCTAGATTTCTATCTAAGACTCGTCTAGATATGAGGTCCTCCTCAATCTCTCTTTAATCACAGACAGCAATTGAATCAACACAAACAGGAAGACACACTTCCATGACAATAAACCAGAGACTCACTTTCATGACAATTCCTAGCCAATACTCTTGACTAAGAACACAACTTGGAGTTGCTTACAAGATTACTTCAAGAACAATAATCAACTCACTACCTAAAAGTTTCTGAGTGAGAAAACAATGACCTTCTCACAATCCGAGTGGTTCACTTACACCAACTCTCCTAGAGAGTGGCTACAGACTCAGTCCTAATGATTATATCTTTACAATTCTCGGCTGGTGTCAATCCTAGGTTACAAAACTTCTATTTATAACCTATACCCAATTGGATTTGGGCCTTCAAATCACAGCTCTTTGGCTGTTACGAAACAACAAAAAGATTCTGCTATAAAATAGGTCTTCAATCTATCTTCCTAAATTATCTCCATATTTAGAAAGTCAATATTCTTCTTGATTATTCTTGACCTACAACTCAACGTCACATAGGATAATATAATATCCTCAAGGTATATTTTGTCTTTGTGACTTAACAGAATATAACAGTACAGTTTAGCTCAGGCGCGATGTCGTATGCTCCCTCATAGGATATCCCATCTGACATGTTGTTCCAGATGTTGAAAATCTTTAACTCAATATATCCCAACATAAAATAAGATTTCTTGCTTAACTTGTTCTTCAAAGCAAGATAACACATCTTATTTAACATATTACTGCTATATTTGTTTTACAAAAATTAATGTCAATCCTAAAAATAGAGAATTAACATACACCAATACCAACTCTAGCTAAGACATTAGCACAATCATTAGCTTCTCGAGACGTATGCACCAACTCACAAATCTCAAGTTTGGCCATCAATTCTTGAATCTGACCGACCAAATTTATTCTTCCATGTCGCTGCCCTCCAATTCAACGAGTAATCTCCACCGCATGCTACGAGTCCGAGTTAACATCCACCTGATTAAAACCTTATTGCAGAGCCAACTTGATATCCTCATAAATCTCTCATAAATGATTTTCCTATTAAATCGACCATTTTTATCTATTATTTTTTATTATTTGACAAAAAAAAATTAAAGATGTAAAATAATGATTGAAACTTGAAAGCTAAGGAGGTAGAACAAAGCAATTTAGGAAAATATTGATTCAAAATAGCATGTCATGAACCTAAGACATGTCTAATCTAACCCAGGAAGAGCGTGTAGTTTAGGACCACACTACCTTCTTGTTGGGCTATCCCTCATATTTAGAGAGGCTCAAATAGATATTAGTTAGTGGCCCATGAGTGTCTATGTCTTTGTTATTACCCAACAAAGAGAATTATGTCATTTCATTCATTGTGTGAGAAAAACAATAAGAAAAGCTAGAGAGAAAATCTTATTCCCGCAACCCCAATTCTGCACAAATAGTTCATAGAAAATTGGAGCTTGCAAAAACTCATAGGAGCACATTCTGACTATTTTTATTGGATTCAGAGCTTTCTAATTCAGTCTTTCAAGTTCATCTTTAAGGTATGAAATTCCTTGTATTTTTGGGTTGTTTTGTCTCTCTTGATTATTGTTGTATTCTAAGATAATTGTAAATATTGATGATGTTTATGTATGCTTCTAACTAGTGTTAGAGAGAACCTTTCTTATAACCATTGTTGATTATAATGGATATTTTAAGTGGCCTACGGGTCCCGTAATTTTTTACTCCTAGTTAACAGAGGTTTTTCTATGCTAAAATTGTGTTATGTTGTTTAATGTGTTTTTGTTGATTGTCATTGCATTTGATATTTGGGAGAGTTTATGTTGTTAGATTATTTTGTTGCATTCGTGATTTCCTCCCAACACTTCCATTAGGAGAAATCGGTTTTCATGTGTATATGTATTGTGTTTAACCAAAACTTAGTGTATTTTTATGAGAATTCAAAATCCACTTTTCAACCAATTTAATTTAATCATGACCCGAATTAGAATTGTTGGTGAAGAATAACGTGAGTAAATGGTCTAGAAGGCGATTGAATATTTTTTTTCCCTAAAACCCTTTTCAAAAACATTCTCCTTTATGAAATTAGAGTTTAACAAAATGATGTACAAATATCAGGCGAAAGCAAAATATAGCAAATGATTTGGAAAAGATATGTTTCAATGTCAAACACGGTTACAGGAAATAATCATAAATCAACAGAATTGAGATAAATGAATAGTTTTGACAAGCAATACAAAAATGATCATAACTCAACCTTTGCATATAGCTCAAAATTGGATTCAAATCAAATGGTTGTTAAAGCTAAAATTAAAAGTCTATACAATCATAATTGAAAGATAGAATAATCAATGGAATAAAGTATCTAGATAGAATGATATTCTAAAAGTAAAAAAAAGGTTAAAAATAAAACTACTATATAGAAATGTAAGAGAGGTAGGGAGAAGAAAAATGTCAACTTGATTTATTGTGGTTCAACTCATTCGTTCAAGCTAGAGCTTAATTCACTCTTCAAAGGCTTCACCATTAAATTTAAGGTTTTTCCACTATTTGTAAATTTAATACACAAGAGTATTTTTGGTATAATGGATGATTAACAATGTTGGAAACTACAAGCCAATTACTTTAGCCAACATATGTCTCAATTGATTTTCCCTTCTATTGTAGCATAACACTGAAACTGCAAACTTTCAAGATCTTCACTGATCTTGATCGAGCAATCTTGCTAGACACAAAAATCTGGCTCCAAGCTTTCATTCTAGGGAAATTTACATAGTGTTGTACCCCAAAATTTTCCCTCCCATTTTTACTCAAAACATGCTCCTAGAGATCCTCAATTTCTCAAGGTTGACCAAGAATTGACCAGACGAATTCTCCTCCTAAGCAATGAACCTTTAACTAGGATTTCACTTCTCATCAATATGTGTGAGCTCCAAAGGACTAAAATATTTTTCTATTGTACTGATATGCCTTCAAGATTGTCCATGACAAATTTCATGCCTTACACTACAAGTTTGCTCAGTCAATTGCCCAAATACTTGAAAATCAACTATGCTAGGTCAAAAGTCAACTGTGGCCCAAATACAATCAAACTTCATGATTTTTGGTCAACATCAACATTTTGAGGTGATATCCATCATTTTATCAAAGGTTGATCATGATTCCTCAAGAAATGCTCCTAATTCATCAAAAGTCAAAAATTGCTAAATTAGGGTTTCTATATGAAAAGTCATCTGAACTTTGACCAGGCATAACTTTCACATGCTTCATACATTTCTCCCCAACCAAAGCTTATATTGAATATAATCTCATTCCCTACAACTTCTCTTCATCCCTCAATTCCAAGAAATGCACCATTTGAAAGATACAAGCTCAGACATTACAGGTCATTTTTAGAAAGTCAACAAAAGGCACTTTTTTCAAGACTATTTACATCAAGAAAAAGTCTTCAAATGCAAAATTGATCAAAAGAGGGATTTAAGTAGACATCTTTGGATTTCCAAAAAGTAAGAGATCATCATCATGAGATAAAAATTGAGCAAGATATGGCTTTCCCAAGTTGGGAAAATTTGGGAAATTTTAAGATTGTTGCATTGAGCAAATTTGAAGTTTTAAGTCAAGGGCTTAATTTCTTGGACTTAAAGCATCTTCCTAAGCTCATAGAGGACCTATAAAATTACTCTTATCATGCCTTACATTTTTTACTTATTTTTGTACATATTTATTTTAATTTATTTCAAATAAATATAAAATAAAATGTATGAAATAATTGGAAATGTGTTTTGGGCTTTGGGCTGATGATTTGGCTTGTCATGAGGCCCATAATTTCATGTAATTATGGTCAGGTACATTGAATTGATCAAAGGGACAAGGAACCGTGTTTTTGGCCAAATTTCAAATTTGCATTCATGGCTTTGAAACCACATAATCATGGCTGTTATTCTCCTTGTTTTCTTGTCTCTTCACTCCTCTCTATATAAACAAGACATTAGCAAGCCAAATGGACGCATACACAGTCCCAAGAATTCACACAAAAATTCCAAAATTTCCACCAAAGTTGTCAAAATCGCATCTCCAATTCCAACCATCATTTGTCCAAACTAAAGGCTCAAACACCTTCCTGAGGCTTCCAGGAACTCAACCCAGCCACTATTCAAGCCATCCTATGCCTGGAAGTAGCTAACTGGATTGCTCATTTTGGTAAAATTTCCAAAATTTTGAATCTCTTAATGCATACATCCTAAACAGTTTTAGCACATATATTCTAGTTTGTTTAATCATTTTGAGATGTTCTAATGTTTAACATGTGAAGTTAAGGCTCTAGATTACAGATTTCCATGGCTAGGTTTTTGAAGCATAGAGGTTTCGGTTCCAGAGATAGAGGTCGCTTCTGGGAAAACTGATGTCATGGTTGGATTGGCAAACCCCGATTTAGGGGGGTAGCCTTAATTTTGTTGTTTGCAGATTGTAGGGTGTTTGGGTAACCGGAGAGGGTGACCAGAGTTTGACTCCGGCACCCCTGAAAATTTGACTTCGGCGCCATGACTGTCAGCTTCCCATTGGCCAGTTTAAACAGCGCGTACGTTTTTTTAAATTTTAAATAATTGCGTTGATTTTCTAATATAATATTATTGATTATTTTATATAAATGATTGATTCAATAGCTCAGTTGGCAATGAAGCGTGTATGTAAAGGAGAGGACCTGGGTTCGAGTCCCAGGTCCAGTATTTTACCTTTTCTAACATGTTTTCTACAGATTCAGTGCTATTCATGGCCAGGCACACATGGTACACCATCCGTCCACACCATCAGATGTCCATCTGATTAGATCTAACGCATCCCATATGCAAGCTCACCAAGCACCCTCAAGGCCAGTCCTCATTGAATCCAAAGTCAAGCATGGGCTTCACAGCTTTGGGTCCAGCAAATTCAATCTCCCACCCTCTATTTTGCTTAAGACATCTCAGGCCCATTTTGTTTTCTTTTATTTGTTTCAGTTTTTTTTTTATTTTCTTGATTAATTGTTTAATTAGAAATAAATAATCAAAAATCACAAAAAAATTAGGATTAGTTTTTTTAATTAATTAAATTAATTTCTTAAATTAATTAATTAATTAACTTTAACATTTTATTTTTTTCAAATTTAAAATAAATTAGACTTAGGTTTGATTTTATATTTTTAAGTAATTTTCATGTCATAATAAAAAAAAAACAAAAAAAACTTAGATATTCTCTTAATTAAATTTATTTTTCTAAATAAATTTTAGGATAGTTTAGTTATTTTCTTAAATAAAACAAAATACCAAAAAATGTTAGGGTTTTTGTTTATAATTTAATTTTTTATCAATATCCTTCTTTTTTATTTTAATTAATTAAATTTAGGTTTAGTTTAATTTAGTATTTTCCTAAATAAATAAAAACAACCCAAAATATTTTTTACTTAGTATTTTCTTAGGTTTCTTTAGACGTAATATTCATTTCGCGCGCATTATTTTTGTTCTCATATTTTTTATAATAATGTAACTGTATACTGGTATGTAATAGACTAAGTAGGAATTTTTTATTATTTTCTTTATTTTATTCCCCCCAATGTTTATACATTATAAATCCCCTCCCCGAAGCCATGTAATAGTATAGGTTTATACTTCCACACTTTATTTCCTGCAAAATATTATTGCTAGTAACTAGGCATGTATGGCAAGACTGAAATTAAAACGTTCGCAAAACCTAATAATGCAAGATAAATAACTGAATTGAATACAATTGCACATGCGCACCTCTAGGGTATCTCACTTCGGTAGCCTTCAGAAAACGGTCACAATTCTCAAAACGTGAGAAGTTTTACTGGCTGTTCTCTAGTTTGAAAGATCACAAGTCCCTCGATGACCCTCTCAATGTTGCCTCGGTTAAAAGTGATCTTAGAACTTTAGGGCAGTTACTAAAATTTCTTGCCAAGTTGCCTTCGTGACCGTAACGTCCCTTCGGTTGTCCCTCAAACATCCAACGACAAGGCTACCTACTCACTAATAGTAGGATATCATTGTCTAAAGGATAGGAGGAAAAGAACGCCTTTTGGATTACAAAGTAGGTAGCTGTTAGAAGTTTGCTCAAAACATCTTTGCACTTACATAAAAAACTACTTTTGAAAAACATTTTCAAGACACTTTGTATACTTTCTCCATATTTCCGAGAAACATTACAAAGTCTGCCATACCAAGGCATTTCCAAAACAAACTTTCAAATACACAAAGCACAAAGGTATTTCAAAATGAGCAAACCTCTAAGAGCTCGTAGATAATTACAGATAGAAAGGGTGCTAACACCTTCCCTTTCCATAATCTACCCCCTTACTCAGAAAATTCTTGAAAAGGTCTTTTTATGTTCTTTTCACCCTTTCCTTAATTTGGATAAAATAAAAGTCGGTGGCGACTCTTGCTTACCGTAACATTTGAAAACACAAACGCAAAACCAGTATTAAACAGTCCGTTCTGCCACTGTATCACATATAGCCCTACTTTTTCCTTGTCTTAGTGTTTGTTCTACACAAGAATTATTGGAAACTCCCAAGTTCGTTCTACAATAGCCTTTACACATTCCTATTGAAGTCTCCAATGGAGTATAGAGAAACTTTATAATAGCAAATACCCAACAAACAAAGCCCAAAATTACAATCCAATCACACATGGATCCATGGACCGAACCGAAAAAGCCCAAAACACGCAAAACGAGAAACTATCAAAAATGTCTGAATAACTTGAAATCACTATTCATTGTACGAACATCACTATTCACCATACAGACATCACTATTCACCTTACTGACATCACTATTTACCATATGAACATCACTGTTCACCGACCAATTTTTCTTGATTTCTAGTTTTTCGACTATAAGGATTGGGAATCACTAGGTGAAGTTTACAATAATTTCTAGGGAATCTTAATTGCATGTCCTCAAGTTTGTGGAAGAAAACAACAAGAGAATTGAAGAAAAATATCAATCGAAGTGGAAGAGAAGTTACATGGAATAAATATATTGATCCGTTCTAATGGATCTTGAAATATATTTAACTTTGACGAGACGTTAAATTCTAATAGTGCATTCTTTTTTACGATTTTGTTTAACATCGGGGGGGGGGGGGGGGGGGGGGGTAGTGGTACCTGCAAATACTCTAACTTCTAAGTCAATAGATAATAAGTTAGATAGGAATATTTTAGGTTTTTAAAATTGTGTACTTTGATTACAATATTTATCCTTTTTTGTAGGAGGATTATAGGGTTTTCAAGGATTCATAACCTTCCTTATTTAGGAAAGTGTTAGGGTATTATTATTTATGTCATCTAGAATCCTTCATTCAATCATGCATCTTGATTAGGTGAATCTCTAGGGAGAAACTTAAGATGTTTTGAGGTCTTACACCCATCTCTCCTGGTATACTTTTCCTTATGATCTCTTGATATACCCTTCCACAAATGTCAATGTTGATAGTAGATATTCTTTGGTTTGGGCCAATATGTCATTGAATCGATGTTATCCTATAGGCTAGCCCAGGTCAGAACGGTTTCCCTTAAGCCTGGTTTGATGAAATACATGACTTATGGGGTCCTTTTATGATGGAGGCACTACTAGTGGATATATATATATAATTTCATAACTATCTCCTTGATGTGCTTTTGTGCTTTTGTTTCTTGATGTGCTTTTGTTTCTTTCATAACTATCTCCACACTTATTGTTAGTAAGTGCTTATAAATAATTTCAAATTTATGTAGTATTATTTTGATTTAGTGTGATATTTTGATAAGGGTTTTAGGATGTTTATGGCTATAACAGTGTCTATGTCATTATTCCTTTCACACAAAGGAGAGTGGTGTGGAGGAAATATTTTTTTTCTTGAAATCTTACTATTATTTCTATGTGATTAGTATAATGGTTCATGTCATCGAGTTCCATTATGATCCTATAATTCATCTTGTGTGTTTTGCTTGTGTGTGATTAATTTGCTTAAACATAATATCATACATCATAACATCCATTCTTCATTACACTAACTATTTCAAGGACCAATGAAATTTATCTTTGTTCTGTTTTGTAAATCATGGCTTCCGCTCGTAGAAATACTATATGTATCAGCTTCATGAGAATACCTCTCCAACTCAAAGAGCTAGTATCAAGGGTTCCCGAGACTTCCTCATTTACCAAGAACTATGGTCGACTTCTCAATCTGGTTACCTCGGGTTTTGATGAGAAGATTACGAGTATACTCTTTTAATTCTCTGATCCTAAGCACCGTTGCTTCACCTTTCTAGATTATCAGTTGGTTCCCACCATGGAAGAGTTCTCTCAAATATTGGGTATACCTATTCTTGATCAGACGCCCTTCACCAGTTTAGAAGAAGCTCCCAAGCTAGAGGTCATTTCAACAACTTTGCATCTGAAACGGTCTGACATTATATCCAACTGGGAAACAAGAAGTGGTGTTAAGAGTTTTCTAGCCAAGTTCCTATACGAGAAGGCTCACCAATTTTGGGATGATTTAGATTTCCAAGCTTTTGAGGAGGTTCTGGCCCTTCTAATCTATGGTCTAGTGTTGTTCCCTAATCCAGACTTTCTCATAGATGTGAATGCTATCAAGGTTTTCCTCTCTCGTAACCTTGTGCCTACTCTACTCGGAGACATCTTGCATACCCTCCACACTCGCACCATGAAGAGAAAAGGGATTCTTATGTGTTGCGTGCCATTGCTGTCAAGGTGGTTTATTTCTCACCTCCCTAAATCAGTATTAAAGAATGAAGAAGGTTTGGGTTGGTCGCGAAGGATAATGTCACTTTCTCACTCGAATATTCTCTGGTATTCCAGATCTATGGGAGATATTTCTGTTATTGACCGCTGCAGGGAATTCTCTAATGTCCCACTACTTGGCATTAGGGGAGGCATAACTTATAATCCTTCTTTGGCTCTGCGACAATTTGGCTATGCTCGAAGGGATGGTCCCCATGATATGCTTATCTAGGGAATTATGTTTAACTACGAGGATGATGTTCAAGGGTATCGTCAGAGGTTCATACGAGCTTAGGGCATGGTAAACAGATTTGATACCAAGACCTTGGGGCCTAAGACTTCCATCCCTAGGGAACCTTATCTCAAATGGGTACGAGCTCGTGCTCCGAACCTCATAATGCCGTACATAGCCATCTTACCAGTGGTTGTGGAGCCTGTCACCAAAGGAGATGTTCCTTATGCAATTCTCCATCCAGGCATGCCCACTGATCTTGAAGAGCTGCAAAGATCCTGGATTAAGTTGAAGAAAGAACGTGATACCTTCAGAGATCATTTCTATGTCAATGAGAAGAAAGTGTTGGAGCTTACGAAGAAAATTCACAAAGAAAAAAAGTCTTAATGTCTATGTCGGCACGAAGAGGAAGTGCCCATGGGAAACCTGATGTCTTAGATTTTAGAATTTTTCAATTATAAGCCTAAAAAGGAAATTGTATTTTGAATTCTACTAATAAAATCTTTGTTTCATTTTGGTTCACAAATTTAAATTTCCCGAAGTCTTTGAAAACATTGCATACATATATCATACATATCACTGCATAAACAGGTTTCAAGACAGGTTTCTTATCTTCTTCCTTGTTTATTTCAGCAATGGCTCTTGAACAAACAACTAAGGAGCTTCAAGCACATAAAGCTCAATTCCAAGAAATGTTTTTGAATCTGGATAAGGGACAGGAAAATTTGAAAGCTCTGATCCTCAAGGACAAGAAGAAGAAAAAGAGGCTAGTGGGTGTTCTGAATTTGGGAAGAAGGTTCAAAGGACCAGTGAGGCAAGTGTCAGAGCTCGCAAATCCATCAAAAGATAGATACAATCAGGAAGGAGAGCCGGGAGAAGAAGACCACAGTACAAAGGAGTCTGAAGAATATGAACCTGACTATTTTGAGGAGCGGTATCCTCCTGCTGATGATAAATAAAAATAGCTAGAGGATCGACTCAATACCATGGAGATCCAAAGGGTACCCAGATTGGATTTTGAAGAGCTAGGGATGATCTCAGGGGTGGTCATCCCGCGGAAGTTAAAGGTCCCCACTTTTGCTAAGTATGGTGTCTCCTGTCCTAAGCTGCATTTAAGGTCGTATGTCAGTAAAATTCAACCCCACACTACTGATAGAGATCCGTGGGTACACTTCTTCCAGGAAAGTTTGGCAGGAACTCAGCTAGAATGGTTCTATCAACTAGAAAGAACCAATGTGCGTAATTGGGAAGATTTGGCTGCTGCTTTCTACAAGCAGTACCAATATAATGTTGACCTCGCCCCGACTCGTACCCAATTGCAAAGTATGTTTATGGGTTTCGGCGAGGGATTTAAGGACTATGCCAAAAAATGGAGAGACCTTGTGGGAAGAGTCCAACCTCCGCTGTCTGATAGGGAGCTGGTGGACATGTTCTTGGGCACATTATTTAGGCCATTCTTTAACCACCTGATTGGAAGTTCTATTGCTGGGTTTATTGAATTGATCTTGACGTGTGAACGAGTAGAGGCTGGCATTAAAAGTGGTAAGATACATAGAGATACATCCTCCAGTACTGCAAAGAAACCATTCACAGGGAAGAAAGAGGTCAGTGTTGCTTATGGCCAAAGAAATCTTAACAAAACTGAGCATCGTCCGACGGTAGGGGCTGTTATGATTTCCAATTCTGCATCAAACCAACAACAGAATAATCAGTCTATAACAGATAAGCCAAGGAGACAGTTTACCCGAATCAACATGACCTTATCTCCGGTTTTACCACACCTGCTGAAATCCAATTTGGTTACCCTGAAAGAGGCTCCCAAGAATACCAACACTACATCTCCTCACTACAATGCAAATGCTCGGTGTGCTTACCATTCTGAAAGTCCAGGCCATGATACAAACGACTGTTGGGCTTTGAAGAATAAAGTGCAGGATTTAATTGAAGCAAAGGATATTGAATTTGACGCTCTTGAGACCCCTAATATTATAACTGCCCTTATGACCAAGCACAATCATGGTGTTAATTCTATTGACAATGGCATGTTTGTTGCTTCTCTTGATGAGCTGGCTACCCCACTCCTGACTATTAAGAAGAGTCTCTTGTAGGCCTGTTTATTTCCGGGTTGTAACGAAGGTTGCCACTTGTGTTTGTCCTTACCTAATGGTTGCTATTTGTTGAAGGTATGCGTTCAGTTCCTGATGGATGATAAAGAAATCCTGTTTGAGAAGACTTCAGTTACAAGTGTTCCATGTGAAGATGTTTCTACCATTGCCATTTCCGCCAATCCTCCCAAAGTCTCCTCCAAAAGACCTGTCAGGATTACATTTGTTCTGAAAGTTGCTCCATTGATAATTACTTTCCCTGGACCTATACCATATTCCTCGGATAAAGTTGTTCCCTGGAACTATGGGGTTGACGTCTATTACCATGACGTCAAGCAAGGTTTACCGATTGTTAAAGATGAAGATGCCGAAGACTCTGATCCTGACATTAGTAATATCTCCGGGACTAGTAAGATAATAAGAAGCGAAAGGGCTTTCTCTCTCGAGATCTCTCATCCTAAAATTGTTGCTACTCCTGTGATCATCTCTTTTGCTACTCCTGTCATTATTCCTATGACTACTCCGGCTGTTATTCCTACTGTTATCCCTGCTACCGAGTCGGCCGAGACTCGGGGCAAAGAGGTATTGGTTGAGCCTGTCCGGACGAAGGCACATCCAGAAGCCATTCTTGAGGATTCTAAAAAGGAGATGGTAGAGATATTTAAGATTATAAAGAAGAGCGAATACAATGTCGTTGAACAACTAGGGCAGACCCCTTCCAAAATCTCAATGCTGGCCATGTTACTGTGCTCTGAAGCCCATGCCAAGGCTTTAGTGAAATTCCTCAAGACTGCTCACATGCCTCAAGAAACCTTCACTGATCAATTTGAAGACTGTGTGGCCAGTTTGATTGCTGACAATGGGCTAGGTTTCTCTGACGCTGATCTGACTCCCAGAGGAAGGAAACATAATGATTCCCTGCACGTCTCTATCGAGTGCAGGGGCACTACTTTGGCCCATGTTCTAGTGGATACATGTTCATCACTGAATGTTCTTCCCAAGAAGGCCATTGACAGGTTAGATTGCGGAGGTTTGACTCTGAAGCCTAGTAACATTATGGTGAGAGCCTTCGAAGGTTCTAAAAGAATGGTGCATGGAGAGGAGGATATCCCTATCAAAGTGGGCACTCAGACTTTTAATTCCACTTTCTATGTGATGGATATCCGCCCATCTTACTCATGTTTATTGGGTCGACCCTGGATCCATAGGGATGGTGTTGTGACTTCCACCTTACATCAAATGCTGAAATACCCAGTCAATGGGAAAATCATCACGGTCCATGGGGAGGAGGAGTACATGGTGAGCCACCTGAACTCTTTTAGGTACGTTGAAATGGACGGAGAGTTCATTGAGACCCCCTGTCAGAACTTTGAGGAAGTTCCACAGACCGTTGCTGCAACCAAAACCTCTTAAAGTGTTCCAAAGACTACTAGGCCTCCGTTGAAGATGGACTCTCTGAAAGATGCCAGAGCAGTTGTTGACGAAGATGGGTGTATAATTTGGGGCCAACTTCCGGATATTCCTTACAAACCTGACAAATTTGGTTTGGGTTTTACATCAGGAGCTCAAAGGGCTGTTCGTCACGCTCGTGCTGGAGGACCACCCTTACGCATCAACAATCATGGGGTTAATGCTTTGGAAGACAATGATAGTGACTGTGACATGGACCAGTGGATCTTCCCAACTGTCAGCGAAGGACTCACCAACTGGAAGGCTAAAGACTTTGTGCCGATTACTTTTATTCAGGAGTAATTGTCCTTTTTTTTTGTTTTTAGATATGTAATAAATGAATAATACAAACTCTAAAGCCTTGTGTCTTACCCAAGGCACACTGGTTTATTTGTGAGGGATATCATGTTTTATTTGCATATGTCATTAATAAAGCATTGGACGTTTTTTACATACAAATTTTACACTCTTTGTTTTTCTTTTTTGCCTCTTTACTTTATCAAAATATACAGCTATGCTCTTACACACACTCACATATCAAACTGCAGATCCACATCCACTCTGGATCCCATTGATAACGGTTCTGCTATTGCTTATTATGACTTTGAAAATTCGATCAACCAAACCGAGGACGAAGGTGAGGAAGATTGTGAGGTACCAATAGAGCTTGCCAAACTGCTACAACAGGAAGAAATAACTGTACAACCTCATGAAGAGCCGGTCAAGACAGTGAACTTGGGTACTAAAGAGGACATAAAATAGGTCAAGGTAGATGCTAACTTGAAGCCCAGTGTCAAACAACTGTTAGTTCAGATGTTGCATAATTATGTTGAGATCTTCGCCTTGTCATACGAAGACATGCTAGGATTGGATGTTGATATTGTGGTTCATCTCCTACCTATAAAATAGGATTGCCCTCCAGTGAAACAGAAGGTTCGTCATATGCGGTCAGATATGTCAGAAAAGATCAAGGTTGAAGTCATGAAACAGTTCAATGTTGGTTTCTTAGCTGTCACATCTTATCCACAATGGGTCACCAATGTTGTTCCAATACCTAAGAAGGACGATGTTGTACCCCAAAATTTTCCCTCTCATTTATCAAATATTTTCTCTCAAAGGCCTCTCTTGGTTCAAGATTGCACTAGGGTTTGATCAGCTCAAGACCCCTCCTTAAGCACCGATGACCAAAATTAGGGTTTGAGATTGCACAAGGATAATTGAGCTTTCAATGCTTCATATGACTTTAATGGATCATTATGGACCCTCAAGATTATTCATGTCAAGGTTCAAGCCTTGGATCACACTTTTCCTCAGTCAATTGAGTAGTTGACCTAAAAATCAGTTGTATTGGGGAAAAGTCAACTATGGCTAATTTACAGTCAAACTTCACAATTTTTTATCCACATCAACATTATAAACTCATATGTATCATTTGATCAAGTTTGGACCATAATTCATCAAGAAATTTGATAAAATTATCAAAAGGGCAAAATGGTCAAAATTAGGGTTTTGACTGAAAGAGGGAAATTTCTGATTTTTGACCTAGAAAATGGTCAATTGGTTTGAAGTTTGATCTCAAGAGTTCAATTTTATCATTTTGACCTAATGGTATGACCTAAAACATTGCTCAAGATCAATTGGACTGATAGTGAATTTCCAGTCAATTGATCAAAAAGTCAAACTTTGACTTTTTGGTCAAAATTCAATGTCAAAGATCACAATTCATCAAAACATGTCAAAATATGAAAATTATTCATCAAGAAATCAAAAAGTCAAGATTTCATTTCGAAAAGTCAAAGTTTTCTAAATTAGAAATTTTTCTAAGTGTTTAAACTTTATGTTTTTTATAACTTTGGGCAAAATTTTCACCATGATGCAAGAGGATTCAAAAGAAACTTTCAACATGAAAGTTGTAGATATCCATGATATATACATTATAGCTTTACATAACTTCTCCTAAAAATGCTTGGATCTCAAGTTATTAATTCCTAAATTCATGGTCTTGAAATTGGACACTTAGTGAAATTTTGTCCTAGTTTTGGTCAGGATTTTGACCTAACTTCATGGCACTTTTTCATATAGTTCCAAGGGTAATTTTCAAAAGTGATTCAAAGAGGGGTTTTAGAGCATATTACAAGCTTTCCAAAATGTCCAAGAACTCCTTGAGATCATTCTTGAGCAGGAAGAATCGAAGAGATGAAGTTAGGGTTTTCACACTTGAAATACAAGTCATTTTGTGATGAACAAAATTCAAATTTCAAACCTATGTTGCATAATCTCTACTTTACAGGCCTCAAACTTGTTAGGCACTCCATAATTAATTTCTTTCACAGCTGTTAAAGGTCTCAATTCAAGCATTCAATGCAAGGCCATGCTGTATATCCATTTTGTGTAGAAAGTGCACAATGCCATTTTGATAAAGTAGCTTTTTGCACAAAACTTGTTCTTGAGCCTTACAGTTGTTTTCTTCTGATTATACATGTCCTATAACTCAAGAGAAGTTGATCTCAACACTTACAATCACCCAGCCCATGCTTGTACCTCCTCTTGGAACCATATTTCCCACTTTTCTTCAAAATCAAGTAACGTAGCAATCAGCCTATAACTTGTACTTCTGACTCTCCCAAGCACTCAAGCCTTTTGCTTATACATGCACAAGTAACTTTTCATAAATCCCACGCATACTTGAGCCCTAAAAACACCAAGAACTCAGATTTGCATCTCTTACCTCCATTTTCACATAACCTGACCAAAAGTTTGAAACTCATAACTCCCTCATGCGTTTTCAAGTCTCTTTGTTCCTGAAGCTTCTAAACATCATTTAGAAGTCATCCCTTACCCTGTTACAGTTTTGTAACACCATCTTCCTCCATTTCCAAGTTCAAAAATAGAGCACTGCAAGTGGACTTCTCTAGACCATTTCAGCCGCTCTCCAACCTAGCTAATCATTGCATTAGCTTTCTGGGACCTCAGTGGAGCTATTCTGATCATCACAACACCTTGAGGAGTGCTCATTTGCAGAACACGATTTCCAGTTTTGAGGTAAGTTATCTAAACTTTGAACTCTTCATACACGTATCATTAATGGTTTATTTGTGAATGAAAAATGTAGGTATCATTGCTCCAAAGCTAACCATGTCCATAGTTTTCATTTATGTTGCTTGAGCTTAGAGAATTTTAGGATTGAAGTTTCTGAAATTTTTAGGGTTCAGATTAGGGCCATTAAAATTCATGCTTGTTTTTTATCTATAATTTTATTGCTTTGTATTTCTGAAATTGCGAGGACATTTGCCACAAGATTCATGTTTATATTTTTGCAAATGGATGAGAGATGAACAAGATGCAGGTACTCTGGCTGGGCGTGAGGTTGAAGATGAAGTTCGGGCCATGGACTTGATTTCTAATAAATATTTATTGTTTTGTTTATGTGAACGGGTGTATAGCCACCCCAGTGGTAAAGCGCGCGTCTGTTCACCCTTAGGTCTTGGGTTCAAGCCCCAGCGTGACCTTTGTGATTTTTCATATTTTTCACATGTTCTGACTTTTTTTTGCAGCGCTGGGCCTCATCTCCTTGGGCCTTGTATTTTTTTACTTCTGACTCCCTTGTTGACTATTCACACCCCTGGCCCATTTTATTTTCTTTTATCATTTTTATTTATTTGTTTTCTTAAATATTTTTATTTAATATTAAAAAAATCAGAAAATAATATAAAACATTAGATTTATATTTTAATATAGTTTATTTATTTTTCACAATAAAAATTACTTTTATTTTAATCATATTTTATTTATTTTACTAATTAATCTACAAATTTAATTAGAAACTAGGTTTTTAGTTATTTTCTTTTACACAATTAAAATATATTATTTTAAAATATAAAAAGACCAAAAATATTTTATAATACTATAAATTATTTTAAGACAAAAATACCAAAAATATTCTTCTTACAAACTTAATTTCTTTTTTAATCAATTAATATTTAGATTAGGGTTTTATTTAAATTCTTTTCCTATTTAAATTTAGGTTTACTTTTTACTAATTTAATTTTTTTTAATTAGGTTAAAACAAAACCTTTTTTCCTAAAAAATCCAAACAAAAATCCATTTTTCTTTCCATCTTACATTCTTGTATATTTATTCATTTTTGTACATTATTTATCCAAATTCAATATGGTTGTAATAGATAATTAGGTTTATTTTCTAACAATCCCCATTTGCAATTTGTACACCCCCTCCCACAAGTATTGTAATAGCATAGTAATTTTAAATTCCATAACTTATCGCTTTATACAAATGCTAGTAATTAGGGTTTGTATGGAAAGACTAAAATCAATCAAGTAGCAAGCCCTAATCAAATACTAAACAAAGCATGAAAATCAACACACTTGCACACAAGCACCCCTAGGGTAAATCCACTTAGTTGCCTTACAAAATGGCCATGTTACGCATGTGAGGTATCTTAGCAAAAACAAACAAACACAAGATCATAGTCCCTCGATGACGCTATCAAAAGTTGCCTTTTAAAATGATCTTAGTCCCTAGAGAAAGATGCTAAGATGCCTTGCAACATTGCTAATCATGGTTATACGATGACCCACGCCCGTCCCGTTTACATCCAAAGATAGGGTTGCTTACCAAATCAATGGTAAGATAATAATGTCAAAGGAAGGAGAAAATAAACAAGAAAGACTTTTGAGTAGGTACAACGTTCCTAGTTGCTTGCTCAATTTCAAAACAAAAAATATCCTTGCTATCTTCAAAATAAACACCAACGCTTTTAAAAACATCTTTCAAACTTGAAAAACATTTTCAAAATATCAACACTTTGCATACATTCTTATGAACGAGAATCATTATAAAGCTTTCCTAAACGATGGCGCCTTTTCAAAATACTTTCAAAAACCACACAAAGCACATTTTCAAACAAAAGCAAGTGATCTAGCAAGTAACTAAGAGCTCATGGTAAACCATGGATGAAAAGGATGCTAATACCTTCCCTTTTCATAATCTACCCTCCAAACTCAAGAAATAATCTCAAAGGTCTTTCCTGTGCTTTTTCACCTTTCCTTTTGGATAAAAGAAAAGTCGGTGGCGACTCTTGCTAACCGCAACATTTTGTGATAAAACACAAAACCTTCAAGTCAGTTCTCCCACCGCATCGCAGACGGTAAGGTACGTATGTGTGTGGATTACAGAGACCTGAATAGGGCAAGCCCCAAGGATGACTTTCCACTTCCCCATATTGATGTTCTAGTTGACAACACCGTACAACATAAGGTATTCTCCTTCATGGATGGTTTCTCCAGATATAATCAGATCAAAATGGTACCTGAAGAAATGGAGAAGACAACATTTGTCACACAATGGGGCACTTTCTGTTACAAGGTTATGCCATTTGGACCAAAGAACGCTGGGGAAACCTATCAATGTGCCATGGTAGCTTTGTTTCACGATATGATTCACCATGAGATAGAGGTTTGCGTTGATGACATGATAGCAAGGTCTCATACTGAAGAGGAACACCTTGATCACTTGAAGAAGCTATTTGACAGGCTGAAGAAATGCAAATTGAGGCTGAATACGAATAAGTGCACCTTCAGAGTAAGATCAGGTAAGCTCATAGGTTTCGTTGTCAGCAACAAAGGCATTGAAGTCGACCCTGTAAAGGTCAAAGTTATACAAGAAATGCCAACTCCTTGCACCTAGAAGTAAGTTAGAGGATTCTTGGGACTCCTAAACTACATTGCCAGGTTCATTTCATATTTGACCGTTACTTGTGAGTCAATCTTCAAATTATTGAAGAAAGATCAAGCAGTGAAGTGGAATGACGATTTTTAAAATGCCTTTGACAAAATCAACGAATATCTCCAAGAGCCTCCAATTCTGATGCCTCTGGTTGAAGGAAGACCTTTGATAATGTACTTAACAGTATTTGATAATTCAATGGGGTGTGTGTTGGGGCAGCATGACGAGTCTAGTCAAAAAGAGCATACAATATACTACCTTAGCAAAAAGTTTACCAACTATGAAAAAAGATACTTACTGCTCGAGAAAACTTGCTACGCTTTGGCATGGGCTGCTCGCGAACTAAGACAGTATATGTTGACCCACACTACTTTGTTGATATCTAAAATGGAACCTATTAAGTACATCTTTGAGAAGCCCGCTCTCTCCGGAAGAATAACAAGATGGAAAATGATCCTGACCGAATACGACATCCAATATACAACCCAGAAAGCAATTAAGGGAAGTGTATTAGCTGATCATTTGGCTCATCAGGCGGTGGATGACTACCAATCCATGAATTTTGAGTTTTCGGATGAGAATATCATGTTAGTGATTGATTATGAAGAACCTGGACCGGATGAAGGACCTGAAGAAGGATCCCGATGGACTATGGTTTTTGATGGAGCTTCCAACACTCTTAGAAATGGCATCAGTGCTGTAATCATATCCCCTGAAGGCTGTCATACTCCTTTCACGGCCAGATTATGTTTCAATTGTACCAACAATATGTCTGAGTATGAAGCATGTATCATGGGTCTCAAAGCTACAATCAATTTAAGGATCAAATTCTTAAGCGTATTTGGAGACTCAGCTTTAGTAATTAGCCAAATCAAAGGAGATTGGGACATGAAGCATCCTAATCTCATCCCGTACAAAGAGCATGTGTGGACACTAATACCACACTTCGAAGAAATTACCTTTGAGCATTTTCCACGAGAGGAAAATCAACTAGCGAACGCGCTAGCTACAATGTCATCCATGTTCAAGGTCAGGTGGGATAATGAGGCTCCTCAGATCACTATTGAAAAGATGGATGAACCCGCATATTGTCATGAGATTGGTACTGAAGAAGTAATGGACAAGCCTTGGTTCCATGAAGTCAAAATATATCTCGAAGTCCAAGAGTATCTTGAAGGAGCTTTAGTCAATGATAAGCAGTTCCTAAGAAGGTTCTCTGATAAGTTCTTTCTCAGTAACGAGATCCTCTACAAGCGCAATCATGACTCTACCTTGCTTCGATGTGTAGACAAGAGTGAGGTAGAAAAGATTATGGCTGATTTGCATGAAGGTACCTTTGGCACCCATTCTAGTGAACACTCGATGACTAAAAAGATCCTACGAGCAGGATATTACTGGTCCACTATGGAAGCATACTGTTATCAGCACTCACGAACTTGTCACAAATGTCATATCTATGCTGACAAGGTACATATACCTCCGGTTCCTCTGAACATCTTGACTGCTCCTTGGCCATTCGCAATGTGGGGCATTGACATGATTGGAGAGATTAGACCAACAACTTCTAATGGGCATCACTTCATCCTCGTCGCCATTGATTACTTCACGAAGTGGGTAGAGGCAGCTTCATTTTCTTCTGTTACCAAGAACTCAGTGGCCCGATTCATCAAACATAACCTTATCTGTCGGTACGGTATTCTAGAAAGAATAATTACAGATAATGGTACCAATCTCAATAATGCAATGATCACCGAGCTCTGCACACAATTCAAAATCAAGCATCATAACTCTTCTCCTTACCGGCCGAAGATGAATGGAACTGTAGAAGCTGCTAACAAAAACATCAAGAAAATCATTCAAAAGATGACGGTGACATATAAAGATTGGCACGAGATGTTACAATTTTCTCTTCATGGTTACCGCACCATAATACGCACATCAACAAGGGCAACTCCTTTCTCTCTGGTATACGGTATGGAAGTTGTCCTACCCATTGAAGTCAAGATCCCTTCTTTGAGAATCATGAAAGATGCAGGTTTGAATGAAGACGAATGGGTTCAAACTCGACTTGACCAATTGAGCCTGACTGATGAGTAGAGGCTCGCGGTTGTCTGTCATGGCCAGATGTACAAAAAACGTATGATCAAAGCTTTTAATAAGAAGGTCAGACGTCAGGTATATCAGGCCGGTGATCTATTAGTCAAGCGCATTATACTGCCACAGGGTGATCCCAAGGGAAAATGGACTCCCACATACGAAGGGCCATTTATGATCAAGAACATATTTTCTGGTGGAGCCATGATCTTAACCACTATGGACGGTGACGACCTTCCTCACCCTGTGAATGTGGACATAGTTAAAAGATACTACGCATGAATAAAGACCCTCTAGGTTGACTGGCCTAGGAAAAAATAAGGGTATCCCGGCGAACCAAAAGGGTTCGGGCAAAAATTAGGGATATACATAAAAAAATCTATACACCCGGAAAGTTGAAAACCTGAAAGGGCGGCTTGGGCAAAAAAGGGTATCCCGGTGGACTGAAAACCCGAAAGGGCGGTCCAGGAAAAAGTTAGGTATTTTAAGCGTATGACTATGTCCCGTTGGATCACCTTACAACCAATCTTCAGTATCAACTATCAAGCTCAAGCGGTACCAAGCAATCCAATCAGCTTTTGGACAAGCAGCGAAAGGGATGAGACGCTCAAAGGCATAAAGGAAATATAAGAATGGGAACCCAATGGGATTATTTCACATAGCTGTTTTTCTTTGTATACTATCTTTGTGTCATTTCCATTCTTACGACATCATTATCTTACTATGATGCATGTCTCCTTGTGAAAAAACACTTATTTCAAGTTAATACAAAACTATGCCCTTGAAAGTGCAAAAACTTCTGTTTTTATTTTTCTGTTTTGTGTGCGAAAACGTCCAGTGATTATTTTTGAACATATGCATTTGAATGTGATTACTGCTTACAAATACACGCCTAAAAACAAAAATACAGTTGCTAATGACTTTAAGAAATGGGATAATATCTAAGGGTCATCCATAAAATCCCCACAGATGTTTTCCCCAGCAGATACCTTCTCCAACAGGTACAGAGGTAGAGATGTCCTACTACAAGGTCTATGCCACATTCTCAGTATGCAGCCTAAAAGTGCCAAGTTCTCATATCCCCGGCAGAGCAAGAATCTCCAATTACTGCTCCAACAAAAAATGCCCAGTGAAGTCGCCAAGCTTCTCAAGAATCCCCAACAGGATTTCAACAAAGTCCCCAAGAAGTTTATGGAGTTCACCTTTCTCAACAAAGTTTTATAAATCTCAAGTAGTTTATAAAGCCTTACCCCCAGTAGAGTTTATTTCTCTAGCTACGGGAGTTCATCCCCCAGCAAAGTTTATTTCTTCAAATTGGTGAAATCTTCCAACAGAACTCTTCTCCCCAGCAAAATCATTCTCAAGCAGAAGTCGAAGATCCCCGACAGAGAAAGGGAATCCCCAACAAAACTATCTTCATTCATTATCCCCAGCAGAAATCGAAGAATCACTTTCTTCATTCACCAACAGCAGTTTGGGATTCAGCTTCCCGGTACTCTTCAGCAGCAGTCAGGGATTTGTTTTCCCAGACAAAGATACTTCGCAACAGCATTACATGTTCATACATCATGGAATGTGCATACAAATACATATATCACAATCTCATTTATTTTGGAAGCATCATGCAATTCATACATCATGACATCGCATGAAACTGATTTTACCTTTTCAGGTTAAATTAGCAGACAGAAAAACACTATCAACTTTTACAGCAGGTCAAAGATTAATACCTGAAACCAGACGGGGAAACTATCTACACGAACAAGTGGTATGAACTCCCGAAGCAAGACGAGTTTACTAACAAATACAGCAGGCCACAGATTAATGCCCGAAACCAGACTGGGAAACTATCTATGTGACTAGCAAAACAAGTTGAAGATTAATATCTGTAACAAGCCAGGAAAACTATCTTTCTTTATCGAGTTAGAGATTAATACCTGAAACCAGACAGGACAACTATCTCAGCGACCGACAATTTTTTCAAGTTCCAGATTAATACCTGAATCCAGACAGGACAACTATCTGTGGACGACCAACTATGGATTAATACCTGTAGCAAGCCAGTAAAATTACCTACATAAGGAGATTAAAGATTAACACCCGAAACTAGACGGGAAAACTATATTTCTTTCTCGAGTCAGAGACTAATACTTGAAACCAGACAGGATAACTATCTCAACGACCGATAACTTTTAAGCTCCATATTAATACCTGAATCCAGATGGGACAACTATCTGTGAACAACTAATTTGTAGATTAACACCTGAAACCAGATAGGAAAACTATCTACATGACCATCCTGAAGCAATCTTACACGGGTCCTTCTCAGCATCCAGATGCAGACTAACACATAATCATCCTGGAACAACCCTACGCAAACTCTTTATAATGCATCTTCAGGTAAAGGTTAATTCCATTATCCCCAACAAGCTATTGTGAAGCCTGGATTTCGACCAGATAACAATTTAAGTTGCTACAAAACCTGGAATCTGACCAGATAATAGTTCACTTCTTCAATTACTGTGAAGCCTGGAGCACGACTAGATAACAGTTCAATTTCATTTCACTGCGAAGCCTGGAATCCGATCAGTTAGCGGTTTACTCTATCAATTTACTGCGAAGCCTGGAGTCTGACCAGATAACAGTTTACTCTGTCAATTACTATGAAGCCTGGACCCGACTAGATAATAGTGTACCTCAAATTCAAGTTGAAGCCTGGATCCGACCAGATAACAACTTAATATCTTCAAATCACTGAAGCCTGGACACGACGAGATAACAGTTTGAGTTACTGTGAAGTCCGAGGTATGGCCAGATAATAGTTTAATTTTATATTCCCTAATAGATTGTTGTGAAGCCTGGAATACGACCATATAACAGTTGATTTTTGTTAATACTCAGCAAGTTACTGTGAAGCCTGGATTTCGACCAGAAAGCAGCAAACTTTCATCTCTCCAGACCAGAGATAACTCCTCAGTAGAGCCTTGGACAACTGAAGTTCCTAGACTATATTCCCCACACAGTGTTCCTCAAGCAGTAGAACAGCAGAAACTCGCATTCCCCAGCGGACTCCTTCTCAAACAGCAGGAACATGAATCCCCATAAAAGACCTCTTATGAAGTCAACATCTTCTTTGGATGGAATCTTTAAGCCCATCTCCGATAACTCGTAGTCATCTTTTTCAAATGGCATCTATTACCCCATTCAGACATCATCAACCAACAGTATTACTTCATGAGAGTGCAAATTTCTGGGCACTCTAGTGTTCAATCATCTTCCACCTTCAGATCACGAAAGGCAGACAAGCCAATCTAAATCCCCAGGTTTAAGAAGATTTAACAGGGGCAGATATTGTACCCCAAAATTTGCCCTCCCATTTTTACTCAAAACATGCTCCTAGAGATCCTCAATTGCTCAAGGTTGACCAAGAATTGACCAGACAAATTCTCCTCCTAAGCAATGAACCTCTAACTAGGGTTTCACTTCTCATCAAGATGAGTGAGCTCCAAAGGTCTCAAATGTTTTTCATTGTCCTAATATTCCTTCAAGATTGTCCATGACAAATTTCATGCCTTACACTACAAGTTTGCTCAGTCAATTGCCCAAATACTTGAAAATCAACTATGTTAGGTCAAAAGTCAATTATGGCCCAAATATAGTCAAACTTCATGATTTTTGGTAAACATCAACATTTAGAGGTGATATCCATCATTTGATCAAAGTTTTATCATGATTCCTCAAGATATGCTCCTAATTCATCAAAAGTCAAAAATTGCTAAATTAGGGTTTCTATAGGAAAAGTCAACTGAACTTTGACCAGGCATAACTTTCACATACTTCATCCATTTTCCCCCAACCAAAGATAATATTGAATATAATCTAATTCCCTACAACTTATCTTCATCCCTCAAGTCCAATAAATGCACCATTTGAAAGATAAAAGCTCAGACATTACAGGTCATTTTTAGAAAGTCAACAAAAGGCACTTTTTTCAAGACCATTTACATCAAGAAAAAGTCTTCAAATAAAAAATTGATCAAAATAGGATTTAAGTAGACATCTTGGTATTTCAAAAAATTCCAAGATCATCATCATGAGATAAAAAATGAGCAAGTTATGGCTTGCCCAAGTTGGGAAAATTTGGGAAAAATCAAGATTGTTGCATTGAGCAAATTTAAAGTTTTAAGTCAAGGGCTTAATTTCTTGGACTTAAATCATCTTCCTAAGCTAATAGAGGACCTCTAAAATTACTCTTATCATGCCCTACATTTTTTGCTTATTTTTGTACATATTTATTTTAATTTATTTCAAATAAATATAAAATAAAATGTATGAAATAATTGGAAATGGGTTTTGGGCTTTGAGCTGATGATTTGGCTTTTCACGAGGCCCATAATTTCTTGCAATTGTGGCCAGGTACATTGCAATGATCAAAGGGACAAGGAACCATGTTTTTAGCCAAATTTCAAATTTGCATTCATGGCTTTGAAACCACATAATCATGGCTATTATTCTCCTTGTTTTCTTGTCTCCTCACTCCTCTCTATATAAACAAGACATTAGCAAGCGAAATGGACGCATACACAGTCCCAAGAATTCACACGAAAATTCCAAAATTTCCACCAAAGTTGTCAAAATCGCATCTCCAATTCCAGCCATCATTTGTCCAAACTAAAGGCTCAAACACCTTCCCGAGGCTTTCAGGAACTCAACCCAACCACTATTTAAGCCATCCCACGCCTGGAAGTAGCTAACCGGATTGCTCATTTTGGTAAAATTTCCAAAAATTTGTATCTCTTAATGCATACATCCTAAACAGTTTTAGCATATATGTTCTAGTTTATTTAATCATTTTGAGATGTTCTAAAGTTTTACATGTGAAGTTAAGGCTCTCGATCACAAATTTCCATGGCTAGGTTTTTGAAGCATAGAGGTTTCAGCTCCAGAGATAGAGGTCGCTTTTGGGAAAACTGATGTCATGGTTGGATTGGCAGACCCCGATTTAGGGGGGTAGCCTTAATTTCAAGCCTTAATTTTGTTGTTTGCGGATTGTAGGTTGTTTGGGTGACCAGAGAGGGTGATCGGATTTTGAATCTGGAACCCCTAAAAGTTCGACTCTGACGCCATGGTTGTCAGCTTCCCATTGGCCAGTTTAAACAGCGCGCATGTTTTTTAAAATTTCAAATAATTGCGTTGATTTTCTAATATAATATTATTGATTGTTTTATATAAATTATTGATTCAATAGCTCACCTGGCAATGAAGCGTGTGTGTAAGGGAGAGGACCTGGGTTCGAGTCCCAGATCCAGTATTTTACTTTTTCTAACATGTTTTCTATAGACTCAGTGCTATTTATGGCCAGGCACACATGGTACACCATCCTTCCACACCATCAGATGTCCATCTGATCAGATCTAACACATCCCATCTGCAGACTCACCATGCACCCTCAAGGCCAATCCTCATTGAATCCAAAGTCAAGCATGGGCTTCATAACTTTGGGCCCAACGAATTCAATCTCTCACCCCTTATTTTGCTTTAGACATATCAGACCCATTTTGTTTTCTTTTATTTGTTTCAGTTTTTTTGTTTGTTTTTATTTTCTTGATTAATTGTTTAATTAGCAATAAATAATCAAAAATCACAAAAAAACTTAAGATTAGTTTTTTTAATTAATTAAATTAATTTCTTAAATTAATTAATTAATTAACTTTAACATTTTCTTTTTTTCAAATATAAAATAAATTAGACTTAGGTTTGATTTTATATTTTTAAGTAGTTTTCATGTCATAATAAAAAAACAAAAAAAAAACTTAGATATTCTCTTAATTAAATTTATTTTTCTAAATAAATTTTAGGATAGTTTAATTATTTTCTTAAATAAAACAAAATACCAAAAAATGTTAGGTTTTTGTTTAGAATTTAATTTTTGATCAATATCTTTCTTTTTTTATTTTAATTAATTTAATTTAGGTTTAATTTAATTTAGTATTTTCCTAAATAAATAAAAACAACCAAAAAGATTTTTTACTTAGTATTTTCTTAGGTTTCTTTTAGACGTAATATTCATTTCGCGCGCATTATTTTTGTTCTCATTTTTTTTATAATAATGTAACTGTATACTGGTATGTAATAGACTAAGTAGGACTTTTTATCGCTTTTTTTATTTTATTCACCCCAATTTTTGTATATTATAAATCCCCTCCCCGAAGCCATGTAATAGTATAGGTTTATACTTCCCCACTTTATTTCCTGCAAAATATTACTACTAGTAACTAGGCATGTATGGCAAGACTGAAATTAAAACGTTAGTAAAACCTAATAATGCAAGATAAATAACTGAATTGAACACAATTGCACATGTGCACCTCTAGGGTATCCCACTTTGGTAGCCTTTGGAAACAATCACAATTCTCGAAACGTGAGAAGTTTTAGTGGTTGTTCTCTAGTTTGAAAGATCATAAGTCCCTTGATGACCCTCTCGATGTTGCCTCGGTTAAAAGTGATCTTAGAACTTTAGGACAATTACTAAAATTTCTTGCCAAGTTGCCTTCGTGACCGTAACGTTCCTTCGGTTGTCCCTCAAACATCCAACGACAAGGCTACCTACTCACTAATAGTATGATAGCATTGTCTAAAGGATAGGAAGAAAAGAACGCTTTTTCGAGTACAAAGTAGATAGCTGTTAGAAGTTTGCTCAAAACATCTTTGCACTTACACAAAAAACTACTTTTCAAAAACATTTTCAAGACACTTTGTATACTTTCTCCACATTCCCGAGAAACATTACAAAGTCTGCCATACCAAGGCATTTGCAAAACAAACTTTCAAATACACAAAGCACAAAGGTATTTCAAAATGAGCAAACCTCTAAGAGCCCGTAGATAACTATGGATGGAAAGGGTGCTAACACCTTCCCTTTCCATAACCTACCCTCCTTACTCAAAATATTCTCGAAAAGTTCTTTTTCTGTTCTTTTCACTCTTTCCTTAATTTGGATAAAAGAAAAGTCGGTGGCGACTCTTGCTTACCGCAACATTTGCAAACACAAACACAAAACTAGTATTAACAGTCGATTCTGCCACCACATCACACATAGCCCTACTTTTTCCTTGTCTTAGTGTTTGTTCTACACAAGAATTATTGGAAACTCCCAAGTTCGTTCTACAATAGCCTTTACATGTTCCTATTGAAGTCTCCAATGGAGTATAGAGAAACTTTATAATAGCAAATACCCAACAAAAAAAGCCCAAAATTACAATCCAATCACACATGGATCCATGGACCGGACTGAAAAAACCAAAACACGCAAAACGAGAAACTATAATGTTCGAAAAACTTGAAATCACTATTCACTAGATAAATAAGTTAGAGAGGAATATTTTAGGTTTTTAAAATTGTGTACTTTGATTACAATATTTATCCTTTTTTGTAGGAGGATTGTAGGGTTTTCAAGGATTCATAACCTTCCTTGTTTAGGAACGTGTTAGGGTATTATTATTTATGTCATCTAACATCCTTCATTCAATTATACACCTTGATTAGGTGAATCTCTAGGGAGAAACTTAAGATGTTTTTGAGTTCTTACACCCATCTCTCCCGGTATATTTTTCCTTATGATCTCTTGATCTACCCTTCCACAAATGTCAATGTTGCGATTGGATCTTCTTTAGTTTGGGACAATATGTCATTGAGTGGATGTTATCCTATAGGCTAGTCCAGGTCAGAACGGTTGCCCTTAAGCCTGGTTTGATGAAATACATGACTTATGAGGTCCTTTTATGATGGAGGCACTACTAGTGGATATATATGTACATATATATCCATATTTTATTTGTTTCATCATTTTGTTCTTTGATATTCTCATCTCATAAAGGATAATTCATATTTTTCTTTCCTTGATGTGCTTTTGCTTCTTTCATAACTATCTCCACACTTATTGTTGGTAAGTGCTTATAAATCATTTCAATTGTATATAGTATTATTTTGATTTACTGTGATATTTTGATAAGGGTTTTAGGATGTTTATGGCTATAACAATGTCTATGTCATTATTCCTTTCACACAAAGGAGAGTGGTGTGGAGGAAATATATTTTTTCTTGAAATCTTACTATTATTTCTATGTGATTAGTATAATGGTTCATGTCATCGAGTTCCATTATGATCCTATAATTGGTTAAGATAAACACAATTTGTATTCATAGATAAATATGGTATACTTGGATGTTCCTTCAATGTATTTTGACTCAACAGAATAGAAAAAAATATAAAGTAGTTACATAAGTGGGCATTTCCTATGCCTGCGAAGTTATTATCCCAACCTTCACAAAAATAATTTTCCAAGAATTTCCTCATCTTCATTCCCCCGTATTTTATGTCTTTTTTAAAGGAGATAGGTTTATTTCTTCCTTTTACTATATTTAAACAAGCAATCTAATAATATCTAGTGTTGGCACCCTCACAATTGCATCCCAATTATTGGGCTCTCATTAGGATTTTTCAATATGTTTTCCAATACTTAGGCCGAGAAGCTTTTCTTAGGATTTTCTTTAACATTTTTTTGTTGCTCGGGAAGGTTATTTAAACCATTATGGATTATTTTACTTCAAGCAGTCTTCTAAAAATTTTAAAGTTTTTACGGAGTTTTTAAAAACTTAAATTTTTGTTACATTGTTCTTGAGCCTCTTACCGACAACGCCCATTGGAATATGTTCAGCTTAAATAAAATGGTTAGTGATGCAATTTGTGAACCAAAGTTATCCCTGAAGCTGCATATCCCTAAGGGGAGATTGTTGCATATCCTTATCACATACACGGGGAGCATCCCTGATATAATTATTTTGTTGCTTGCCTTATCGCCTTTGTTTATTATCGTTTATTAAGTCATCCTTATGATTTCACATATTTTGAATAAAGTTCAAAATCAATTCGGTATTCGTTTTAGCATGCATAAAACAGTGGTTATGTTTGAACTTAATCAAGATGCTTTTAGTCAATTGCATGAGTTTGTGTAATAAAAACTATATGTGTTTGATTCAAGTTAGGTGTAAAGAAAAATCTCAAAGTACTTTTAAAAACATGAAAAACTGATATTTTGTATGCTTGATTCAAATCAATCAAGTTAAACATACATTCTGATTCGAATCAAATCCAATAAGGGGTGAACCAAAACTTTCTAAACAAATTGATTCGAATAAGGTTTTATACATGATTTGAATCATGCAATTTACTGGTCATCTCTGCTCAATTGAATTCGAATCACACTTTGTACATGACTTGAATCATATAGTTTTTTAATATTTTCTTGAAGGGCATTTTGTAGTTGATTCGAATCATAGTTTATACGTGATTCGAATAAGGGGGTCTTTGATTTGAATCATGTTGTGTACTTGATTCTAATCAAACGGAAAATGGGTCAAAATTTTGTATTGCTTTTATTCCATTCACTTACTCATGTGGCTCAATCCATGCATTGTTCTTGATTCAAATTTAACCAACTTTTACCACTCATTTTGGTGTTAATCTCAAGCCCATACAAAACCTTTTGTCAATACTTTTTCATGTGTGGAATTTCATAATCAATTGTGATTTCATGTGAAATCAACTCTCTCTCTCTCTCTCTCTCTCTCTCTCTCTCTCTCTCTCTCTCTCTCTCTCTCTCTCACTTTTAAAAGTTCAAAACTCTTGCATTCGAATTTATTTCTTCTTCAACCTCGGGTTTTGTTTTCAGATCTTGATAATGAGAGATTTATGATTGATTGGGGGAGACGACGTCTTAAAACTAACCTTTTTTGAAGATTGGGTATAGTTTTCAGGTTACTGCAAGATTAAAGAGTTTTCATTTGTGCTGGAAAATTTCAGTTGGAAAAGAAGGAGGTTCTTATCTCCGGATTTCCTTAGTAGTGATTGTGTGGAAGGCTACAAATAAAGCAGAGTTCTTCTCAAATCTCCGGAAAATTCACCGCTCGAGGTATTTATAGGATCAAAGGGTTGATTTCTACAGATGAATGCTTGTAACAAGTTTGGTGATATTGGAATATTCTTGAAGTGTTGATCGAGTAAAGATTGCGCATAAGAGTTTGGCGTAATGTTGTATACAAGTCAAGATCCAGAATTGATGTTTTATTTTCTTCAGCATTGTTATGGACTAAAGATTGTATAAACTCTTGGAATATTTTTCAAAATATAATGGAGTTATGCAGGTTCTGATGGAAAACCACTGAAGAGTGCACGTAGACTCACGCGAGGATGATAGAGTCGGAGCACTCTAAATCCCAATGTCATCTCTCTACCTTTTACTCTTGCATTTAAATTTTGTAGTATATTGCAGACTGCTTAGGTTTTCAATTCATAGAGTAATTTATTGTTTATTGCATTGATAGTGATTTATTGCTTAAGATTATGTTTTATTGGAATTGGGACCTAATCGAGCTTTAGTGATGATTAAAATCTAAGAAACTCGTTGAGTTTAGAATTTGCAAATTGACTCATTGTATAATCACTTTTCATGAATTATAATAATGGTATCGATTGAATACATTATGTATGATCATTAATTCGACTTGTGATATTTGTACATTGATTAAGTGTTTACGCGAGTTAAATTTAATTCAAGTATAATTCACTTTATTTGCTCTAAAACGTTTATGAGCGCATACTCTGAAAACCTTCGATAGTTCATTTTTGAAGAATCAATTGAAGTTATTTTTTAAAAGTCTACTCCCCCCCCCAATATTTTTTTCTTACACCATATTCTCATCCAACATCCTCGATATTAGAGTCAAGACATCTTTTCTAAGGCTAAAGATGACTTTTCTTTTTAAAATCTCAGACCTTTCCCAAGTGGAGATGGAAAATATGTTCTTCATTCAGAGTTTTATAGATGTCTTCAAACTATTTTTTCGATCATAAATCTAAAACACTCAAGATAAATTATGATTATATGGATACACAATCCCTAGTTTTGGATGCCAGTTGGGATGACACCAAGGGTTTGTTAGGTTTGTTTCAATATCTTCTTTACCTTATGTTTTAAATTTCTCTGTGAATTATTTATATTTTTTCTTCATGTAGACAACATGGCCATAATTGAAAAGCTTATATCTCATAAGATGTCTCAAGTTGAAGCTCATGCCAAGTTTGTTCTGGTGAAGATTACCCCTGATGCTCCCACGATTGAAGATACAGTGAGACCTTTATTCACAGTGTTGGATATGATGAAATTACACTCATTAGTTACTTCTCTAAGTTTTCCCTTGATTTTAATTCAATAAAAAGAAAAAAGATCAACTTTTGAAGGATAAGGGGAAGGGAAGTTCATGTTGATTTTGGATAGTCGTCGCCATACTTCTCCACTTCATATACAAATGATTTGTCCTTAAGAACATGAATGGTAACCTTGATAAATTTGACGCTAAAGCTGATGAGGTCTCTTTCTAGGATATTTCACTCCTGGTAAGCTTTTCTTATTTTCAACAAACGAACACTGGCTATAATAAAATAGTACATATTATTGTTGATGAAAATAAACCTAAATATGTAGAGGTACAAGTCTTTGATTGTGTGGGTAGTTGGAAGAAAATTCTCTTAGAATAAAAAGAACCAAATGAAGACAAACAAAAAGACCAACACAAAGATCAAAGTGAAGACAAAAAGAAAGAACAAATCATAAAGTGCACGTGCTCAACATCACAAAATCTATTATGAAAATAAGCTCTAATATTATCCAATTTTAACTTCTAGTTGTTAATCATAGCCTCCTAACATTTGAATAGTTCACCTATATTGTTCTCAAACGTCTGCATTAATTTCTAACGAGCAGACTTAAACCTAAAATGAAAGAAAACATCAAATAAGTTGACTAAAGCCTTAAAATGATAAAAAAACATAAAATAAATGCAAAATATAACCACTAAAATTACATACTTATCAGTCATGGTGTAATTGCAAGCTTCTCAAGTCATATTTAAAGCATTTGTTTTGATGAAGACAACATGGAAATCAACATTCAAAGGATGTGCAAAAAGCTTATCAATATCATATAAAAGTCTTGAAGATTAGAAGAAGAATTATTGAAGAATCATCAAATGTCAAATGGTATAAATAATTCTTAAACTTGAATATAGATGTTCACAAATATGCATTCATAATCATATACATATCCCACATTTTTAATGTTAAGAAAAACCTTATTTGAAATCTTTTTCAAAAAGAATTTTTGAAAATAAACTTTCAGGAACCGGTTCCTCCCTAACAGGGAACTGGGTTCCAAAACTTGTTCAAAAACATGTCCCTGGAATTTGTACCAGGAACCGGGTTGTACCAATAGGGGAACCGGTTCCTGCGTGATATTTTTGAAATCTGACTTATAACGTTCACTAAGAACCGGGTTCTTCCTGTGTCGGAACCGGTTCCTAGCGAACCAGTGCAGCTTTTCTTTTGGTTTTTGAACATATTTTCAATAGTACTCTTTCATAAATGCATTGCAACTTTTCATATGAATTGGCATGAATGAAGAGGTTCTTGTGACTTTATAAAATGCAGATTTTCAGATTTTCATAAACAATCAATAACTTTCATAACAACAATAAACCTTCTTCAAAACAATTTTCATTCATTCAAAATTGCACTTAAACTTTCATGTGTTCATAATTTTGTGAAACTTGCCATATACATTTTCATTAAGAATTCATTACAAGTTTCATACATACATTGTGAACATTTATAATCATTGCTTGAGAATTATTTTTTATCTTGAAGAAGAAGATCAATTGAAGATTGATAGTGCTATCCATCTATTTCAAATTAATCATTGTATTACATTAAAGAAATTATTCCCTTACTATCCAGGATTGTTGGAAGTAAGTGTTGTGATTTGAAGAGGATTGTTCTTCATTCACATTAGTGTTTGTTTGGTCTTAAAGGTGTTAAGAACCTTTGATCACCCTATAGGTTAGATAGTAAGCATAGGCTGTACAATCATTCTAACTATAGTGAAATCTCTTTCGTGTTGGAAAGGGGACTGGAGTACTCTCGGATTGTGAGGGGAACCAGGATATATCACCGTGTTCTTTACTTTTCCGCTTTTATCGCTTTCATCACCATAATCAAGGAAAAAATAAGATATAATCAAAACCTTCATACACTTGACCAAAAAATTACTTCAAGTATTCTCATAAAATCGAATAAATTTTATAGACCTAATTCACCCCCCCCCTAGGCACTCTGAGACTTACAATTGGCATCAGAGCAAGTTATAGGTAACTTGTTCCTAAAGATCCAGAATGGCTTCCACAAATCCAAATCAAAATTCGGTTTTCAAAGATGGTGGTAGTAACAACAAGCCTCCATTGTTTTGTGGTTAATACTTTGACTTTTGGAAAATTCGCATGAAGGCTCATCTTGAAGCGCAAGGAGAAGAAATATGGAATGCTGTTGAGAATGGTCCATTTACTCCCGTGTGTGTTGTCAATGGTGTTGGGTCATCAAAGCCTAAAGCATCATGGGATGACGATGACAAGAAAAAAGTTCTCTTTGACAAAAAGGCAATCAATATTCTCCAAAGTGCTCTTAGTATGGATGAATTTTTCCGAGTATCGGAATGTACAACGGCAAAGGAAATTTGGGATACTCTTGTAGAAACTCATGAAGGAACCGTCGAAGTCAAAAGGTCTAGATTGAACACTTTGAGTCAAGAATATGAATTATTCAGAATGCTGCCCGGAGAATCCATCCTTGACTTGCAAAAGAGATTCGTTCACTTGACAAACCATTTGAAGGCACTTGGTAAAACTTTAAATAACGATGAATTAAATCTTAAAGTGCTTAGGTCTTTAACTAGGGAATGGCAACCAAAAGTGATGGCAATATCCGAAAAGAAAAGCCTAGCATCTATGACTTCCGCAACACTTTTCGGAAAGCTTCAAGAATATGAGACGGAACTTGGAAGACTTAAAAAACATGAGAATCATGAGAAGAAATCCAAAGGCATTGCTTTCAAAGTTGATTCAAAAGAAAGTCAAGATAAAGATGCATCGGAAGAAGATGAAAATCTCTTGCTTCTTGTAAAAAGGTTAGGAAAATATTTTGGTCATAAAAATAATCTTCATAATGCTAACTTTGTCAAAAGAAAGAAATTCTATAAGCATAAAGATAAAGAAGCCTCCACATCAACACAAGATGTCACATGCTATGAATGTGGAAAACAAGGTCACATAAAGCCGGATTGTCCAAAACTCTCCAAGAAAAATGGATTCAAAGGCAAAAAGGAGTTCAAGAACAAAAAGGCTTATGTTGCATGGGAAGATAATGAGATAAGTTCTTCATCCGATTCGGAAAGCGACGAATGTGCAAATCTAGCATTGATGGCCTCACATCACTCCGACGATGAAGAAGAGGTTAGTAATGAATTTAATCTTTTTGATGATGATGTTCAAGGTGCTATTGATGAACTCTTGAAGGAATGCAAAAGTTTATACAAAAAGGTGTCAAATCAAGAAAAAGAACTTCTAATTTGTCTAGAAAAAATTGACACCATGACTAAAGATTTTGATCTTCAAAAACAAAATTTTATTAAAGAAAAGGAAAACTTTGCATGCTCCAAGTGTGAATCAAATGTCTTTCAAATTGTTCAATTGAAAAGAGTCATTGAACGATATGAAAAAGGACAAATAGGATTGGAAGGAGTACTAAGCCAACAACGTTATCCAAATGATAAAAGAGGTCTTGGTTATGTGAAAACTAAGAAACCAAGTAACAATCCCACTGTTTTTGTAAAGGCTAGTAATAGTTCCAATCCCAAGAAAGTAGAAAAGAAGCAAGTTGTTCATAATCATCAAAAGAAAAAGGCTAATGTATCGAAAAAGAAAACATTTCCTAAGAAGAAATATTATCCTTCTAGATATAGAAGTAACTTTGAACCTACTTGTTTTTATTGTGGTATTAAAGGCCATACACCTAATGCTTGCTATGTTAGAAATTTTAGTATGGCAAGTGGGCATTATGTGCGGGTGAAAAAGGGAACTAACTATGAAGGACCCAAGGCAACTTGGGTACCTAACAAAGAATAATTTGTTTTTGTAGGTATGCTTGAAATCCACATCAAATGTTTGGTATCTTGATAGTGGATGTTCAAAGCATATGACAGGAGATGTACACCAATTTTCATATCTAGTACATAAAGCCAAAGGGTATGTCACCTATGGAGACAACACCAAAGGAAAGATTCTTGGCGTTGGAATAGTTGGCACACCTCCATCCATTCAAATTGAGGATGTTCTCTATGTTGAAGGATTAAAGCACAACCTTCTTAGCATAAGTCAACTTTGTGATAGAGGGTTCAAGATCAAATTTAACAAAGAAGAATGCCTTATTATGGATGAGGCAACCAATGAGGTAAAACTCAAAGGTATAAGAACTAACAATATTTTTATGATTACTTTAGATGATTTGTCTATGAAGGTACAATGTCTTATGGTAAACAACAATGACGCTTGGTTATGGCACAAGAGGATTGCTCACATTCACATGGAGCACTTGAACAAATTGGTTAAGCATGACTTAGTTATTGGTCTACCAAAGATGAAGTTCATCAAAGACAAATTATGTAATGCATGCCAAAAGGGCAAACAGACCAAATCAACTTTCAAATCTAAGAATGTGGTGTCTACTACAAGGCCACTACAATTGTTACACATGGATCTCTTTGGTCCATCAAGAACAAAAAGCTTCGGAGGTAATGTATACGCTCTGGTTATTATTGATGATTTTTCTAGATATTCTTGGACTTTGTTTCTTGTGCAGAAAAGTGATGCTTTTAAAGCTTTTAAGAAGTATGCTAAGAAAATCCAAAATGAAAAATCACTAAAGATTATATCCATAAGAAGTGATCATGGTGGAGAATTCCAAAATGCACAATTTGAAGAATTTTGTGAAGAACATGGTATCTCTCATAATTTTTCAACACCAAGAACTCCACAACAAAATGGAGTAGTTGAAAGAAAGAATACGTTTCTAGTGGAACTTGCAAGAACAATGCTTAGTGATGCAAATCTTCCTAAATATTTTTGGGCGGATGCGGTTAGTACGACATGTTATGTTGGAAATCGAGTTATCAATAGACCTATAATAAAGAAGACTCCATATGAACTCTTCAAAGGAAGAAAGCCAAATATTGCTCACTTTCACATTTTTGGATGCAAGTGCTTTGTTCTTAATAATGACAAAGACAATCTCGGTAAGTTTGACGAGAAATCCGACGAAGGTATATTTCTTGGTTATTCTCTTTCTAGTAAAGCATATAGAATTTATAATAAAAGAACTTTAACTATTGAAGAATCTATGCATGTATCTTTTGATGAAACTAACCCCTCTAAGGAGGAAGTAGTAGTATGTGATGATGATGATCCTATAGATTTACCCCCGGAAGATCTTTCAATTGATCAAGTTGTGAAATCACCGGAAAAACAAGAAAACATTGTACAACAAGAGTCAAACATCAATGATCTACCAAAATAATGGAGAACTCATAGAGACCATCCTATTGACAAAATTATTGGTGACATTAGCCACGGAGTATCAACAAGATTAAATCTAAAAGATGCTTGCTTAAACATGGAGTTTGTTTCTCAAATTGAACCTACCAAAGTTGATGAAGCCTTAGGAGATGATCAATGGATTATTGCTATGCAAGAAGAATTAAATCAATTCGAGAGAAATCAAGTTTGGGAACTTGTTCCTAGACCAAGTGGTAAACACATCATAGGTACCCGATGGGTGTTTAAGAACAAACTTGATGAGAATGGTCTAATTGTTCGAAACAAAGCAAGGTTGGTTGCCCAAGGTTACAATCAAGAGGAAGGAATCGACTTTGAAGAAACATTTGCTCCGGTTGCAAGGTTAGAAGCTATACGTCTTTTACTTGCTTATGCTTGTTCATTAAATTTTAAGCTTTTTCAAATGGACGTCAAAAGCGCATTCTTGAATGGATACATCAATGAAGAAGTCTATGTCAAACAACCTCCGGGATTTGAAGACTTCAAACATCCTACACATGTCTTTAAGTTGAGAAAGGCTCTTTATGGCTTAAAGCAAGCACCAAGAGCATGATATGATAGACTTATCAATTTTTTGTGTGAAAAAGGTTTCGAAAAGGGTAAGGTTGATAAAACTTTGTTCATTAAGAAAATCCAAAGTAACACTTTATTGGTTCAAGTCTATGTTGATGATATCATTTTTGGATTGACTAACAAAGAAATGTGTGAGGAATTCTCATTGATGATGCAAGGAGAATTCGAGATGTCTATGATGGGAAAGATGAACTACTTTCTTGGACTACAAATCAAGCAACTAGAAGATGGAATCTTCATCAACCAATCTAAGTATTGCAAAGAATTATTGAAAAAGTTTGATATGGACAATTGTAAAGCAATGAATACTCCAATGGGCTCCGGTACATATGTTGATCAAGATGAATCTGGTACTCCAATTGATATTACAAAATACCGAGGTATGATTGGTTCCTTATTGTATTTGACGGCAAGCCGTCCTGACATCATGTTTAGTGTCTGTCTCTGTGCTCGCTTTCAAGCAAATCCAAAGGAATCACACCTCATGGCAGTTAAAAGGATCATGAAGTATCTAAAAGGAACAACCAATGTCGGCTTATGGTATCCTAAAGGTAGTATCTGCACTTTAATTGGTTATTCTGACGCGGATTATGCAGGTTGTAAAACTGATCGTAAAAGCACAAGTGGTACTTGTCACATTATTGGAAATGCATTAGTATCATGGGCTTGTAAAAAGCAAGCATGTGTTGCTCTTAGCACGGCCGAAGCAGAATACATAGCAGCGGGTAGTTGTTGTGCATAAATTCTTTGGCTCAAGCAACAACTCCGTGATTACGGACTTGATCTCAGATGCATTCCTCTTTGATGCGACAATACAAGTGCTATCAATATTACAAAGAATTCGGTCATGCATTCAAGAACCAAACATATAGATATTCGACATCATTTTCTCCGTGATCATGTACTTAAAGGAGATGTCGAAGTCACTTTTGTGGATACTCATAACCAACTCGCAGATATCTTCACAAAACTGCTTGCTCGAGAACCATTCTTCAAAATCCAAAGAGAACTTGGTATTTTGGATGAAGGTGATATCTAAATGTTTCTCATAAGGTGCACGTCTTTATTTTTCTTCAAGAATTTATGTTTCAGTACTCTCTGCTTCTACTCCTTCTTTTATATGTTTTTATTTGATAAAATATGTGTGTATATATTGTTCGTATTAATTTTCAAATGTATTTGTTTCACTCTTTTTCCCCATCCTTTTTGATGTTAACAAAGGGGGAGAAGAATATGCATATGTGTTGTTTTGTTTCAAAGAAATTGCAGTCCCAAATAACTATCAAACTCACTCCAAAATTCAAAGAATCATGGACTTAGGGGGAGCATACAATTTAGGGGGAGCCTTGCATTTGCTCAACATGTTTGCTACACAAAACAACATAAAACATTTCAAGAATTGTTTTCAAGACTTGGTTGTCATCATCAAAAAGGGGGAGAATGTAATTGCAAGCTTCTCAAGTCATATTTAAAGCATTTGTTTTGATGAAGACAACATGGACATCAACATTCAAAGGATGTGCAAAAAGCTTATCAACATCATATAAAAGTCTTGAAGATTAGAAGAAGAATTATTGAAGAATCATCAAATGTAAAATGGTATAAATAATTCTTAAACTTGAATATAGATGTTCACAAATATGCATTCATAATCATATACATATCCCACATTTTTAATGTTAAGAAAAACCTTGTTTGAAATCTTTTTCAAAAAGAATTTTTGAAAATAAACTTTCAGGAACCGGTTCCTCCCTAACAGGGAACCGGGTTCCAAAACTTGTTCAAAAACATGTCCCTGGAATTTGTACCAGGAACCGGGTTGTACCAATAGGGGAACCGGTTCCTGCGTGATATTTTTGAAATTTGACTTATAACGTTCACTAAGAACCGGGTTCTTCCTGTGTCAGAACCGGTTCCTAGCGAACCAGTGCAGCTTTTCTTTTGGTTTTTGAACATATTTTCAATAGTACTCTTTCATAAATGCATTGCAACTTTTCATATGAATTGGCATGAATGAAGAGGTTCTTGTGACTTTATAAAATGCAGATTTTCAGATTTTCATAAACAATCAATAACTTTCATAACAACAATAAACCTTCTTCAAAACAATTTTCATTCATTCAAAATTGCACTTAAACTTTCATGTGTTCATAATTTTGTGAAACTTGCCATATACATTTTCATTAAGAATTCATTACAAGTTTCATACATACATTGTGAACATTTATAATCATTGCTTGAGAATTATTTTTTATCTTGAAGAAGAAGATCAATTGAAGATTGATAGTGCTATCCATCTATTTCAAATTAATCATTGTATTACATTAAAGAAATTATTCCCTTACTATCCAGGATTGTTGGAAGTAAGTGTTGTGATTTGAAGAGGATTGTTCTTCATTCACATTAGTGTTTGTTTGGTCTTAAAGGTGTTAAGAACCTTTGATCACCCTATAGGTTAGATAGTAAGCATAGGCTGTACAATCATTCTAACTATAGTGAAATCTCTTTCGTGTTGGAAAGGGGACTGGAGTACTCTCGGATTGTGAGGGGAACCAGGATATATCACCGTGTTCTTTACTTTTCCGCTTTTATCGCTTTCATCACCATAATCAAGGAAAAAATAAGATATAATCAAAACCTTCATACACTTGACCAAAAAATTACTTCAAGTATTCTCATAAAACCGAATAAATTTTATAGACCTAATTCACCCCCCCCCCCCCCTCTTAGGCACTCAGAGACTTACACATGGTATTACCCAAATGTAGCACTTGATTTATCCATGATCCAAAAAATCTATGCCTATGAGGAGTCAACCATGTGTCTTTCATATAATTAATGAATTGACTAAAATCAACACAAGCTTGCTTAAAGTGTTGCATATGTTATTGTTACTACACCTCATCCCTGGCACATATAAGTTCCATCTATATTGTGTTTATCGCATATTACTTATCATTTACAACATTTTGCTTTCATTTTGTCTGGACTTTTTTGCAGTTGTGAAATTAACAAAGCAAATTAATCGTCCTTGGACACACAACTTCAATATCTTTCTTAAAAGCAAGATCTCTATCAGTCAAAATCACTTATGTACATAGCCCTTCCTTCTTAAACAAATTTTCTCGCTTATCCAATACCCAAAAAATGTTATTTGTTTGCTTAGACTCCATACAAGAAAAGAAATAACAAATGACAACTCGGTCGACGTTATACCAATAATTCCAAACAAAGGTTGCCTATATTTGTTCATCCTGTATGTGATGTCCATAATCAACACAATAGAAAAATATTCAATAACTTTACTGGATCTGGTTGCGCCAAAAATATATCTCACCAACATGTGATTCGTATCCTCTTTTACTTTAGTAAACATAGTTTGCGTCTTCTATCAACTTAAGAAAGTGTTGTATCTCAATTCTAGGATCTTTGATCTATTTTTGTAATTTACCCTTATGTTTATATATTTGTGTGATTCGAGTGACATTCTTCGGATCTCGCTCTTGCAAAGAGGAGCCATCTGAAAAATTACGCAAATAACCATGTTTCAGATGACTCCCCAAAGGAGGAGCCATCTCACTTGGCGCCTCCACTAAGGATTTTGCCCTAGGCGCCATCCCACTTGGCGCCTCCTCTCTCTTTTATCCAAGTGAGATGGCGCCTACACTTTAAAAGTGAGAGGAGGATCCATCTCACTTGGCTCCTAGGGCAAAATGTTGTTTTTATAAATAATTCGTCCGTTTCTCCGTCATTTCTCACACTTTCTCGCACTGTTTTATTATTTTTTACTCTGTGATTTGCGTCATCACATCACCCATGATTTTTACCAGAGATGGTTACGTTATCTTCTCCGCCACAAAACCTCCGATAAAAATGAAATTCTGGCACATTCACTCCATGGAGCGTCTGAAGTGGGAGTTGATGCGATGGCTAGATGGAGACATCATGGAGGGGGAAAAATTAGAAGGATTCAACGAAGACGAACAACAACCTCACATGCAACAGGAAGACCTAATGTTTGGTTGGAGGAAGTCAAAACAGACAGCGACGTAATGTTGATGATACATGGGTCAGATGATATAGTTTTAACAGTTGTAATTTCGTAGACGGAATATTGTGTTTTTTTTCTTGTTCGCACAATGTTTATTTTAACAAATACTATTAACGAAAAACCCTAATGTTTATAACATAATAAAGGAAATATTTTATGTAATACAATTTTTATGTGGTTGAGGCAGTAGCCCGATTCGGACAATTTTTGCGATTGTGTCCGACCTGACGACATAAACCACACTTTCTTTCCAGCTTGTCAAGGGAGTCCATTTCAGTTGTGATGCGCTTACTTTTGGGACGACCCTTTTTATTCCTTCGCATTTGGTCATTATGCCATACTATTTCGCCGTCGTATGCAGGCCAATAATCTGGTTTTGCTACCAAAGGGAAGCTGTTGTTGTAAACGTTCAGCAACGTTTCAGATTTGTAAATGTGTGACAGAAGTTGTAGCGCGTCTTGATGAGTATAGGCACACACGATAATGACATGAGAGCAAGGCATACGAAAGGCTTGAAACTTGCCACAATCGCACCAACGAGAAGGTAGTACAACCTTATATTCTTGTCTTGGCAGGCCTCGTTGTGGTCGATTGTCTCTTTCACAATGAAGTTGTGGCTGTGTCGGTCAAACCGTATAACCATATGGGTGTTGGCTTTGGCACTTTCTGCCTTAATGTACTTCATGCAGCTTTCACTCCATAGTTGTCCAGATTGCAACAACGCATTCCATATTTCACCTCTTTTGGAAAACAACGAAGCCATCCTAAAATATGTTCATTTTACCAAAGCAGTGACCGGGAGGTTTCGTATGACTTTGAATACCCCATTCATCGATTCAATTAGATTTGTTGTCATATGCCCCCATCTTTGGCCATTGTCGTATGACCTAGTCCATTTTTCTACCAGAATATTGTCGATCCACCTACTGGCTTCCGGATTTGACAAACGGATCTTGTTGTGGTAATATTTGAATGTAGGTTGTGTTAATGCATATCCCGCATTCATAACCGCTTTCCTTAGTGTTTTGTCTTTGATCTCCCTCGTGAAATTTTAGACGATATGTCTAACGCAATAGACATGCGTAGAAGGAGGGTCATGCCAACCGTTTGTAGGATTATTGTATGCACTTTCAATGGATGCATGTTTATCCGAGATCAAACAGAGATCTGGTTGAGGAGCCACGTGTGTTCGCAGATTTTTCAGAAAAAAGCTCCAAGCACCACCAGTCTCCCCCTCGACTAGGGAAAAGGCAATTGAGAAAATGTTGTTGTTGCCATCTTGTGCAACTGCCATCAGTAGCGTGCCTTTGTATTTCCCATACAACCAAGTCCCATCAATTTGTATAATTGGTGTGCATGACGCAAACCCTGTGATGCAAGGTTGAAAGTCCCAAAACACTCGACTGAATATTCCATTTCTGTTGAGTTGACTACCATCCTGGGCGTATGATGGCACTGTTTCCAGAATGTAAACAGTACCCGGAGAATAAGTCTGGAGTGCATTCAGGTAGCGAGGAATTTCTTGGTATGACTCCTCCCAGTTTCCATATACCTTTTCAATCGCATTGGTCTTTTCTAACCACGCCTTTCTGTAAGACGTAGTATAGTTAAATACCGTAGTGATGTGAGAGATTATGGTTTTCACCTTCAAAGATGGATCGTTGCTGACGAGTGGTAGGATTTCTTGACAAATGAGATCATAATTAAGTTTTCGATGATCCTGTGATTGAGTAGAATTGTCACAAGTGTGGGTAGACATGGAACCTATGACCCAACATACAATCAGGGTGGACACACTTGATCTTGTACCTTTCTGGATTTACACGGTCCACCTTAAAATCGATCGAGTTGAGCATGTGGAATTTTTTGATGGCTCTGATACATTCTTCTCTGTTGCAAAATTTGTATTTCTCTTTTAAGTTTTCATCCGACTGCATATACGGATTGAAAAATAAATCAGAAGACAGTTCATCTCCGCCCATGTTGAAGTTTGTCATGTGCGGAGGTGGGGTGTAGATCTCATTTGTAGGAATACCAGGTATCCCATCATCTTCGAAATCATCATTGACCATTTCGTCAAACTCCAACTCGTCATCTTCTTCTTCTTCATCAACTGCGTCTACTTCTGCTTGTTCGGTCTCCAAAGGATCAACCACTTGTGACAACTGAGGCTATCGCAGCATAATGTACAACTCAATAGAGTCGTACCCAGAATACTCATGACTGGAAAACATATTCTGAAGATCTTCTTCATCTTGAACCTCAACCTTATAAAATATTATTTGGTTGTTACAAAAAAGAAACAGATTCTGATAAAATATTTGTGTCACGGGGCCTCGTCCAAGTTTGGCCTCCAATCGTTTTTTGAAGTACAAGAAATTGGCTTTCCTGTTTAAACAAAATCGGATGTTATCTGTGTCTCTAAACAGAAACCCAAAGGTGGGACAAATGTATGTCTCACCGTTGAAATGTGCACTGATGACATATTAGGGTGCAGAGGACATTGTGTATGACTGTTTGAAGGTTTGAAGGTTGGAAGGTTTGAGGTTTATGAGTTATTTGCAAGAGTTTTTGAATGTTCTAGTGTTTGAGAGATTAAGTGAATCAATGTTTTGATAAATGTAAGACTAAATAGGTCATACTGAATTTGAATTAACCAAGGCTCATCCCATCACGTCCAATAGTGTTACATGCATTCAGAGATGCCTTCTCCAAGGCTGTCACATAGCATGTGCCTACTCTGCACCTACACTGTAACCTCTAAGGCTCCTCCCATCACGTCCAATAGTGTTACATGCATTCAGAGATGCCTTCTCCAAGGCTGTCACCTAGCCTGCGCCTACTCTGCAACCCATGCCACCTCTTATTCGCCAATGGGGATGACGACACCTTTCCATTTTGTACTCTTTCTCCAAGTCCAATGGCGCCTCCCTTCATGTCCAATCGTGTTACATGCATTCAGAGATGCCTTCTCCAAGGTTGTCACATAGCCCGCGCCTACTATGCACCTACACTGTAACCTCTAAGGCTCCTTCCATCACGTCCAATAGTGTTACATGCATTCAGATATGCCTTCTTCAAGGCTGTCACCTAGCCTGCGCCTACTCTGAAACCCATGCCACCTCTTATTCGTCAATGGGGATGGCGACACCTTTCAATTTTTTACTCTTTCGCCAAGGCCAATGGCGCCTCCCTTCATGTCCAATCATGTTACATGCATTCAGAGATGCCTTCTCCAAGGCTGCCACCTAGTCTGCGCAAGAGTGACACTTATCATGCATGCATGCACCCACCTACCACCTCACTTACTCTATGAAATTTTTTTGCCTATAAATACAGAGCATTACATACTTCTCTCGCATCCACAATCGTCTCACTCTCTACTACAAACTCTTTCATAATCTCTTACAATTTCAAACTCTTTCATAATCTCAGGCATTTTCAACAATGACTCCTCTCATAATACGCGATTCTCACAGAGGCACAAGGGATAACATTGCAACATTTGTAAGTTTCTTTTATAGTTATACATTTTTCATACTTCTAGTAATGCTTTGTTCATCTTACTTACTCTTACACCTTTTACATTATTAACTTAGGATACCAAAAGATTCAGAATCCGGTCACACAACTACCTTGCTCCAGACCCATTGATCGTACCATATATGGAATACGCAGGTTTTGGAAACGTTATAAAGATCTCCAACTGCACAGTTGATTCAAAGTTCATACTTGCAATGTTGGAAAGGTGGAGACCAGAGACCCATACATTTCACCTACCAATAGGTGAATGTACCGTCACGCTAGAGGACGTGTACATGTTATTGGGTCTCCCTGTCGACGGTAAGGCCGTTAACGGGTCGGTTCAACAACCCAATTCTCTGTGTGAAGAATTGTTGGGCAGGGATATGGTTGACGGTGGTGGTGCGAGAGGTCAGGGTATACTACTAACTGAGCTAAAAAATCATTACCGGGTTCCGGGGGACCACTGATTAATATGTTTTTTTACGTAATACTTATGTGTGTAATCATATTTTGTAAATAAAAAGTCAATTTTGTTGATCCTATATCGAATACGTAACGCACCGTATTGAAAAAAAATGCGAAAATTGCTCTAGAAAATGCACTAAGGCGCCATCTCACTTGGCTTAGGGCAAGCCCTAAGCACCTAGGCGTCAAGTGAGATGGCGCCTCCCCTTAAAAAATAGGTGTAGGCGCCAAGTGAGATGACTCCTCCTTTGGGGAGTCATCTGAAACATGGTTATTTGCGTAATTTTTTCCGAAACATAGTTATTTGTGAATTTTTTTTTAATACATGGTTATTCCAAAAAAAAATTTCATAGTATGTGTCTAGGTAAACATGATACTTTGTTAAATCAACAATATATTTCCATTAATCTGCACTTTTAGACGAACAATTAACACACGACCTTTAAATCTATCAAGTAAGTCGTGGTTGCTAAGTCCATATTTTACATAAATCTTCCATCATGAACCATAGTTAGACAATTTTGATATGATTTTAAATGGAAAGCCACATTTTTTAGTAGTACTTTGTTTTCACTATCTACTTACTAATATTTTCCACCTTTATCATAATCAAATATCGATTTGTTTCTTCTCCTTCTCTTTCTTGTTTTGGTATATGAATGAGTAATGATAATAGACGTTTTATATATGTCTGATTCCAATCTCCTTAATTCACCTTATTACATCTTCTCGTATATCAAATTTATGTGTATAGTTGAGAATGCGTCAAGTGATATCTACAAATATTTGATTTTTTTTTGTTACATATCTCCATATCTCTATAACATAAAAAAAAATTTAAAAAAATTTTAAAAAATATATATAAGTAAGTTATTCGGTCAACAAATATAAAATTAATTAAAAAACTTATAATCAAATTATCTGATATATAGATCATATATCATATGATTACAATTTAAGTTATACGGTGAATAAATATTCATACTAAAATATTTGAAAGCAAAGGTTTATCAAAAAATTATATCCAATGAAAGGAAGTTATATACATAAACTTTTGCTTTTCAAGTAATCTACTACATAGTATGAGTGCATATTTTATTTATGAATTCAATTGGTATATATCGACTGTATAAATAAATTTTACAATTTTAATTAATTATGATCGGTTTTACAATTTTAAATAAAAATATAAATTTTAAATGATGATTAAATATTTTTTATGAACAAATAATGATTCAATTAAACACTGAATTAATGACTATTTTGAACCTCTCTCCCACGTTTTCTTTTCTCCAATAGGTGTGTGCATTACTTTTCACAAACATATAGGCCCTCTGTTATTTTCTCTCACACAAGTTACATCCATGTTCCTTTAAAACTTTGACTTCTTAATTTCTAGATTATACAACACGTAATTCGCGTTGAATGAGATCACCGCACATGTTAATATAGTTTAATATTCAACTTTCCTTTTCACATTTATTATTTATATGATTTAAATAAAGTTTTGATTCTTAATTTTATTGATTAAATATCAAATTCATATTTTTTTGACTACAATATCAATTCATATTTTCAAATCAACTAATTTGATATTCTTTTTCTTCATATTTTTCAATTAAAAAGACAGTAACTTAACATGTTTTGAATTATACAAAATACGACTTGATGATATAGAACTATTTAGATGAATTAAATATATATATATATATATATATATATATATATATATATATATATATATATATATATATATATATATATATATATATATATATATATATATATATATATATATATATATATATATATATATATATATATATATATATATATATATATATATATATATATATATATAAAAGTTTATGATTAAATAAAAAATAAAAAATAAAAAATAATTAAAATTAAAGTTTAATCTAATTCATTTTTATAAATTAATATATAAGATTAAATGTGTCATTCATAATAAAAGTTTTAATTTATTTGAGATTTGAATTTTTTTCTAACACTGTGTTTACCGTAAAAATTAGTAAACAACCATTGATCTTTTAAAAAAGGTTATTTTGGTGATTTGCAGGATCGATCAGATTGATCCTAGGACATATGTTCAGTTTTTTATAAGTAAGTTTAAGTGAAAAGGGTTGAAAGAGAAATTAAGAGTAAAGGCAAGATGCAGGCGAAAACTTGATAAAAGTACAAGTAAAAAGGTAAGTAGAAAGGGTTGAGAAGAGTTTAAGGATAAAGGTTGAAAAATGATAAAAGTACAAGTGAAAGGTAGAATAAAGTAAATTTGCAGAAATGATAAAATTTGCGAAGGAATGTAAATGACAAGGAATGTAAAGGAGTTGTAAAGACTTTAATTGATATAAAAAATGGTGTTTTAAACGTACATTCTCAATATCTTTCTCTCACAGCGGGTACTCGGATAAGATTGAGTGACTTGTACCATATGTTGAACACACACGAGAATCTACATAAAATCCCTATGTTTATACTAAAACTAAGTAACCGTCGAACAATTGCCTCGTTCTAGGATGAGGACAAGTGTCTTCTGCATGTGCTTCGACTTCTATCTTCATGCCACGTCGCTTTCCTCAACTGCCAAGTGAACTACTTTTTCCTCCTTTCTTTGAATTTGAATTCACTTGCTTGCTGACACAAGGCTCTTTCAGTCGAAGACCGCATGATCCTCTCGGTCGAAGACCATAAAAATTTCTTGGTCGAAGACCAACTTTAACTTAAAAAATTCTCTAAGTGTTTTCTCCTTCTTAGCAAGGATGACTTCGACACAACCTCTTTCATAGGCTCTTCTGGTCGAAGTGTCAGCAACTTTAGATTTCTTCAATCTATTTTTAGCCAATAAGATCAATATGTTGTGGGTGTCGAATTTAGGAGCTAACACACGCCTTCTCATATTCAACACTATATATTGTCCTTGTTTTGTAGATATAAATAATGGATGGTTCAAATTATTGATATGTGAGATTTTATTTTTCTAATGCTTCGCTTGAATCTAATATTATTGAGCCTGGTGTATGAAATAATTGGTTGATGTCACTCTTGATAGACTCTTGTAGGAATATGTGTATGGATCGATTTAGATTGAATTTAGTCAAAATCATAATCCAATTAATATATGATATATTAGTTTGGATGAGTTAAAATAATCACCCACCGAATATTTGGATAAGATTTGATAAAATTACAAATTTGTGGATTGGATGGATTGGGTAATGAATTATCCAATTTCTTTTCTGTTTTCCTTCCTTATATATTATAAATGATGTGTCACATTTTATTCTTAATAAATAATTTAATTTATTGCTGCCACTTTTTAAAACATCAAAAATTCTAAATGCACAATAAAATTTATAATAAATATTTTGTAAAATTCTAAGTTTCATTACACTAATACCTAGAATTGCATAAAATACTTACACCTACCTTACAAGAATTAACATCAAAATAATCAAAATATAGCATCCTAAATATGTTAAAATCATTATTTATAAAATAAAAGATGTTCAAAAGATTGTGTTTGAAGTAACCAAAATTAAAAACATTAAAGTCATCACTGATAAAATTATAAAAAATAGTTAAAAAATAATCACTAAATAATTTATGAGTTTTGTAGATTGGATGTGGATTTATCCATAACCCAATTATTTTAAATTGATTTTCATTTTTTAAAACGGTATGCATCCAATGACCCGCTTCAACTCATTTTTTTTTTGAGTCAATTTAAATGAGTTTTACTGAGTTTGTTGGATTTACCCAACCTCTATATACTCCTAGACTCTTGATAATATAATGACAAAATATTTATTTTGTTCTCTTAATTATACTCTTAAGTTCAGATTGGTCCCTTAATTTTTTTCGTGTCACTTTGGTCCTTTAACTTTTAAAATGTTTCATTTTAATCCTTTTGTCCAATTAGCGACAAATTTCAAAGTTTTTCCGTCGCTAATTAGATAAAAAGGACTAAAATAAAACGCTTTGAAAGTTAAGGGACCAAAGTGACACGAAAAAAAATTAAGAGACCAATCTGAACTCAATAATATAATTAAGAGATTAAAATAAATATTTTATCTAATATAATTAAAGTTTTACTTAACTCATTTTTTTAAAATTGATTTATATGTTGATGAGTGTAATTATTTATAATTTTTTTAATCGATATGAGACTTATATTTTTTTTCTCAATGTATCCCTTCACACTCAAGGCTATAAGACTTTGTGCATAGATATAATCGTTATGCATGACTTGGTTTTTCTAATAAAAGTTGACATTGGAATTTTTAATAGAATTTTTGTGCATTTGTATATAAAAGGTTGATAAATCATCTAATTAGACGTGTGCTATTTAAAACATATGATATCGCCATTTTTTAGTTTAAAAAATTTAATATCACCATTGTTTAGTCTAAAACATGGATTTTTGAATCTCTCCTTTATTTTTTTTCTCCGTCCTTCTCTTAATTCTCTATCTCTCTCTTAATCTCACATTCATTTATCATTAAAACATAAAAATACAATCAAAAAAGAAAATGAGATCAACTCATTCATCATTATAAAATAAAAATATAATCAAAACAGAAAATGAGATCAAGAGAGATAGAGATGATTCAAAATGCTAAAACATATGACGCCACTATTTTTATTTAAAACATATAATTGTATAATGTAATAACTACTTTAATTAAATTAATTTCAGTTTTGTAATTTTAGTTAATTGAGTTCACTTGCAATATTCAATTTATATGTTTTTAAATTTAAAGTTGATTTTTTTAAAGGTACAACATTGAAAACAACTGTTTAACTAAAATAAACAGTTAGTTTGCAACTTGTTGTGTATATTTAAATTTAAATTTGAAAAAAAAAAGTGGTTTAGGTGAAATTTGAGTGGTTAAGATAAAATTTGAGTGAATCAAGTGAATTTTAATATTGTGTTTATCTATAGTATGTTGATGGTAATATATAAGAGAACAATTTGTTAAAAAAATAAAGCATAGAGAAAAAAAGATGAAAAAAATAACAACGTAAGAGATTAACGTGAAAATTCTAAAATCAGAAGAAAAAAAATCATAATTATTGTCAATAGACAACCAAAGAATAACACTGAAAATTGTTACAACACATAATATATTCTAAACTAACTCAAGCCTCAGTACACTCATACACTAAAAATTAAAAATTTAACTACATCTCACAACACTATAATATAAGAGTATAAGAGAATAAAGAAAGTCAAATATAAGTTTAAAGTGTTTTTGACCGATGCATCTTGTAATAAAGAACTTGAATCTTATATATAGCCCTCGACTCCCTCTTTATTCACAAAACTAAGCAATGTGTGACTTCAAGAACATGTATCCTATATATAGCTTTGAATTCCGTCTTCATTCACAAAACTAAGTGATGTGGGACTCCTTGAACATGTATATCTTCTATCAGTCCCAATAATCTCCACCTTGATTGAAAATAATACATAAACTTTCTTTGTTTTCACCGACAATCATACTCCACCATAAAGAGTATACACTTGAAGTTATACCGCTTCAAGATTTTTCACATTGTCTTCACCGAGAATGATAGTCTTTATCATACTCTCTCACGAAGAATGTATTTCACTTGAAGATAAACCACTTCAAGAATTTCACATTGTCATCAGTGACAATCATATATTTTATGATGAAGAATAAATTTCACTTGAAGTTAAACCACTTCAAAAATTTCAAATGTCAAAAACTAGGTTAAAAACTTACGGTGCAACTTTCTTGTTGGTAGTAAGCTCTTCAACCACTGATATAATCTTGCACCTTATATAATCTTGATTGTATAAACAAATATTTAACTTGAACTTTCTACAAGTCAAAAACAATTCTTTCATCAGTTTTCTCTAGTCCAAATTACACAACAAAACATGTGACTACAGATCAACAACTCTTTCATAATATTACCCTTCTTTTCTAATGTGGATGATCAGACAAAGCTGCAACCACAAAGCATACTAAGAACACTTATCCCCGGATTGAACCAAAAACTTTGATAATAGTTGTTGAAAAAAACAAACATAGAGAAAAAAGAGGAACAAAATAACAACACAAGATATTAACGTGGAAACTCCAAAACCGGATAAAAAATCACGGGTTGTTGTCAATACACAACCAAAGAATAACACTAAGTGAAAATTATTACAACACATAATATCCCCTAAACTAACCCAGACCCCAGTACACCCACACCTTTTAAAATAAATATTTAACTACATCTCACAACACTCTAATACAAGAGTATAAGAGAACAAAGAAAGTCAAATACAAGCTTAAAGTGTTTTTGATTGGCGTGTCTTGTAACGAAGAACTTGAATCTTATCTATAGCCTTCAATTTCATCTTCCTTCACAAAACTAAGCAATGTGGGACTTCAAAGAACTTGTATCCTATATATAGCCTTAGACTCCCTATTCATTCACAAAACTAAGCAATATTGGATTTCTTGAACATATATATTTTCAACCAACTCCAACATAATTTATCCACTAACATTGACTTAAGCGTGCAGAGAATACATATTTTTTAATAAGTCTCATAATTTATATAAAGGTAATGCTAACTTGTGCTCTAAGGGCACATGTTAAGAAATCTATAAATGGAATGTTTGTGTTGAATATAGAAAACTTGTGTATTGATTTGGTTAAAAGTTTTTTATTGATTTATTTATTTATTTATTTATTCAACACAAACATTCTATTTATAGTTTCCTAACATGTGTCATTAGGGAACAAATTAACATTACCTTATAAATAAAGAGAGAGAAAGTACAAGGATATGGGGGAAAGCCTTAACCTTCAAAGAAAAAACATATTAGTAAAATCTACAACTGAGGAAACCTAGTTTATTTTGAACTAAGTCAACTCTAATCACAATAGGTCGCAAGTCCCAACAAGTAAAACATTTGTTGTTAGAGACAATTCAATAGAATCTAATTTGTCTGCACAATAGTTATTTTCTTTGTAAATATACAAGATAATGACTTGCATAAAACTTATTTTAGCAAGATAACTAAGCCACTTGTTATTCAACTACCAAGGGATAATATAGTAGTTGTTGCTAGTTTTAAATCACTTTCAATTTAAAGATGATTCCTATTTCAAGTGGAGGCACATTTAATTGCTAGAATTATACCCATTAGTTCTTAAAAAAAACATTTGAAAATTGACAAGATTGAGGGAAAAACAACCAAAACTCATTTCATGAGTGATCCTTAAGATACCTACACAAGCTAGATTATCGGGATTACCTAAAACAGACTCGTATGTGTTACATTTAATCCAGTTATTAGTTGGAGGCTTCCGAAAACATCAATGATTGGGATTAAGAATGAAAAAGTCTTTGATTGAGGGACTAGTTGGAAGGTTAGTTATATTTCATGTCATTGTGACATGTATAATTTATATGAGAAAGAAAAGGTATGCTTATTTTAATGTAAGTTCACCTAAAATGGAGTGTTTTCACAATAGTTTGTCATCTTTATGACCAATATGAATAGAGACCTAGTCAATATATCTCAGCATGTTCGGGAAAAGAGCTCGCGATTCTTTTGGGATTCACCAGTTGAAGTTGAAAATCCAATTACTAACTTTATAGTGAAGGTTTTGATGAAGATGGTGATGAGTGTTTGGGAAATCGACACGAGGCCATTCGGTCCAATCATTAACCCATAAGATGATATTGATACCATTTCCACAAAAAAAAAACAAGTGTTATCACTTAAAAGTTGAATTTGTTGTTTAATACCACTCCATGTAGAAGAGGAAATATGGTAGCCAATGATTTAGTTGCTTTAAGAATCCTATTTCTGAGGAAAATAGCCCATTGGTTGTCAAAGTGATGTAAAAACCAACCTAGTTTAGGATTTGAGGCATCACTGAGTTTGGAGATAGATCTAAGATGCATGCCTCCATCTTTAATAGAAGGCAGTCTATGTTCCAAGAGACAATCACCAGCTTTGTGCAATTCATGTCTCCACTCCAGGAAAGATTTCTTAATATTCTATCCAAAACTTTGATAAGAATGACATGTCAGAAGTATATAGTAATGGAGTAAATGAGAAAAATTTAGATTAAACTTTTAATAAGTTAAATTATACTAGAAATAGAGAGAAAAAAGGATTTACAATTGGCTAACTTAATTTTATTTTGTGTCAATGATTGGTTGGAAATGGTAGTTTTTTGGGCTTTCCCTTAAAGATAAGGACACCAAGATAATAGAAGGAGAGACTATCAACAATGAACCCAAAAGAATTAACAATACGAAGAAGTAATTTTTGCATCATAGAACCACCAAATATGGTTACTTATATGGATTTATCATTTGGCCAGAAATTTGAGCATATCTATTAAAGAAGTTACCTAAAGTTTTAATGTTGGAAGATGTACCTTTGCAAAATATAATTACATCATTTGCATAGAGGGTGTTATAAGGAATATGGATAAATCTAATGTCATTGATGAGGTATATCTAATGAATAGATACCGGTTTGGAGAGGCCTCTATTGAGGACTTCCTCAGTAATGAATAAAAGAAGAGGGGATAAGGGGTAGAGCAAGAGAAGTAGTTTTCCTGGTTTTTATTGGTAAAGATTAGAGAGATTTTATAAGTGTGTGATGGTTGAAATTCAAGAGAAAAAATTGAGCTGAAACCAATATATTTTAAGACCTTTAGAATGAAACTACAACCAATTATATCGAAGGTTTTAGCTATATCTATTTTGAGAGCTAGGTTGATTTTAAAGTATTTGTTGTGTGATATGTTCATTACTTATAATGTGAGAATGTGAGACATATTCGCTCCTTTATTTGTCTATTTTTGATAAATCCTTTTTGTTTTGGGGATATGATGTCTGACAAGTTAGAGGCCAATTTGTCATCTAGAGTTTTGGACATCTGCTTGAACTTGAAGTTTGATATTGGAATTTGTAACACCCCACTTTTCCCAACTATATAATTATAACAAATAAATATGAAAACATATCAGAGTACACAAATGGGATGTCACATCTTCCAAAAACTCACAAGATTTCAAATCATTTATTACTTTGTTTCTCATAAAAGAATTATTTACACAGCGGAAATATCAAATATTCATTTTCATATCACCACGGCTTAAATAACAACATTCTCCATGAAACTCGTGGTTCAACATAAATATAAAGGTAAGATACGTAACGAATAAAACAACATAAAACATAACAAATTCCCATAATCCCGTGTTACGTATCAGAGCGACTCCTAGGACTCGATCAGGTAACACTCACTCCAAGCACTACTCGGATACCTGATTATTTGTACTCCCAGGGGAGCACGGAAACAACAACATAAAAGGGGTGAGAATTTCATTCAATAAATATACGCTGAATATCACATGCTAAGGAGTAGTAATCACTCAATTCACACATCACACAATCACTTCACAACATAGCACATCGTTCACGTAATACAACATCAACTTAAAATGATGCAATGCAATGAGACCGACATCAACTCAATTTATGTGGTACCATCAGGGCATAAGCCCTCATCACATATGCCAATTTGGGTAATAACAGGGCATAAGCCCTCATCACAACACCATTACAGGCCAACAATAGGGCATGAGCCCTCATCACTATGCAACATGCGACATCATATGCAACAACGTAACTATACAACCACGAGGCATAAGCCTTCAACATTCTCCAATAAAGGGCACCAATAAAGCATAAGTCCTCACTATACATGCAACCATGCAACATCATTGTATCACACTTCATCAAACATTACAACAACATTTCAACAACATAGTGTCATAGTATCACAATCCACTATGCATATTACCACTCCATCATGAACATTCCACAACAATAACATTTCAAAACATAACATCGTAGTATTACAACATAGTATCATAGCATCACATCAACTAAGCACATTAGAAATTCATCATCAATATTTAATAGCAACAACAACATAATATCATTCTACTCAAAACAACAGTCTTCATTACACATCATAATCAATTCACCCAAAGTTCCATGTTTTAAACTTAATTTATTAATATTAATAGCCTTCTTATGTCCACCTAAGGCTTACTAGTCATTATGGATCGAGAGAATACACTCCACATGCGAAAACTGGAAGAAATAGTTAAAACGAGAATTTTTGCACCTTCACCTGCCCATATGCATACTACTTCCTACATTACGCGTATTACCTTGCTGCCTACCTTGCCATACGGGTAATGTTGCTTGCATTACAAGTAATGCCTTCTGTCATGCCCTGCCATACGCGCACTATTTCCTGCGTTACGCGTATTGCCTTGCTGCCTGCCCTGCCATACGCGTAATGCTGCCTGCACTACGAGTAATGCCTTCTGTCCTGCCCTACCTTACGCGTAATACTGCCTGTGTTACACATATTTCCTTCTGTCATATTTTTCCTTACGCGTAATGCTCTTGCCTTACGTGTAATGCTTCCTGCATTACGCGTAACACTGCCTGCCTTACGCGTAATGGCATTCTGCGACCAAAAACTTTGTTTTCACATCAGAACAATTTCCACTCATTTTGAGCACTTTCAACCTCCAAATTTGGGTCCAAAGACAACATTCTTTCACATATTAACTTATGGATTTCATTCTACTTCGTTATTCTACAATTCTACACCAATTTCTACATCAATTCCTTAAATTTTTGTCACATCCCCAGATCTTCAATTTTTTCAGATTTGGGATTTTATGAACAACACAACAATAGTAAAAATCAGCAGCAACACACATCACATACATCAATTGAATCATCATTCCACATAGGTTCACATAAACATATTAACAATCAACAAAAGAAAATCATATACATCAGATCTACACAAAACCTAAAGAGGGAAAGAAACCCTCACTATCCTCTCATGTTATAATCACCATTAAGAGAATCTGTTCTCCCCTCTTACCTTAATTCGCAGCTTTGATCCTTCACAAATGGTGGGATTCTCCTTTTCTCCCTTTTTTCCTAGCTTCTCTTCTCTTCTCTTCTTTTCACGTGAAACAATTTTCTCAATTCTCCTTCCACTATTCTCTTTAATTATTCCTTATTATTATTTATCAATAATAATAATAATAATAATAATAATAATAATAATCACCATAATATTAATAATAATATTATTAGTGGTAACTATACTGTATATCTAATAATATTTTTATTATTAATAATAGTAATATTTCTTCATTCACCAATATTATCATTATTATATCGTCATTCAAAGCTTACTCCAATGATCGAATTATACTAAATTCTCACACCTCCTTAGTCAAACCACATAGTTCTACAATTCCAATCATCAAATGGCTAAATATTTAAATAGGGTGTTACAACTTTCCCCCACTTAGAATATTTTCGTCCTAAAAAATTACCCGATGCGACACACTCCAGACACAACTCTTGCATCCAACTTTCTAACTCCCACCTCTTATCTAAAAGTATCTTGATTACCACTCATCAATATTTAACATTTTTAACCATTTGAATCCAACAACATTGATACACAACATTAGTACTCTGATGCTATGATTCATCAATCGAACACTTGAATTAATACATCTATTGAAATGACAATGATATGAATAACACATAAACTCTTCACCTGTCACCTCTCTCCTAGAATGTCTAATGGTTTTTCATCATTCCCGCAACTTCGGATGTTCAACCCTTGACTCTAAACAAATCACACACGTGTAACAAACTGTGTTATATCCCACTTCAGTCGCGCTACTCTGATCATCTACTTTAAAGTCACTTTCCTCACTTAGATTTCTATCAACTACCTGTTGTACGCCAATTTCCCCCCTAATATTCCTCTATCATCTCATACTATCACAACGCAATCATATCACAAATTAGGGTTTGGGGTTTTTCTCCCACTGCATCCTATCTTTAGGTTTGCCTATCGGAATCACCAAGCACCTTGAAGCACCTTGAATTGTGTATCTTTGTACATGTATATTTTTAACTAACCTCAAGATGTGTATATTTTGTCTCTTGGAATATCATATTGTATGTAATGACACAATTGTCTTCATCTCACCATCTTCTAGCACAGGGGATCAAAACTAGGGTTTGGATTTTAATCAGGAAGTATTTGGATTTTTGGGCAATACTTGATCCCATACTTCTCTACATGGTCATGATCATCTATCATTGGAATATTGTTCATCAACTTTGGTTTGAAAGTGTTCAATTGGTGAAAGGGGGTAAAATGGTCATTTTGTCAGAAGACAGTCAAAATCAGTTGATGACCAAGTGGACTTTTGGTCAACTATCAATTCAATATCCATATTCTCACATTTCATGGTCAATAGTGCAAAAATATCAAGAAGAAATGTGAATTGGAGATAACTTGTCAAGAAAGTTATTTAAAGTTTTGAAATTTTTTTAAGTATCCATAGGGCTGAATTTTGATTGGCCACAACTTTCTCAATTTTTATTGAAAATGTGCAAACTTTATACGCCTACAAAGAGGATGAAAAACTCTCAAACTTTCTAGGAGAGGCCACAAGTCCAAAAAATGAAAGGAAAAAAGTTATGAAGCTTGAAAGTTTTTTGACACTTAGTGAAATTTTGGATAAAATGCAAAAAAGCTGACTTCTTCATGTCCATTTTTGAATGATCATTTGGACTCAAATCAAAAAGTTGGAAACATTAAAGTTGAAGATTGAAGTTTTCTCTTCATTTTTCATTCAAGAATCATATCAAATGGTTAAGTGTAGAGAAAGATATGGTGATTAGTATTTTGAAGCTTCAAATGTCATTTTGCCCAGCACAAGGCAAGTCACGCGCGCCAGGCAAGGAATTTCATCAAACATGTTGTGGGCGCTTATCCATCATCACTTTTCTATGTGAAATATTCTTTATTTTGGAAAATGTCCAACATCAAAGATCAAGCCCTAAATATGAGGAACAACTTTGCTTCAGGAAGTTTCTTAAAATTCTCCCTACATCTTGAGATATAATTGTGAGAAGAAGGCACCATGCAAACTGAATTTTTTCCCAGCAAGGTCTCACGCGCAACAAGCCCAGTCAGGCCTAACATTTCATCAAGAAGTTTGTAAGCATGTGTTCATAGCCAAATATCTCATTGATTCAAGCTTCATTTTGAACATGAAAGTTGGAGTATGAAGTGTCCTCTCCATTTTTTATTCAAACTTCGTGACATTTCATGCATTGTGGAGAGAGATATAAGAGAGCAAAGATACGTTCATGAAATAGAAAAAATGTGCATGGGAATGCATGGAAAACTTTGTGCAACCAAGTTCAAATTTCCATCTCACACCCCAACCCTTCTCACTTACTCAAAATGTGTGATTTTTCATCTTAAAACAACATGAAATGCATCACACCTCATTTTTCTCATTTCCCTCACTTTCTTTATTCTCCCCACTCTCTTATTTCCACACTCTATAAAAAGCAATTCATTCAACAAGCAAGGGGTTGGAACAAAAAAGTCAGTAGCAAGATATTCTCTCTCTCTCTCTCTCTCTCTCTCTCTCTCTCTCTCTCTCTCTCTCTCTCTCTCTCTCACGTGAAGCATTCTCTCTTCTCTCTCTTTGAATTTCAAACTTCCACCATTGACAAGCAAATTTTCTCCATCTCCAAGCATGCTTCTTCGCATCTCTTTCCCTACTCATTATCTCTAAATATTTAAGCTTCTCTCCATTAATTGCTCTCTATTTGAGATCAAGCTTCATCAAGTTCATTTCAAGGTAATTATCCATTTTTCTCCATCTTACTACAACTTGTGTGTTGTTTAGATCCATGAGCCTTTTGAACAAATCAATAGCATATTCATAATCCTTGCATTTTTTGATCAATTTTCATTCTTGGATCGTGTATTTTGATGGAGAATTGAGGGAGAAAATCAAATCACAAATTTGTTTGATGAAATGTGCAACTTAAAACCGTGTTCATGTATCCATGTTCTTGCACATTTTTCTCAATCATTAAGGCATCATTTCATGAAGTTTTTGGTCCTAGCATGTTCTACTAATTTCCCTCTTGAATTTTGGTGTTGGAATTTCATCAAGAATTGCATGAGATATCGTGACATGAAAGTAGTGTTTCAAAACTGAAAAACTGGATATTATGGCCGTTGGTAGGGATGACTGTGTGGCAGTCCCTGGTTGAACATGTTCTTCATGCATTTTACAGCGCGTTTTTCAAATAAAATGTGTAATAGCTTTTGAGTTTTTTTTTTAATAATTTTTTTCTCATATTTTCTTTTAATATTTTCTTCACTTCAAAAATTATGATAAAAATATTATAAACTCCCTTTTCAATATATTTTCACATTTTGATTTTTATTTCATTTTTTATTATTTTTCTTGATTAAATAAACTCATGTAAATAATTAGGGTTTTAATATTCTTTTAAATCTTGAATTTTATTTTCCTATTTCTATTAAATCTAAAAATCTCTGAAAAATATTTTTGGGCTTCTCTCTGAGTTTATTACTTGAAAATATTTTTTTTATCCAATTTTATAAAACTTTGGGATTACTCATTAAAATCATTTGGACATATCATCTTTTATTTGTATTATTTTTGTTGAATTGTGTAAATAATTTTCATCTAATTTTTCCTTTTGAGAAAAAATTCAAGAAAAATATCATTGTCGATCCTTAGAGTTTTATTGACATTTAGATTATTTTACATCAAATTTTTTGACCTTTGGATCTAATTTATTAATTTTGAACTTAATTTCCTTTTTTAGGGTTTTTTTTTTTATCATGCACATTAATTGATTAAAAGTTCTAACTTCCCATACCTATAAAATCAGAGATGAATTTGTTTAAAGTGCTTGAACATGTTGAGGCCATAAAAAACATTTTTCTGGAATTTTACAATATGATTTCATATTTTTTACAAATTATTTCCCAAAACCATCTAGTTTAAGGCTTATACTTGCTAGTTTCAAAGTTTGCATTTCTAAAGCAAATTTCCAACTCAATCCAGGGACTCGAAATTTTACTTCTGACTTTTGTAGGACTTTAGGAAGTTAGGGTTTTAACTTCATAATTTTTAAAGTCATTTTCATATTTTAAAACTAATTTTTTACTTATGTGTGCATTTAGGGTTTTACCTTTGATTAATGTTTGTAATTGAAAACTTTTGTACATGATTCTTGTTTAATTCTTGAAATAGCATGTGGTACTGACTCGAGGCATATTGTGAGACAAATTATTTAACCTCATTGGGTCTTGGGTGTTGATAGGTTGATAAACTAAGTCCACTAAAATGGACGAATGGTGTTGATGATATTTGAAACTCTAATCCATTCCCTCTTCATTTAACCCCATTTCTTATTGTATTACATGTTATGGGATGATGATATCTATATTATTTATTCAAACATGAAGTACATAGATTGCTATTGATCAGCCTCAAAATATGTGCGACTTCTACATAAGTCCACTTACGATTGCTTAACATAGCGCTAAATTTGTCCCGATTTGAGAAAATGATCATTCATGGCCCAAACTTATGTTTGCAAGCCCAAGTATGTTAATTTGAACCATTTGATCCAATAACCTTGAGATTCATTGTTAGGAGGCTTTGGTTCTACCAATCCTCCAATGGATCTTCATCAATTTTGGTCAACGCGGATCACTTAAACATCATTGATCATTAAATGATGCCTTGAAGATTCTTAAATGGATGATATACTTAACAAAAAGCAAATGCAACTTGTTATTGAGAGGCTTTGGTTCTACCAATCCTCTAATGAGTTTCAAATACAAGTTTCAAGATGGTCATCCAACTAACTATTAACTTCTAACAATTGGCTTTATTTTATGCTTTTATTTTTATGCTTTTACTTTATGTACCATTTACTTTAGCATTTACATTTCATGCTATTTTCATGTTTGCTCACTTGAGAATTTACTTTTATGTCATTTTTATTTTGCTCACTTGAGATTTTCTTTTCTTTTTTAAAGATATTTAATAATCAACATGAACCATAAAAAACATTAATGATACTTGGACTATTTGGTTACTATCTTTGGTATTATGGAGTATTGGACTTCTTTGACTTAGGATTAGAGACCTTGATCATATGCTGGAGACCTTGTGACCTTAATTGATATTTTGTCTGGAGTTCTTGAGGTTTACCTCAAGTTATTGGGTTGTTTGTTTGTTTTGCGTGCAGGTTATTGTGATTACATACTTTGTTTGTAATCTGGAATTCATCTGTATACAGCCGTTACTATGCCCAATTTTTCTGAAGACTTAATACACTTGAAGTTTAGTTCTCTCAAGAGGTCTAGTATCTTTGCTTGCTCGGTTTCAATACAAAGAATGAGAATTCTATCTTGACTCATAATGTCAAGTATTGACTTCTTGTTGGTTATATGGTTCTTTTCCACAGCTTTTACCTTATGCCTTAGGATAATCTCTTAATATCCTCCCATCTTCTTTAATTTCAAAAATCTTCTCCCTCCTTTTGAAAACTCTTCTTGTTTCTAAACTTGAACCACTTTCATAATAAACTTGGACTTAGGTCCATGCATTTTCAAAACACTTTTCATAAATAAACTTCAATTAACTTAATCATACCTTGACATTTTTGTGAGAAGACTAAAAGACAATCAATCTCATTCAAACCATTTTGCCATTTTGGCTCTTATCTTTAAAATTTTCTCAAAAGATTGAGCTCTTGTCAATCCTTGTAGTGATGTGATCGGTTAAATAGCAAGTGTACTATTTTATCGATGTAGTAATAATGGGAAAAACCCCAAAGTCGATCTCTTGAGGACTGCACAGCGAAATTAAGTTTGTTTGAATGAATGTCAATTGAACAAAAGCAATAGTTGATTGTTTATTTTGAACTACAATACTATGAAAACTAAATTTGCGAGAATTTTATATGTTATGATGAGAATAATGCCAGGACGGTGTATGAATCGCGATACAATGACCAACTTATTTCGTTATTATAAAGATCTATGTTTCACCTTTTCTTTCCCTATGCCTAAAGTTATTTTTCCGCAATTCCTTTTAAGAAAAACCTTTGGTATTCTCTCTTTGCCCTGATTCCTCAGCTGCCAAGAGAGAATATCAAGCTCTATTACAGACAATAAAAAGGGTATTCACAGGGTATTCTAATTCCTTAGGAATATCTACTATGATAAAAGTGATGCAACAGGATTAGGATTGCTGATCAGGCCAACCCTAATTACGATCAATAATCATTTCTTCCAAGCAGATTAAGCATTAAAATCGTTGCATCCAATAAAGAATAAGGTTTTAACATAAAACTCACAGTACAAAACATCAATTAGTCATTACAAAGCAATTCAGGGACACCTCCCTTGACATTGGGATGTTTAGCTACTCATGTTACTTATGAAAACAGGATCAAGAAGAAAATTCATTACAATAGGATATGGATTGGTTGGATCGTCGATTGCTTCCGCTCTTGATCGATCCTCCTTCTCCTTGAATCACCACTCTAAGCTTTTCTCCAATATGCTCTTTTTTCAAAATATACAATTCCCCCTCTTTTCTCACCCTAGTCTCTAATATAACAGTATTCTCAAATCTCCCAAGGAATGTCCAAACTGCCCTCACTTGTCCCAGTCTGCGCGTCAAAACAAAAAAAGAAATTTTGCCTCAGGATGCCTGACACGGGCCGTGTTGTGGGACACGGGTGACCGTGTCAGGTTGCTGCTTCACATCAATGTACTTCACGCCTTCAGAGGGCACAACACGGTCCGTGTTGTGCAACACGGGTGGCCGTGTTGTGTTGCTGGTTATTGTATCTTTGTCAGCTGCAGAGCCACGACACGGGCCGTGTTACACGACACGGGCACCCGTGTCATGCTTCTGAAATCTTCGCATCCGTGCGTTTCTTCTGTATTTGGATCATTTTCGCATTGGTGCTGGGTAGCCAACTAGACAGAAACCTGAAACACCTTGAAACAACAACCACATTACACGCACCAACGGTAAAAATGATAAAAACATGGACACCTGACTTGCTTATCCAAAATCAGAGAATACTGTTGAAACATAATTAAAATATTAAAAGAAAACTCATGAAAACACAAGAAACGATACTAAAACCTGTTTGGAAAGTACGACAAAAGATCACTGATCAAACTCCCCCGAACTTGAATTTTTGCTTGACCTCAAGCAATAGGCTTGCATAGCACCTAATAACCCAATCAATAGCTTAAATTCTGCGGATGAAACGATGATACTCGTACGTGAGATTTCGTTCTAAAACACCGGATGAGTATTTCCTAGTAGTTCTCTCTCAATCGAGGTATCGCACGAATACTAAACCGCAGTGTACCACGGATCTCAATCTCCCTTGTGGTAACCTCTCTAACTATGCTTTGGGCTTAGGTCTTATTTTTCGATTTTCTACCCTTTTCATTCGGACAATCAATTTTAAGGCTTTTTATGATTTTTCGTTGCATGCACAAGATTGATCAAATGTATTTTTCTTTACACCCCTTTCTTCTTTTTTTTTTCTTGCCCCTTTAGGGGCGACCTTTAGGTTCAATCGCCGTTAGGTTGAATAACCGGGTGAGGGTTACCCAACTTAGAAGGATCGATTGTCTAATTGTCTTTATTCGTTTTTTTTTCGGTGCTCTTCTTTTTTTTTTTTCCGATCAACCTTGCACACACACTTAGTATAGATTAAGCCTGACTGTCAGTAGAAACTATTCGGGGTATACTTCTCAGATCAAAGTACCATGGCACAAATCTACACGTTAGACTCGTTCCTTACTCAGAAGACTCAGTGTGTTCGTGCTATACCTCAACATCAAGATTTTTCTAATTTCCCCAACCGGTTTTTTATCACTCAGCTCTACATACTTTCTCCTCGCTTCACTCACAACAAAAAAACAAATGTAATACGCAACACTCATCAATTTTTTCGTCCAAGTCGGGGTGTTTTCACAACGGGCTTTCAACATATTTCCAAACAAGCAAACTTCAAAGAACAGAAAAAAAACTATTGACTAAAACTGACACAGAGGAAGGAAAGAAAACTAGAATACTATAACAAAACACATAAATACACAAATAAATACCCCCACACTTGAACTCAACAGTGTCCTCACGGTTGAAGAACGAGTGCAGGAGTGGACTCACTGAGATCACTGAGGTGGTTGTTGGCCGTGCAGCCGCATCTGTTGCATCCACTCATGCATTTCCCCAATGAGCTTCCCTTGGCGGAGCTGCTCCTCCCTGTCTCTTTTCTGCTCATCGCCTTGCCGTGTCTGTTCACTACGGATGTAGCATATCTGATCGTGCATCCAATCCCAATCGTTTTTGGTCATGCTCCACGAACCGGTCGACGAGTCACCAGGATTCGGCATAGAAGTCTCTTCTGGGATAGGGTCCTCACCAGGTTGATCATCCGCTTCACCTTCCGAACCTGCCCAAACAAAATTTTCTCCATCGTCTTGCATGGGACTTGCGTACAACCAGTTAGCTTGTTTTTCAATAGAAATAAAATCAGGAGCAGGTAAAGCTAACAAATGGTGATTACGGGAAACCAGGGAATAATAATCATTAAAAACTTTTATCATACCTTGGGTGGTGAGTGTAGCTAAGTCAATCTTAGTCTTACCTCCCACTGTGGGTTCCTCCATCAGGTTCGGACCGTAGCCGAAGTAGTCAGCTATCTGGGTGATCATCCCTCCAACAGAAATGTCACCAGTAGCGGCAATGGCTACGCGCTTCAGATGATCGGCAGCAAAAGCAGCGATATTGATCAGTTCCCTGTTAGCCATGCCATAGAGCAAGTATAGCTCTATTTGTGTGGCCACCCCGGTACTATCCCCTCTGCAGAAAAGGGAGTAGGCCAATCCCTTTTGGGCATATCGGAAACAAGGGTTGTGAATGCAAGAAGCCTTGGCCCCCTTAGCGACATATTCAGAGTTTCCTGTAACTGCCTTCCAAAAGTCGCCTGCAACAAAAGTGGTGGGGGGTGCCCCAGGGCCAAAGCTCGGGAGCTTAAGAACGCGCCCCAACTCCTCGACTGATAGAGAATGGTCATTATCAAACAATCGAAACTTAAGAGTGCCAAAATACTCCTCATCCGAACCTGTCCACCTATGACGAAGCTGAAAATCCAAAGAACTCAAAAATTCGAAGGTTATGCGCTCAAATGTCGGCGCTTCAAACTGCATAAATTCAAGCATGCCTAAAGTATGAAACATCCTATGTACCTCCATTCACAGCCCTAAGTTATCAAGAGTTTCATTACAAATGTACCTGGCCGGAATCAACTTGCGTTTCACCAATCGAACATACTTGCGTTGATGGTCCGGATCCTCAAATAGAATACCATGAGCATTCGCCATGCGATGAGCTCATTTCTTTGGGCGGGAGGATTCAACGACAGCCTTTCCAGTATCTCTTCGCGGAGGCATGATAAGAACCTGTAATAATACAAATCAACAAAAATTCGACAGAGAGATTAGACGCAACGGAGACCGTAGAAATAACAATGGAGGTGAGATGATCAACTTTCTCAACAGGGATGAGGAGTTTTAGTGAGTGGATTATGCCAAAAATGAAGCTTAAAGGAAGAGTGATAATCGAGGCTAGGGCTTGGAGAGTGAGAGAGAGGTAGAAGAAGAAAGGTTAATAACAAAATAATAAGAGAGTTAAAAGAGGGAAAAGAATTAAAACTCGTGGGCCCCACTAAAAAGTAGAAATTTCGCCCCCTGGTCTGCGCGACACGGGCCGTGTCACACGACACGGGCACCCGTGTTGCATCCCTGCTTCACCTCAAATTTCATTTTTTTTTCTTTCAGTGGCCACGACACGGGCCGTGTCACACGACACGGCCACCCGTGTTGTATCCCTGCCTCCCTCCACAAGGAATTTTCCATCACTGTATTCAGAAGCCATAACACGGGCCGTGTTGTACGACACGGGCGCCCGTGTTGTATCCCTGTTCTACCACGCACTTATCTCGTAAACCCAATTCCTAACACGGGTCGTGTCAAGCAACACGGGTAGCCGTGTCAGGGCTCTGAAATCACACCAATTCAAGAATCATACTGCTTTTTCGACCTCGTTTAAACGACACCAACCACGGACCACAGACCTACAAAATGAACAAACAAAAATTAGAAGAAAAAAATCGTGGGTTGCCTCCCACGCAGCGCTGCGTTTATCGTCGCGTGGCTCGACGGTCCGTTGTCCTACTGAGTAAGACGAATGATCTCAACCTGTCCAACCTTTTGACCTTGAAAATAAGGTTTAAGTCTCTGCCCATTAACTTTGAAGATGTCTCCATTGGCTTGATTCTTAATCTCGACCGCTCCATACGGAAACACCTTATGAACCACAAATGGTCCAGACCATTTGGACCGCAATTTTCCTGGGAATAGCTTCAAGCAGGAATTGTACAGAAGGACCAGCTGTCCTTCCCGAAACTCTTTTTTCTGGATTCTCTCATCGTGCCACTTCTTGGTCTGCTCCTTGTAAACCTTGGCATTTTCATACGCATAATTCCGAAACTCTTCTAATTCATGCAGTTGCAGAATCCTAGAATTTCCTGCTAGAGATACGTCCATGTTCAAGAATTTGGTTGCCCAAAAGGCCCTGTGTTCCAACTCTAGAGGCAGATGACAGGCTTTGCCATAGACAAGTTGGTACGGTGACATGCCGATAGGTGTTTTGAAAGCAGTTCGGTAAGCCCATAATGCATCATCTAACTTTGTCGCCCAATCTTTTCGCGACGAACTCACCGTCTTCTCCAGAATCTGCTTGAGCTGTCTATTAGACACTTCGACCTGACCACTCGTTTGAGGGTGGTAAGGAGTGGCTACTCGGTGCTTCACATTGTATTTTTGAAGGAGTTTCTCCATGAGGTGATTTAGGAAGTGAGTTCCTCCATCACTTATCAATGCTCGCGGTACTCCGAACCTGGAAAAGATGTTCTCTCGCAAGAACTTGACTACTACCTTAGCATCATTGGTTGGTAAGGCTACCGCTTCCACCCATTTCGATACATAATCCACAGCAACAAGGATATAATTCTTCCCGAATGACGGTGGAAAGGGACCCATGAAGTCAATTCCCCAAACATCGAATAACTCGACCTCTAGCATGAAATTCTGGGGCATTTGATTTCTCTTTGATATGTTCTCGGTCCGCTGACACTTATCACACTCCTTCACCATCTCCTGGGCATCCTTGAACAATGTCGGCCAGTACAATCCGGATTGCAAAACTTTAGATGCAGTGCGGTCACCGCTAAAATGTCCACCGTATTCGGAATCATGACATGCTCTCAACACATCCCTCTGTTCTTCCCCAGGCACGCATCGTCGTATCAACCCGTCCACTCCTCTCTTGTACAGGTAAGGGTCGTCCCATAGATAGAACCTGCAATCATGAATAAACTTTTTCTTACGGTTAGAATCATAATCATCTGGTATTATACCGCCAACAAGGTAGTTTGCATAATCCGCAAACCAAGGCACTCCAATAACAGCTAGGATGTGTTCATCAGCAAACTCATCCTTTATTAGACGTCGATCTTCAGTCTCCTCAATAGGTGACATTCGAGAGAGGTGATCCGCTACGGTGTTCTCACACCTTTTCTTGTCACGAATTTCTACATCGAACTCTTGGAGGAGTAAAATCCACCTCAGGAGTCTCGGCTTCGATTCCTGCTTAGCAAAAAGATATTTCAAAGCAGCATGGTCCGTGTACACAATTACTTTGGACCCCAATAGATATTGCCTGAACTTATCAAAGGCATAAACAACCGCTAACAACTCCTTCTCGGTAGTTGCATAATTCATCTGAGCCGGGTTCAACACGTGACTAGCATAATAAATAACATGAAGCAGCCTTTCTCTCCGTTGTCCAAGAACAGCCCCTACCGCAATGTCGCTCGCATCACACATGATCTCAAAGGGGAAAGACCAATCCGGCGCGATCACAATGGGTGCCGACACCAGTTTATTTTTTAGTGTCTCAAAAGCATCGGCACACTCTTTGTTGAATACAAAAGGCTGGTCCTTAACTAACAGTGTCGTCAATGGCTTGGCTATTTTCGAAAAATCCCTGATGAACCTACGGTAGAACCCCGCATGGCCTAAGAAACTCCGAATACCTTTCTCATTCACAGGCGGCGGTAATTTCGAGATAACCTCTACTTTAGCTTGATCGACTTCGATCCCCTTGTGAGAAATCTTGTGACCCAGAACAATGCCTTCTCGTACCATGAAATGGCACTTTTCCCAGTTTAGGATCAGGCTGCTTTCTTGACATCGCTGCAAAACAAGTGAAAGGTTATCTAAACAATTATCAAAGGAGGATCCAAAAACAGAGAAGTCGTCCATGAAGACTTCCATATGCTTCTCAAGCATATCAGCAAAGATAGAAGTCATGCATCTTTGAAATGTTGCTGGGGCGTTGCACAACCCGAATGGCATCCTTCGATAAGCAAAGACACCGTAAGGGCAAGTGAAGGCCGTCTTCTCTTGATCCTCTGGTGTAACCGCAATTTGGTTGTACCCGGAGTATCCATCCAGAAAATAATAATAGTCATGCCCAGCTAACCTTTCCAACATCTGGTCAATGAATGGCAGCGGAAAATGATCTTTTCTTGTGGCTTGGTTTAGTCTCCAGTAGTCAATGCACACTCGCCACCCAGTGATCGTTCTAGTTGGGATCAAATCATTCTTTTCATTCACAACTACCGTAGTACCTCCTTTCTTGGGCACCACATGAACGGGACTCACCCATGAACTGTCGGAGATAGGGTAGATAAGTCCTGCATCTAACAGCTTTACAACTTCTTTTCTCACCACCTCCTTCATAACCGGGTTCAATCTCCTCTGGGGCTGCACCACTGGTTTGTGATCTTCTTCCATAAGAATTTTATGCATGCAAACCGTCGGACTAATACCTTTGAGGTCTTCGATTTTCCAACCAATGGCACCTTTGAAGTTTCTAAGAACTTCAATTAACCTGTCTTCCTGCACACTTTGCAAATTAGAGCTAATGATCGCGGGACATTTTTTTCAGTGTCAAGGAAAACGTATTTCAGATTCTCGGGAAGCTGTTTCAACTCTGAACTTTTTGGCTTGTCTTCATTACCGTTCAAATCTATAGGTTGCCTTAGGTCTTCCCACCTATGTGTCCGGGATCTTTTTAGAACAGGTTGAATATTCAACATTTCCACCACTTCCACTTCACTACTATCAACTGCTTCATTTTCCTCAAAAATTGACATACTCAGAACTCTTTCGAGAGGTAATTTGGCTACACTCTCCACATGATCCCTTTCTTCTACTTGCTCAAACACCTGAATGTTGCTACTTGTGCCAAAGTCCTCTTTATGTCTCATGGTATTACGAACATCTATTTTCAACTCTTCATCATAAACCTTCAAAGTAAGTGTACCCCCTTCCACATCGATCATAACTCTCCCGGTTTCCAAAAATGGGCGGCCTAAAATTAGCGGAATCTCTTCATCTTCCGGCATTTCAAGGATCACGAAATCCACTGGAAATACAAACTTATCCACTTTCACAAGAACGTCTTGAACAATTCCATAAGGCCGCTTAACAGAATGATCCGCAAATTGGAGAGTCATCCGAGTGTCTTGGACAGCACCAATACCTAACTTCTTGTAGATGGATAGAGGCATGAGACTGATACTAGCACCCAGATCGATTAATGCTCTCTTGAAAGATCTATCTCCAATAGTGCAAGGTATGGTAACTGCTCCTCTGTCTTTCTTCTTCTCTGAAATCTTTAGGCCCTGCAAAATAGCACTACAAGTTTCGGTTAGAATAATAGGTTCATCTGCACTGGTTCGTTTCTTAGCAATGATGTCCTTCATGAATTTAGCATATGTAGGCATCTGCTCAAGTGCCTCCAATAACGGAATATTCAGCTCCAGCTTTTTGAACAACTCAAGAAACTTCTCAAAATTCTTCTCTTGCTGCCCCTTTTTCTTATTTCTTTGGGGGTAAGGGAGTTTGATCATTGGTTTTGGCTCTCCCACTTTTTCTTTAGTAACCGAGGCTGGTATAACCAATTCCTCCTCAACTCTCTCATTCTCTTTTATGTCTAACTCCACTTCCAACAGTTTATCTTCATTTACCGATGTCTTTTCCACTTCTTCAACTGGTTTCCCTCTCCGTGTAGTGACAACATTGACTTTATGATTGTCCTTAGGATTAGGCACAGTTGCGCTTGGGAGCGCTCCCGGTGTTTGAGGAATTGCAAAATGTTGGGCGATTTGACTCATTTGCACTTCAAGATTCTTAATTGAGGCTCCGGTATTCCTGAAATTGCTCCTTGTTTCTTCTTGGAATTGAGAGCTGTGAGCGGCCATCTTCTCAATGGCGATTTCCCAATCCGCCTTTCTTGGACCCTGTGGTTGGTCTTGCTGTTGAGACTGTTGGTAAGGTTGTTGTTGCGGGCGGTATTGTTGTTGTTGAGGTTGGTAAGGTTGTTGCTGTTGATAAGGTTGCTGGCCTTGGACCGGTTTTTGAACGTTTCCCTGTTGGTCCCTCCATGAGAAATTTGGGTGATTTTTCCAACCCGGATTATATGTGTTGGCATACGGATTATTCTGCCTTAGCATTTGAATCTGCTCAACCTGTTCTTGAGTTGCTACACAATGCATAGCAAAGTGTGGTCCACCACATATTTCGCAAAGGACAGCTTGAACTGGTTCCACCTTTGCCACTGTCTGAGTTCCAATATTCATTTTTTTCAACCTTCTCTCTACTTCTGCAGCGATTTGATCTTCCATTTTCACAACCTGCTCCGTCAGCTTCAAATCTATCTTGCCATCCGGTTGATTCACAGTACGGTCATACAACTCAAGATGCTCGTTGGCAGAGATAGCCTCTATAATTCTTCTGATACCAGTAGCTGTTGAGAAATTTGTAGATCCACCGGCAGCAGTATCTATAAGCTGTTTTGTCTTTAAACGTAAGCCATTCACGAAGTTTTGCATCTGCTCAATTGCGTCCATGTTGTGAGTAGGACAGGCAGTTAGACATCTCTTGAACCTCTTGTATGCATCCCCAAGTGATTCCCCTTCTTTTTGTTTGAAATTGACAATATCGTATCTTTTTCGGATGAACACTGAAGCAGGGAAATACTCGTTGAGGAATGCTGTTTCCATCTCTTGCCATGTTGTGATGCTCCCAGCTGGAAGTGAGTAGAACCAATCTTCCGCATCATCAGTAAGTGTAAAAGGGAACATAACAAGTCTCTTTGCCTCCTCGGAATGACCCTCGATTTTCAACGACGTGGTGGTAGTAAGAAATCTCTGAAGATGCTTATTTGCATCCTCGTTGATTCTTCCGGCGAAAGGTTTGCTTTCCAACTGGCGGATGGTAGACGGATGTAGCTGAAAGTGTGCTACATTCACCGGTTGATTGACAATGGTCATCCGGTTTGGTTGAGCGTTTGCCCCTCCGTAGTCCCCTAGCAATCTCTCTGCTGGGGGTTGACCTCCTGCTACGCCACCATGATTTGGATCCATCTCTCTGTCAAAATCTGAGTCGCTGTGCTCAGATTGCACAGACACTTCGTCTTCCGTTTCTTGATTTATAGTACTGGGTTCTGCACTTGGTGCTGTCAATCTTTCAACTCTTAATTGACGACGTCTCTCGTGCAATGCTCTTTCTGGTTCTGTGTCAAAGGAAAATTTAGCTGAGGTCTGACCTCGCATAAAAAGTCAGACAAAAGTTAGAACAGATAGCACAAATTCGATAAAATAAAATAAAATAGCAGAAGAATAAAATTTTAGTCGCGGAGCAACAAAATTTCAATTGAAATAGTTCAACTAAACTTAATTATTTGGCAGTCCCCGGCAACGGCGCCAAAAACTTGATCGGTTAAATAGCAAGTGTACTATTTTATCGATGTAGTAATAATGGGAAAAACCCCAAAGTCGATCTCTTGAGGACTGCACAGCGAAATTAAGTTTGTTTGAATGAATGTCAATTGAACAAAAGCAATAGTTGATTGTTTATTTTGAACTACAATACTATGAAAACTAAATTTGCGAGAAGTTTATATGTTATGATGAGAATAATGCCAGGACGGTGTATGAATCGCGATACAATGACCAACTTATTTCGTTATTATAAAGATCTATGTTTCACCTTTTCTTTCCCTATGCCTAAAGTTATTTTTCCGCAATTCCTTTTAAGAAAAACCTTTGGTATTCTCTCTTTGCCCTGATTCCTCAGCTGCCAAGAGAGAATATCAAGCTCTATTACAGACAATAAAAAGGGTATTCACAGGGTATTCTAATTCCTTAGGAATATCTACTATGATAAAAGTGATGCAACAGGATTAGGATTGCTGATCAGGCCAACCCTAATTACGATCAATAATCATTTCTTCCAAGCAGATTAAGCATTAAAATCGTTGCATCCAATAAAGAATAAGGTTTTAACATAAAACTCACAGTACAAAACATCAATTAGTCATTACAAAGCAATTCAGGGACACCTCCCTTGACATTGGGACGTTTAGCTACTCATGTTACTTATGAAAACAGGATCAAGAAGAAAATTCATTACAATAGGATCTGGATAGGTTGGATCGTCGATTGCTTCCGCTCTTGATCGATCCTCCTTCTCCTTGAATCACCACTCTAAGCTTTTCTCCAATATGCTCTTTTTTCAAAATATACAATTCCCCCTCTTTTCTCACCCTAGTCTCTAATATAACAGTATTCTCAAATCTCCCAAGGAATGTCCAAACTGCCCTCACTTGTCCCAGTCTGCGCGTCAAAACAAAAAAAGAAATTTTGCCTCAGGATGCCTGACACGGGCCGTGTTGTGGGACACGGGTGACCGTGTCAGGTTGCTGCTTCACATCAATGTACTTCACGCCTTCAGAGGGCACAACACGGTCCGTGTTGTGCAACACGGGTGGCCGTGTTGTGTTGCTGGTTATTGTATCTTTGTCAGCTGCAGAGCCACGACACGGGCCGTGTTACACGACACGGGCACCCGTGTCATGCTTCTGAAATCTTCGCATCCGTGCGTTTCTTCTGTATTTGGATCATTTTCGCATTGGTGCTGGGTAGCCAACTAGACAGAAACCTGAAACACCTTGAAACAACAACCACATTACACGCACCAACGGTAAAAATGATAAAAACATGGACACCTGACTTGCTTATCCAAAATCAGAGAATACTGTTGAAACATAATTAAAATATTAAAAGAAAACTCATGAAAACACAAGAAACGATACTAAAACCTGTTTGGAAAGTACGACAAAAGATCACTGATCATGATGCAAACAACTATACTTCTACAATATGTAGTGAAGAGAGATATTTTCCACTTGGGTGTTGATTGAGGCATTGTTGATTTTAAAATCTAAGACATATCCTCCACTTCGAGATGATGCAAAATCTCTTTCTCATGATTGTGGGTAGTAAGTATGTTTTCCACACGGACAATGACGATGATGTCTTATCTCATAAAATTAACTAACACACTTGTGTTTTAAAATTTTAAAGAGGAACTACGTGTACCCTGATCCTCAATTGCATGAAAGGTGGTACGTAGGCACTAAAGGTTCGCAACCGCGGCGGGTGAAAAAATCATAAAAAATATTTCTTTTCTTATCTCCACCATCTATTTTTACACAACATTTTATAGCCAAAATATACAGATTTTACAAAGAGGTTCCTACGGAGTACCGTAGATGTTTAGGGTGCTAATACCTTCCCTTTGCATAACCAACCCCCTTACCTTGATCTTTTCTCTCTTTTTGGGTTATTCTCTCTTTTCCCATTCCTTTGGAAACAATAAAGCGCGGTGGCGATTCTTATTTTGATATGTACAAGTCTAGTCAATCCAATGACTTAGTCTTAAACATTTCTACCGCTACACTACCAGTCCCATAATTTCCACGTCCGATTTCTGACTCTCTTTAATATTCACCATAAATCACTATTCACCCCTTATATCCTTAACCTTTCACTCTGCGACGTTAGGTGTATACAACTCAAGTCTCTGAATTATTCAATAAATCTTAACTCTTTCATAGCCACTTTCCATTAGGTTCATGCGAACTGGCGAACGACTATCCTCTCGATAAGACGACAATCACTTTACTCACTATCAAGCTAGAAATACAAGTCTATCTCATCCAATACGATCTCGTCTACTATCAATAAGATATTAAGAGTGATCGATTCCTCAATTTGTCAAAGGTAGTAGACAACCATAATTGTGGCATAAATCATCGCTACCCAACTATAATAGCATCTTTCACCTTGTGATCAAAGTTACCTTAGCATAATGTCCAACAATCTCCCTAAGCATTACAAACGTCTTCCTCAAAATTCCTTCTTTTTCAATCTCATCAATGAGACATTACTCCCAAAAATTCATTTCATAGTCTTCCATACCTGCACGAAGTATAACACAATCATTAAGCATTCTCCAATATAGGAACTGCTACTACCCCAAGAATAATCCAAATTGTTTCGCTCCTAATGAATTCTTCATCCAAGTAAAGGACTTTAACAACACCAATAAATCCGTAGTCCTTCCTTAAAATCTCACAACCTCGAGGATCCATATGTTTTTCACATTTGAATCTCATTCCAATTGCAATCTCAATGATACCATCCCCACATTCTGATTGGTGATAGAAGCTCTTAAATCCTCTTTAACATATGTTGATACTTTGACATCATAAACATGATTCCAATTCCTCTTGAATTTATTTTTCCTCTAGCATTATTCCTCTCAAAATCCATTGTCATTCTAATCATCCTTAATCGGCATAAGTTGCATCTATATGCACTTATCTAATCCATTCACATCCTTACTAATGTTAAACATGTCATTCCCTTAATTTATTCACTAACAACTTATCTCACTTGACCTCATCTCAAGCAAGTTGACCAGTTAATTCCTGAAAAAGTTCATAGTTTCCATAACCAATTTCAGAGCCTCTCAATATAGACCTCTTTTTACTTTGAATAGATTCCAAAGATATTTCCATTCGAAATAGAAATGTTTAATAAAATTCACCTCTTCAAATCATGATCTACATCCTGACATCCTAGCACACATTTCCTTTTTCTGACTCAGACTAAATCAATATGTCCTCAATAAACACCGCAATAAACTCATTCAGTTATTCAAAATAACTTCACTGATTTCTAAAATTTGTCCTCTAACTATCCTCACTCTTCATCTGTATTTGAAGATAATCTAACCCCAATTCAATTATACTGAGAACATACTCGCCTACCAGTTGGTCCATCCAGTCGTCAATCATCTGAAATGGATATGTAACCTCAACCACTATTTTAATTAGTTATCAGTAATCCACATACAGTTTCATACTACTTTCTTTTTTCTTAAATAATGACATCAAAGCTTCCAAAATGATACATTCGGTTTTACAATCTATTTCTCCGCACATCTTCTAATAACTTCTCCAATCCTCACAACTTTAAACTGGCATTCTGTATGGTGCCATAGGAACAAGTCGGGTACCAAGTACGAGATCAACATCAAATTTCACCCCTCAACCAACATCGTTAGGTGACAAATAAATTACTTCCAGGTTCTGGAACCATTTTAAAAACAAAGTTCTTCACATTAGATTTCTAGTGCTTCAAACGGAATTCAAATCTGATGTTAGAAACTCAAGTTATGAATTTTCGAAGTTCTGCTAATTTTCATCGCATGGTACTCGGGTATCCATATATGGTAACTGGGTACCGGCGGAACAGAAGCAGTTTTTTTGTCATTTTCTGTGTACAAAATCCATTCCAACATATATATGAAACTCCAGTCTTCTCATAAACTGATAGACGCATTACTTTCTTAAAAATTCAGTTTCCAAAATATCAAAATTCCAACTCTTTTCACAAGGCTACTAATATCTTCGAGTTCCATCTCTGGATCGCGATCCAAAACCCTCCAACAATATCAACAACATTTCACATATGTGATTCCAACATAAAATTTACATTAATTCATCACTCTATCACCATTTAAAACATCGACATCACACACAATACTAACTCAACATTGACAACTTCACAATCAACGGACAGTGTTGAAACATTACAATCGTTTGAGCTTCACCTTCTAAAAGTCATCCTACTTTGATTAACAGATATCCTCTGGCATAAGAATATGCATCAACTCATCAAAGTAATTCATAATCACTTGGTTTCACTTCATACATTCCACTCCAAGGATAACATTAAGTTAATCCAACATCTCGCTTTAACGATAAGTCACAATCATCCCCGGAAAAACATTAGGACCAACGCATAACTGGTACATAATTAGTCATAACATCGCCCTTAATTCCTAGATATGCAAACAACACAAGTACCTGATAATTCCCACTCAAGGACACTCTGACCCTACCGTTAGGAGTAAATATTGAATCCTTGCTTCCTTTAAAATTGGAAAAATAACACAGTAGCACTAACGTCTGCACCCATGCACTTCACGACGTACTAAACCAACTGTTCACACCTGAACCATCTCAGAGAAGCACAAGCTTCTCCATCACTTGTTTCAATCCCACTCCCGCAAACAAGTGATTAGAAAAACAAGCAAGCCCCGATAGTGTTTCACACACTTGTCGCGTACTAAGGAACAAACAATATTAGACAACTTGGTTGGACAGACCGACCTGCTCTGATACCAATTGTAACACCCCACTTTTCCAACTATATAATTATAACAAAATATATGAAAATATATCAAAGTACACAAATGGGATGTCACATCTTCCAAAAACTCACAAGATTTCAAATCATTTTATTACTTCGTTTCTCATAAAAGAATTATTTACACAGCGGAAATATCAAATATTCCCTTTCATAGCACCACGGCTTAAATAACAACATTCTCCATGAAACTCGTGGTTCAACATAAATATAAAGGTAATATACGTAACGAGTAAAACAACATAAAACATAGCAAACTCCCATAATCCTGTGTTACGTATCAGAGCAACTCCTAGGACTCGATCAGGTAACACTCACTCCAAGCACTACTCGAGTACCTAATTAAATGTACTCCCAAGGGAGCACGGACACAACAACACAAAAAGGGTGAGAATATCATTCAATAAATATATGGTTAATATCACATGCTAAGGAGTAGTAATCACACAATTCACACATTAAACAATCACTTCATAACATAACACAACGTTCATGTAATACAACATCAACTCAAAATGATGAAATGCAATGAGACCGACATTAACTCAATGCATGTGGTACCATCAGGGTATAATACCTCATCACATATGCCAATTTGGGCAATAATAGAGCAGAAGCCCTCATCACAACACCACTACAGACCAACAACAAGGTATGAGCCCTAATCACTATGCAACATGCGACATCATATGCAGCAACATAACTATACAACCACAAGGCATACGCATTCAATGTTCACCGATAAAGGCCACCAATAGAGCATAAGCCCTTACCGCACACGCAACCATGCAACATCATCATATCACACTTCATCAAATATTACAACAACATTTCAACAACATAGTGTCATAGTATCACAATCCACTATGCATATTACCAATCCATCATGAACATTCCACAACAACTACATTTTCAAAACACAACTGTGTTACAGTGGCAAAACCGACTATTAATAGTGGTTTGCGTTTGTGATCGCAAATGTCGCGGTAAGCAAGAGTTGCCACCGACTTTTCTTTTATCCAACAAAGGAAAGGGAGAAAAGAACAGAAACAACATTTTTTCGAGAGTTTCTGAGTAAGGAGGGTAGATTATGGAAAGGGAAGGTGTTAGCACCCTTTCCATCCATAGTTTTCTACGGGCTCTTAGGTACTTACTCATTTTTTTGAAAACTGCTTTCGTGTTTGTGTGAAAAAGTTTTTGTTTGAAAATGCCTTAGTGAGGCGATTCGCTTTACGATAACCCTTGTATCAGTCCTCAAGAGTGTGATAAAGCATTTTGAAAACTTTGTTTGAAAAGTGTTTAAAAGTGTGATGTGTAAAAAGAATTGTTTGAGCAAGTACCTAACAGTTATCTACCTACTTGAAAAAAGTTTGTTCTTTTCCTCCTATCCTTTAGACAGTGCTATCCTACTATCAGTGAGTAGGTAGCCCTAGTCATTGGATGTTTTGGGGACTATCGAAAGGGACGTACGGTCACTAAGGCAACAGGGAAAAAACTCTTGGTAATTGTCCTAAAGTCTTAAGATCACTTTTTTAACCGAGGCAACAATCGAGAGGGTCATCGAGGGACTAGTGATCTTTAGACTTAAGGACAACCACTAAGAATTCTCACGTTTCAAGAATTGTGACCGTAATTCAAAGGCAACTGAGTGAGGTATACCCTAAGGGTGCAAGTGTGCAATAGTGTTTTTTTCCAGATATTTATCTTGCAATTCATTGATCTATTGATTGATTGATTAATCATGAACGCCTAGGTTGCGAACAATTATATACAAGTTGTTGTACCCCAAAATTTGCCTTCCAATTTTTCATGCAAGATGCTTACCCTAGGGTTTCTTGTACACTTAATTGGCTCAAAAGTTGACCAGACAGGTTCTCTTCCTAGGCGGAAAATCAATAATTAGGATTTAGGATTTCTCAGAGATAATTGAGTCTTCAAAATCTCAAATGTTCTTAAAGACAATTTGCTGAAGTTTGTTAATTCTACAAGACTGACGAATGTTCTTAAAACATGTTTGATAGACAATGCAGTCCCGTTTGAATCAAGAGTGACATGCGAACTCATTTTGATTACCAGTTAACCATTGGACAGGAATTGAAGATTAAGACTTTTGACCATAAGGCTTTGGATTTAAGTTAATCAAGTGGAATTAAAATTCTTAAACATTTATTTTGTTTTAGAAGTTTGATTGGAGTACAAAGTGTTTGTTTTGCTTGATCATCTTTGGCGATTGCTTGAAATAAAAGTTACCCAAAACAAGGTGTTTTACTCAAAGCATTTAAATAAGAATTTCAAGATTCAAAGTCAAGATTGGTACAACATTTTCATTTCACACAAAGTTTATTCAGAGGCATTGTATTCATTACATTACAAGTTTGAATTTACAAAAATTGTCTTGTCTACAAATGTAATAAATTACAAAGATCTGTTTACAAAAAAAAAAGATAAATTTTATTTCTTAAAAGTATTCATCTTTAAGCAACCACTCCAATCTTCGCTTGCCATCCATGCCTCATGTTCATGAAAAAAAGGGAGAAGTTTGTTAGCAACTTAAACATCCAGAAATGAACAAAAAAATACAAAGTATTCTAATTCATCATTAGGGTGGTTTTTGTTGAATCAGAAAAAAAGGGTTTTGTGTTCTAAGGCCTCAAACAATTTCATTTTTATCATAGGCCAAGTTCCTATTGCAAATCTCAAAGGAATTGGTTCACAATAGACAAAAGGTGCAGATAGAATTTCAAGCTCAACAGATTTCAGCCCAACATGAATAAAAGTCCTCATACAATTCTTGTTTAATCATTGGCCTGAGAATTTTTGGTTTGCAAATCACAAGGTACAAGCTTGGTTCACAAACAAGGTAAAACAAAACCTGCAACAAACTGCATAACAAGGGCAGGAAAACAAATCAAACTACAACAACAAATAAGCTGCATAGTAGGCAAATAGGAATAACAGGGCAAGCTGCAGCAACAAAATAGGCTGCATAACAGAACAAGTTGTATAGTAGGCAACAGTCTACAGCAGGCTGCAATGCTGCAGCATAAGCTGCCGATCAAAGCCAACAAAAAACCTGCAACAAATATACAAACTAGCAAAACAGAACAAGTACAACATAAACATAGCAAGCAACAAGCTGTAGCAGGTAGCAAGCAACAACAAATGCTCCAAACTGCCAAGACAAAAAACCTATGCAAAAATCTAAAGAGGAACAAAATCTCAAGAATTTAGGAAAGAAGGTTTTGTATTCAAAAGAATTCTAACCATATTCTCAGCCCATTAGCAAAAGATTCAAATCAAGAAATTCAAGCCCAATAGAGGCCTCAAAACAGTATCCTATCATTAGCCTAAAGATATGTTTGCAAATCACAAGTTTTGGTTCACAAACAGATGAAAGAGGAAATCAGAAAACCAGTATAATCAATAATCAAAGAGCCTCAAAATTGGTAAAGTCATGTCATAGGCTTAGGGTATTTTACTACAAATCTCAAAACAAAATTGTTTGGTTCATAAGCAAAAGTCCACAAGCAACAAAGCATAAAAGTCACCAGTAATACCAAAGCAACAAGCAACTGGTACAAAAGTACAGCAAAAGCAGCCAGCAAAAGTCAGCATTTGACATATCAATAAAGAAGGAAAACTCAGAAAAAGTTCATCATAGTACAAGAGCTGTTAAATACAGCTGTAAAAGCATCACAAAAGCCAAGTACAGAATCAAAGTCAGCAAGCAAAGTCAGAGGCAGCATAGCAAGGACAAAAGTGGATTTATCAGCAAAAGTAACAAGTCAAGAAAGGCCATGCCCTCAAGTCAGCGTAAAAGAGTGGTACAAGAAAAAGGCTAACCATAGTATAAAAATAGCAAAACCGTTATGAAGAAAAAGAAAGAGAAGGTTTTCATCATCAAAATATACCAAGAAACAGAAACAAAGATACAGCAAACCAACCAAACCATTTCCCATTCTCTTTTCATCATCAAAAATATACAAAGAAACAGAAACGCGAATCGTATACAAACAACAACAAAACCCTAAAAAAAATTTATCATCATTTTCTTAAATTAACCCTTCAGAATTGGTAGAAGAAGAACAAAGAAGAAGACAAAAGCCACAAGCGAAACAGAGTCATAAACATTCTGAGATAAAACACAGAGAAAAATCTCACCAAAAGGTAGAAAGCTCGCTCTCTCGTCTTCTCACGGCCTCCGTCTCTTTCCTTCCTTTTGTTCCCGTTTTTGTACGTGCATCCGTCATCATAACCTTCACTGTTCTTGAATCTGAGCATTAGGGTTTCGTCTTTAACCTTTAGATCCACATGAAATCACGCCGAATCTGCAAAATCAAGCTTGAGATTAGTAACAGAGAAGACGAGAGGAAGAAATTAATGTAAGGAAAATTGGGTTTGGGACACCGCCACCGCCGTGAGGCGATTCCGGTGCGGCATTATGCTCTTCTCCGGCGAGAGCTTCAGAGGACGAGAGAGAGAGAGAGAGAGAGAGAGAGAGAGAGAGGAAGAGAGAGAGAGAGAGCGAGAGAGAGAGAGAGAAGAGAGAGAGAGAGAGAGGAGAGGGAGAGGAGAGAGAGAGAAGAGAGAGGAGAGGAGAGAGAGAGTAGAGAGAAGAGAGAGAGAGAGAGGAGAGAGAGGTAGAGGAGAGAGAGGAGGAGAGAGAGAGAGAGAGAGATTTGTGACAAATGAGTCACATTTTTTTTTTGTTTAATGCTTCTGGGCTAAAGCCCATTCCCCCAACTCCCTTTACTCATACACACACTCCCCTGTTACTAGTATACCACCCAAAAGCCCAACCTTTTTCTACTCATACACCCCCCCCCCCCCATCTATTAAACATCATGCAAGCCCATGTTTTTATTTTATCATTCATTTTTATTTACTTTATTTTTATTTTCTTTCTTTTAGTTATTATTATTAATATTATTACAATATTTATTTTCATTAATAAAAATCTCAAAAAGTATTTTATTTATTTACTTATATTAAATATACCCATATTTATTTTAGACTAAAAGACCAAAATAGTTTCTTACTAAATTAATTTCCTTTTCTAAAAATTAATTAAATAATTAGATTTAGGTTTATTCTTATTATTTATTTAGAATTTTTTTTCTTTAAATTAATTTCTTTTACTAACTTGATTTTAATTTTCTTATTTAATTATTTTTCTTTTAAATTAATTAGGTCAAAACAAAAATCCATTCTTTATCCATTCATATTTGTACATTATATTCATTTCACTTCTTGTACATTATATTTACATTTGTTTTTGTACATTTATTAAATTCGATATGGTTGTAATAGATAATTAAGGTTTTAATTTCTTGCAATTCCCCGTTTGTAGTTTGTACACCCCATCCCTAAAAGATGTAATAGTGTAGGATATTTATTTTTCACAATTTATCGCTTTTACATAATATGCTAGTAATTAGGGTTTGTATGGAAAAAAATAAAATCAATCAAATAAAAAACCCTAATTCAAGACAAAAACAAGCATGAAAACAACACACTTGCACACAAGCACCCCTAGGGTAAAATCCACTTGGTTGCCTTATACACAATGGCCATATTACGCATGTAAGGTATCTTAGCAAAAACAAGCAAATACAAAATCATAGTCCGTCGATGACACTATCTAAGTTGCCTTACAAATGATCTTAGTCCCTAAAAAAGAATGCTAAGATACCTTGCAACATTGCTAATCATGGTTATACGATGACCCATGCCCGTCCCATTAACATCCAAAGATAGGGTTGCTTACCAAATCAATGGTAAGACAACAATGTCAAAGGGAAATAAAATGAACAAGAAAGACATTTGAGTAGGTAGATTGCTCCTAATTACTTGATCCATTTCAAACAAAAAATCCTTGCTATTTTAAAAAATAAACACTTACACTTTCAAAACATCTTACAAAACTTGAAAACATTTTCAAAAGATCAAACATCTTTGTATACATTCTTACGAACAAGAATCATTACAAAGATTGCCTAAATAATGGCCTCTTTACAAAATACTTTCAAAAACCACACAAAGCACAATTTCAAACAAAAAAGCAAGTGATCTGGCAAGTAACTAAGAGACCATGGAAAACCATAGATGAAAGGGGTGCTAATACCTTCCCTTTTCACAATCTACCCCCTGAACTCAAGAAACAATCTCAAAGGTCTTTCCTGTGCTTTTTCACCTTTCATTTTGGATAAAAGAAAAGTCGGTGGAGACTCTTGCTAACTGCAACATTTGCGATCAAACGCAAAACCTTCAAGTCAGTTCTCCCACTGTATCACACAAGTATATACAAAATATGAAAGCGAGAAAATAAAGGGTCCTACGCTATTACAGGGCTTTGGTGTAGATACATAAAGAATGACTCAAAAAATAAAGTGCGGAAATAAAAAACCCTAATTAGCTATTACAAACCAGGCGCAGTTACATCAATAATAAAAATAATCGTACGAAAAAATAATGACGTGCGAGAATTAACTAGATAAAAGTTCAAAAACCCTAAAAAAATTAATTTAATTATTAAAAATATTTTTGGGATTTTATGAAAAAAAGAATTAAACTTTGACCTAATTTTTTCTAATTAATTTTAATTAATGAAAACCAATTAAAGTTGATGAAATTAATTAATTTGCAAAAAATTATTTTAATAAAAACTAAGTCCTATTTTTTGTGATTATTTTTTGATTAAAAAAAGATTTGAAATAAATTTTTTATTTAAATAATTAGATAACAAAAGAAAATTAAATAAAAGAGAAAAGAATGGGCTTGAGGGGTGTAAACCCAAATGGGAGGGTTGCATGCTAAAATTCTATTTAAAGCCCACTCCAGTTGGCCCATAGCTGCATGTGATTCAGTGTGGCTGTGCCAGGAGGGTCCACCATGAGGAGTGTGATGCGGTGGGAGAACTGACTTGAGGTTTTGCGTCTGTGTTCGCAAATGTTGCATTTAGCAAGAGTCGCCACCGACTTTTCTTTTATTCAAAAGGAAAGGTAAAAAAGCACAGGAAAGACCTTTGAGATGTTTTCTTGAGTTCGGGGGGTAGATTATGAAAAGGGAAGGTGATAGCACCCTTTTCATCCATGATTTTCCATGGGCTCTTAGTTACTAGTACAGAGGTAATCTTTAGAGCGACCACGGGTCCGAAGACTGCTTTTGGAGAAGCAACCTCTGGAGAGAAGATCCTACCACTGCGGGTGATCTTGCTAGTTCCGACAATATTGCTAATGTCGGAATTGTCCTCTTCGGAGCTTTCTTCTTTGGCAGTCAGTTCATCCTGTTTAATAATGTGATACGGTGGGAGAACTGACTTGAGGTTTTGCGTTTGTATTCGCGAATGTTTCGGTTTAGCAAGAATCGCCACTGACTTTTTATTTTATCCTAAGGAAAGGTTAAAAAGCACAGCAAAAACCTTTGATATGTTTTCTTAGGTTCGGGGAGTAGATTATAGAAAGGGAAGGTATTAGCACCCTTTCTATCCATGGTTATCCATGGGCTCTTAGTTATTTTCTTAGATCACTTTCCTTACATTTTCAATTGTTTGAAATGGTGCTTTCAATTGTTTGAAATGGTGCTTTGTGTGTGATTTTGAAAGATGTTTTGAAAAGAGGTTGTTGTACCCCAAAATTTTCCCTCCCATTTCTCATTGATTTCTCACCACAAAAGCCCTTGAAGATCAAGATCCAGTTAGGGTTTCATCTGCTCAAGACTTCTCCTTGCACTGTTGACCCAAATTAGGGTTTGTGTTTGCACAAAGATTTTTGACCTAAAATTCCTAAGATGACTTTCTTGCTTCATATTGGACTCCCAAGTTTATCCATATCAAGTTTCAAGTCTTGATTCCAAGTTTTGCCCAGTCAATTGGACAGTTGACCTAGAAATCAGCTGTATTGGGGAAAAAGTCAAATGTGGCCAATTGACAGTCAAATATCATGAAAATTGATCCACATCAACATTATGAACTCATATGGACCATTTGATCAAGTTTGGATCACAATTCCACAAGAAATTTGATCAAATCACCAAAAGGGCAAAAATGGTCATTTTTAGGGTTTTGACTGCACAAAGGCAATTTTTGACTGTTTGACCTAGCCAATGGCAAACCAAGCTCACATATGGATTCAAGGACCCCATGGAATTATCTTGACATGCTCAACAAGTTCAAAAGATCCCAAGTACACAAGATTGACAGTTGAATTTCCCAATCAATTGATCAATTTTGACTGTATACTGAAAAGTCAAACTTTGACTTTTTGGTCAAAATCAAGAGTCAAGATTCATTTTTCATCAAAACATGCCAAATCATGAAACTTGTTCACCAAGAAATCAAAAATTGCAAATTAGGGTTTGAAATGAGAATTTTTCATAACTTAGAATTTTTCTAAGTTATGAAAAACCCTAATTTTTCCCCAACTTTGCACCACTTTCTCACCAAGATTCATTTGGATTCAAGCAAAAGTCAAAACATGAAAGTTGTAGCTTGTTGCATAATCTACAACTTTGATTCACAAAGTTTTCCCAAATGAGGCTTGTATCTCAAGTTACAATGTTTTGAATAAGGGTACTAAACCATTCTTAACTTAGTGAAATTTTAACCTATTTTGGCAAGGTTTTCTACCTAACTTCAAGGCCATTTTCCATACACTTCCACTTGGAATTTCAAAGATGGATTGTAGTACACATTCCAAGCTTTCCAAAATGTCCAAGAACTCATCAAACAACCTCATAACTTGAGAGAATCGAATTTTGCAATATGGCAAAAAGTCACTTTGATTCATGGCCATGTACATGTTCATAACTTGTGCAAATTTCTCAAACCAGCATGCCACTTGATTACAGGCCCTTAAACCATCCAACACTCAATAATTTAATGCATGTTCATTGTGCTAAGGCCTTGTTTCATGAGTTTATGCATTACATGTTGGATTAGGCCATAAATGGAAAAAGTGAAATGGCCATTTTTGCAAAAGCAAGCTTTATGTCATAATGCAAATCCACAAGTACAGATGAAATCTAATTGGCACAAGATTATGAACAAAACACACTGATCAAGGAGAGGTTTTGCAGCATGTTTAGGGGGCCTCTACTTGCCTAGAACACAACTTGGCTTTTGTTTGCTTAAGTGTGAAGAAACACCCCATAACATAACATAACTTTGATCTCAGCATTAGAACACTTAAGCAAACATTGTATACACCTTCTAATCATCCAACCCAAGCTAGAACACGAGCAAGCAAGGTCCCAAACACTCCCATTCCCAAAATCACTCTCAAACTGCAAAAATAGGGCAGGGCCTGCAGATTGAATCCCATCTCTCATTCCTTTCATGTTTTCTTGCTCAAAGCTCATCAAACACCTTCCCTACCATCAATCCAAACTATCCAAAACATAAAACACGACCTGTAATTCCTCTAACCAGTTCCACCATTTTCACTTTCTTGTTTTACAGTTGGAGGTCCATAACTCGATTCAAGGTGTTTCAAAGCAAAGTAAGCATTGGAATAGCATCACCACACTTCAGGCAAGCTGTACAGATCATCATCTTGCTCTGAAAGCTCCCCTATTGCCAGATAGAACTTCAACTGAACAGGTATTTTCTTGAACTTCTAACTCTTAGTCTAGGCATCATTAGCTCTAAGTTTGTGAATAAGAAGTGTTCTACTCATGCCCCTGAATCTGTACATGCTTTTACTTTTCATTTATTTTGCTTGAGCTGTGAGAATTTAAGGTTTGAATATGGCAGAAAAGTTAGGTCATGATTTGGGATTGTCAAAATTCTCTCTCATTTCTGAGAGTAAGGATGAGTTCTTTATATATATTTAAAACCGTGATTCAATGCTTAACATTTCTTATGTTGGAAGTTTGTGCAAAAGATCAAGGAATCAGGATGTTTGAATGGAGGTTCAGGCGCGCGTTTTTTGAACATTTTTTGTTCAGAGGTCGAAGAAGAAGCTTCATGGGCTGGGCTTGCTTCTGAATTTCTTTTCACACCATATTTCTGATTTCACACCCCCTGAGCCCAATTTGTGTGTTTTATTGATTTATTGATTTTTTTTTTCATTTTGGTTTATTTATTTTTCCTAATGATATTAAAAACATAAAAAACATTTTTTACACCATTTTTCTATTTTTAAGCATTTATTTGTTTATAGGAATCATTTATACATAAATATATATATATATATATACTATTATTTAGGAAAACTAGAAAAAATAATGTAAATATATTTTATTTCTGATTTTTATTTCTTTTTCTTTTGAAAATATTTTATGTAAAATATACTTTTTTTATATAATATTAAATATTATTATTTTTATATACATAATACATATTTAGAAATTAATACATATATATATATATATATATATATTTATTAGTATATTTAGGTTAAAATACAAAAATACCTATATTTTTTATTTTATTAATATTTGACATAAAAAAAATACTTTTTATAAATACACTTCATTTTATTTTATTTTTGTACATAATAAACAAATACTTGTATAAATTAAATAATATATATATTACTTAATAAAAATTAGGGTTTTTACCCTTAAAATACCAAAACTCCAAAAATAATACTCTTTTTATTTTTATTTTATTTATTTAACATAAATAATACTTTTTTTCATACATATAAAAACCCTTTTTGCATTTTGCATCTTTATTTTATTTTCCATTTAATTTATACAATCAATTATCTTGTAAATATTCCAAAATTGATGTAATAGCTAGGTTTAATTTCTTTGTCTAAATATCCCCCCATTTGAACATTTGTACCCCCCTTCCCATATTGTGTTGTAATAGTGTAGGAATTTTACTTTTCGCACTTTAAACGCTTCCTAAATATACCATGCTAGAATTAGGGTTTGTATGCAAATAAAAAGAACAAAATAGTTTGACCTAATTTCAAGATAAACAATCATGAAATATGGACAACACATATCACACTTGCATCCCTAGGGTATTCCACTTTGTTGCCTTCAAATAAATGGGCCATATTGTATGTTAGGTTTCTTTGGGTAAAACAAACAATCAAATGATCATAGTCCCTCGATGACGCTTTCGAAAAGTTGCCTAAAATGATCAAGTCCCTTTCAAAAAGAAATTGCCCAAAGATGCTTAACACTATTGCAATTATGGTCTAAACAATGACCCGCGCCGTCCCTTTCACCTCCTAATACAAGATTGTCCACCAAATGCAATGGTGGAACAAAATTGTCAAAAGGGTTAAAACATAGTAAAAATCTTTGAGAACTTTAGGGTAGATAGCTCTTAGGTACTTGTCCACTTGCCAAAGAAAACTCTTGCCTATTTTTCAAACCACACTTCACAAACACTTTCAAAACAAACTTTCAAAAAAACCTTGGAACATCTTTTCAAAAAGACAAACACCTTTTGTAAAACATTCGAGTAAAGAATTGTTACAAGGGTAGCCTATACAAGGCATCTTTTTCAAAACCTTTTCAAAGCCACACACAAAGCACCATTTCAAACAATTGAAAACCAAGGAAAGTTGATCTAAGCAAGTACCTAAGAGCCCATGGATAACCATGGATAGAAAGGGTGCTAATACCTTCCCTTTCTATAATCTACTCCCCGAACCCAAGAAAAATCTCAAAGGTTTTTTATGTGCTTTTTAAACCTTTCCTTAGGATAAAATAAAAAGTCGGTGGCGACTCTTGCTCAACCGAAACATTTGCGAAACCAAACGCAAAACTCATAGTCAGTTCTCCCACCGTATCACAGAACTGGCGACTCTGCTGGGGATAAATTTAAAAGTGGAGTAACCTTAGGGCTTAGATCACCCTCTTGCATGAATAATTGTTTGTCTTGTTTGCTTTACATTTTGGCTCTCTTGTTTGGGTTTGCAATCCTACACCCGGATTTTGGGAAACCTTCATAGATAGCAATACGTTGTGGAAACTGTGCGGGGTATACCGACACGGTTAAAGCAATAGCTATATTAGTGCGACATATTTGTGAGTACCGGTAACCCTTAAGTTCAATCAAGGAGAGTACGGGGCCGCTGAGTGATGTCACTAAGCACTAATGACCTAGAACCTTACTTGACCATCTTGGCCTTTTATTAGGGGTAGTGAGATGACCGGATTTGGTGCAGTCCGAAGTTGGTAGATACTCGATACTACACTCATTGAGGGTTGTTTTCTTGGAATATTTTGGTCGCTAGTTAAGTGGCTAAACCAAAACAATGAACGATGAAAACAATCCAATGATATTGAGCTCCTTAGAACCCGATTACTATTTATAGGACAGGTTTTTAAGCCAACTACACTCAAGAGGGTACTTACCTATGAAACCCCATGCAAGCCTGAAACTAGGGTTTGGTGTGATCTGCTTGTACATATGTTTTGTGCATACATCATAAACATCATAAAACATCATATGCATTCACTAACCATTTCAAGGGTTTGGATCTTCATCTTTGTTCCTGTTTTGTAGGTCATGGAAATTCCTCACAGAAACACCATTCAAGTCAACCTTGTGAGAATCTCTCCTCAACTCAAGGAGCTCACCTCAAGAATTCCGGAAAATTCACCCTTCAGTGAAAGACATGGTAGACTGCTCAGCTTAGTCAACACCAACATTGAAGAAGACATGATGAAGGTGCTATTCCAGTTCTTTGACCCTCTTCACCACTGTTTCACTTTCCCTGATTACCAGTTGGTGCCCACTTTGGAGGAGTTTTCTCAACTCCTGAGAATTCCTATCCTTAATCAACTACCCTTCAACGGTACGGAAAAGGAACCAAAGCCGGAAGATGTTGCTCGAGCATTACATCTACAACCATCCGACATCAAGGGGCATTGGGAAACCAGAAGCGGCGTCAAGGGATTCTTAGCAAAATTCTTGTTTGAGAAGGCACAAGAATGTTGGAACTCATTGGACCTACAAGCCTTTGAAGAAATTGTGGCACTCCTTATCTATGGGTTGGTCTTGTTCCCAAATCCTGACCAATTGGTAGATGTCAACGCCGTCAAAATCTTCTTGTCCAGAAACCCAATACCAACATTGCTTGGGGACATTCTTCACTCATTTTACACACGAACAATGAGAAAGAGGGGTGTTCTCATGTGCTGTACTCCTCTCCTTGCAAGGTGGTTTATTTCGCACCTTCCACAATCTGTCTTGAAGAATGACCAAGGCTCAAGGTGGTCCCAACGGTTGATGACTCTTACTCACTCTGATGTACATTGGTGTTCTCGGTCCAGAGAAAATGTCATCATCGTCGATCGTTGCGGAGAATTTCCTAATGTTCCTTTACTTGGAATTAGAGGAGGTATCACCTACAACCCTTGCCTAGCTTTGAGGCAATTTAGATATGCACGGAGGGATGGGCCTCATGACATGTTGATTCCTGACCTAGTTTTTGACTTCGACAACGATGCGCAAGGACTTCGCCAAAGAATCATCAGAGCTTGGGGAAGACCCAACAAGGTTGATAGCAAGACTCTGGGACATAAGAACTCCATCCCTCTTGAGCCTTATCTCAAGTGGGTACGAGCCCGAGCCCAAAGTCTGATGATGCCTTATCCTCATGTTCTCCCGGTGATTAAAGAGCCCGTCAAGGAAGGAGAGGTTCCCTACACCATCCTACATCCAGACATGCCTACATCGTGGGAGGAAATGCAGAAAAGTTGGATTCAGCTCAAGGAGGAACATAATACTTTTGAAGCTAGCTTCTACGCCAGTGAGAAGAAGGTTCTAGAGCTTACCCGCCGACTCCATGAGCAAGAGGCCCTCAACACCTACATCGCACCAAAGAGGATGCGCAATGTCTTTTTGCCTTGAGAAGTTATTTTGTAATATTTGGCCCATGGGGCATTTATGTACTAACAAATTTCTTCTTATTAATATGACGTGCGTTCTTCTTTGTCTGAAACAATTTTGAATGTCCTAAATCCTTGAATGCATTGCATACATAAGCATACCATTCATCATGTGCATAAGCAGGTCTCACTCCAGGTTTCCTTATCTGTCTGCTGTTTATTTCAGTAAGATGGATCTCGAGCAAACAATCAAAGACCTGCAAGCTCAAAATGCACAGTTCCAGCAACTCCTGATGACCTTGGCTAAGGGTCAGGAGGATATCAAGACTCAATTGGAGAACAAAGACCCAGTGAAAAAGAAGAAAAAGAGACTCGGGGTGGCTACTTTGGGGAGAAGATTTGACGGAGAAGCTCGGAGAGTGCTTGAATTTCCTCCTATTTCTGATGAAGGAACCAGCAAAGGAGGTGGGGCTGCGGTACCTTCCGAGTCTGATGCGGAAGAAGAAGAGGTCGAAGAGGATGAAGATTATTCTGATCAGTAATACCCTCCAGCTGATGATAAATACAAAGGGCTAGAAGATAGATTGGCCGCCATGGAATTACAAAGAGTACCGGGTTTGGATTTTGAAGACTTGGGTTTGGTTGCCGGGATTGTGATTCCTCCAAAATTCAAAGTGCCAGTGTTTGTGAGGTATGATGGGCTGTCCTGTCCCAAAATGCATCTCAGGTCCTACGTGAGAAAGATTCAACCCTATACGGCAGATAAAAACCTTTGGATTCATTTCATTCAAGACAACCTTTCTGGAGCTCAGTTGGAGTGGTTTTATCAGCTAGAGGGAACCAGCGTCCGAAATTGGGAAGATTTGGCCACCGTTTTTTACAAATAATATCAGTATAATTCTGACCTTGCTCCTACTCGTACCCAACTTCAGGGTATGTCATTAGAAACAGGCGAGGGATTCAAAGAATATGCACAAAAATGGAGGGATTTGGCTGGCAGGGTGCAGCCTCCTTTAACTGACCGCGAACTTGTTGATATGTTTCTTGGGACCCTATCTGGGCCATTTTTCAATCATCTGATTGGTAACTCTTCCGCGGGGTTTACCGATTTGATCTTAACAGGCGAAAGAATAGAAGCTGGCATCAAGTCAGGAAAAATTCAGAAGGGTGTTGCTGCAAGTGTTGAGAAGAAGCCTTTTAAGAAGGAAACAACTGTGGTATATTCTCAGAGAAGAGCAGGGAAGACTGAGCGCCGGCCGACCGTGGGGGCCGTAATGATTCAAAACACTTCAAGTGAACAGCCTCGCTATAACCAGTCCAGACCAAATCAGCAACGAGTGGAACGGCCACAACGGCAGTTCACCCGTATTAATATGACTCCAGCGCAAGTGCTTCCCCATCTGTTGAAGTTGAATCTCGCCACCATCAAAGAGGCACCAAAAAATGTGAATACGTCCTCTCTGCATTATCATCCTAATGCTAAATGCGCCTACCATTCAGACAGTATTGGGCACGACACCAATGATTGTTGGGCACTCAAGCATAAAATCCAAGACCTGATAGAGGCTAAGGAGGTGGAGTTTGACTCTCCGGAGAAGCCTAATGTGATATCTGCACCCATGCCGAAGCACGGCCGAAATGTCAATGCCATTGAAGAAGATTTGTATGTTGCTGATGTCAATGATCTGATAACTCCATTGTTAACCATCAAGTTGAATCTGTTAAGGGCCGGGATCTTCCCGGGATGTAAAGAAGACTGCTATTGTTGTTACTCTCTGCCATTTGATTGTCCGTTACTGAAGAAAGGCATCCAAGGCCTAATGGATAGTCGACAAATTTTGTTTGAAAAAGTTTCTGCTGTTCCAACCCATACTGAAGATGTCTCAATCATAACCATTCACGCCAATCTTTCCAAGGCCGTCAAAAAGCCTGTTAAGATTACACCAGCTACGAAATCAGTTCCTTTGAAGATAACAATGCCAGGGCCTGTCCCCTATGTTTCTGAGAAGTCGATACCATGGAACTATGGCGGTGACGTCTACTACCATGGTATCAAACAAATCGAAATAACTGAAGAAAGTTCGGATGATGAAGAAGCCAATATTGGTAACATTGTAGGCACGAGTAAAATCACCAGGAGCGGGAGAATATTTTCTCCAGAGATTGCCCCTCCAAGAGCAATCTTTGGACCCTCATCAGCTGACAAGGTCATCCCTGCACCAATGAAACTCTCTGCTAGAACCCCTTTGATTGAGGATGTTGTTGTTCCTAGTACTGTCTCTCCTGCCGCTGCTGATAAAGGTAAGGGAATCCAGGATGAGCTCGTCAGGACGAGGGCTCAGCCCTTGGTCATCCCGGAAACCTCCAAGAAGGAAATGGATGAGATTTTGAGGATAATCAAAAGGAGTGACTATGATGTGGTAGAACAGTTGGGGCAAACCCCCTCAAAGATCTCCATGCTGGAACTACTACTTTGCTCAGAAGCGCACGCTAAAGCCCTGTTAAAATTCCTGAAGGCAGCCCATGTGCCCCATGAAACCTCTGCAGATCAATTTCAAAATTGCGTGGCTAGCCTGACTGCGGACAATGGATTAGGTTTCTCCGATGCCGACCTAACTCCTAAAGGTAGAAACCACAATGATGCTTTACACATTTCAGTTGAGTGTCGAGGAACCACTCTCGCACATGTCTTGGTTGACACTGGTTCGTCGCTGAATGTACTGCCTAAGAAGGCCTTGGACCGACTAGATTGTGAAGGGTTGGAATTGAAGCCGAGTGATATTGTTGTCAGAGCTTTCGATGGTTCGAAGAGAATGGTCCATGGAGAGGTTGAAATTCCCATCAAGATAGGCACTGAGGTGTTTAAATCTACTTTCTATGTGATGGACATCCATCCGTCATACTCTTGCTTGCTGGGTAGACCTTGGATACACCATGCTGGGGCAGTCACCTCCTCCTTACATCAGATGTTGAAGTATCCTATCAAGGGAAAGATCATCACTGTCCATGGCGAAGAGGAGTACATGATTAGCCACTTGAATTCTTTCCGGTACGTGGAGGTAGAAGGAGAGTTCATTGAGACGCCTTTTCAGCATTTCGAAGAAGTCCTTCCTGAGATAACAGTAGCAAAGTTGGCAGCTGAGACACCGAGGCAGATGGCCAGGATGGCATCTCTGGAAGACGCAATGGCCGCCATAAAGGAAGGGAAGAATTCAGCATGGGGGCAGTTACCTGATATTCCGCATAAGACAGACAAATTCGGTTTAGGGTTCACTACCGTAGGCCAAAAAGCTACGCGCCGGTCGAAGATTGAAAGAGCGCCAGTCAAAATTTCTCCCTACGGAATCAATGCTTTGGAGGATGAAGACAAAGAGAGCAACATTGAAGAGTGGATTTACCCAACTGTCAAAGGAGGATTGAGCAACTGGGAGGCAAAAGACTTTGTCCCCATCACTTTTATTCATCAGTAATTTATCTGTTAAACATTTCCTATTTGGTCTGTAATATTTATTTGCAAAACAATCCGTACACTATCCTTTCACCTCATGCCTTGCCCGGGGCATGTAGGTCCATTTGTAAGGGTTTTGATTATTTTTCATATCCATATGCCATGTTTAATGATTCATTGGACGTTTTTCATTTGATAAATTGCTTGTGTTCATTTTCTTTCCTTTTGCATTTTTTGTTTAAGGATGGATATCCCTTACACACACCCACACTCACCAATGCAGGTACCCATCCACTCCGGATTCCATGGGTGACTATTCTGCTGTATCTTTCAATAACTCTGAAGATCTGGTCAATCAAGCCGAGTATGAAGATGACGAAGGTTGTGAAGTACCAGGGGAACTGGCCAGACTTCTACAACAAGAGGAAAGGGCCATCTTACCGCACGAAGAGTCATTGGAAACTGTCAACTTAGGGACCGAGGAAGACCGGAAGGAGGTGCAAGTGGGTGCCAATCTGGAATCAAGTGTCAAGGAACGCCTGATACAGTTGTTGAATGAGTATGTTGAAATCTTCGCTTGGTCTTATGAAGACATGTCGGGTTTAGACACAGACATCGTGGTTCATCGTCTCCCCACAAGAGAAGACTGTCCACCGATCAAGCAAAAAGTTCTCCGAATGAGGCCTGACATGTCTGAAAAGATCAAAGCAGAAGTAATGAAGCAATTCGACGCTGGATTTCTGGATGTTACGTCCTATCCTCAATGGATCGCTAACATCGTGCCAGTACCTAAGAAAGATGGCAAAGTCAGGATGTGTGTGGACTACCGGGATTTGAATAGGGCCAGCCCCAAAGATGATTTTCCACTCCCACACATTGACATTTTGGTCGACAACATAGCTCAGCACAAAGTGTTTTCCTTCATGGATGGATTCTCGGGCTACAATCAAATCAAAATGGACCCCGAGGATATGGAGAAAACAACTTTTGTCACACAATGGGGCACTTTCTGTTACAAGGTGATGTCGTTCGGGCTGAAGAACGCAGGGGCAACTTATCAACGCGCCATGGTAGCTTTATTTCATGATATGATACATCATGAGATTGAAGTTTACGTAGACGATATGATAGCTCGGTCACAAACAGAGGAAGAGCACCTTGAACATCTGGAGAAGGTGTTTGCCAGATTGAAAGAATACAAGCTCAGGCTGAATCCAAGTAAGTGCACTTTTGGAGTTAGGTCTGGCAAACTCCTGGGATTCATTGTAAGCAACAAAGGCATTGAAGTCGATCCAGCAAAAGTGAAAGCCATACAAGAAATGCCTGCTCCCCGTACTGAAAAGGAGGTTAGAGGGTTCTTGGGGCGCTTGAACTATATTGCTAGATTCATCTCTCATCTGACTTCTACCTGTGAGCCAATTTTCAAACTCTTGAAGAAAGATCAGGTAGTCGAATGGAACGACGATTGCCAAGCTGCTTTTGATAGAATCAAGGAGTATTTGCTAGAACCTCCTATTCTGATGCCACCCGTCGAAGGAAGACCACTGATCATGTATTTGACCGTCTTGGATAACTCAATGGGGTGTGTTTTGGGCCAGCATGACGAGTCTGGTCGAAAAGAGCATGCTATTTATTACCTTAGCAAAAAGTTTACCGACTGTGAGACTCGCTACTCACTGCTCGAGAAAACTTGCTGCGCTTTGGTATGGGCTGCTCGCCGACTAAGGCAGTATATGTTGACTCATACTACCTTGTTGATTTCCAAAATGGATCCTATCAAGTATATCTTCGAAAAGCCCGCCTTATCTGGAAGGATAGCTAGATGGCAAATGATCCTGACTGAGTATGACATCCAGTACACCACCCAAAAAGCTATAAAAGGGAGTGTACTAGCTGACCATCTGGCTCATCAAGCTATCGAAGATTATCAACCCATGAGATTTGACTTCCCGGACGAGGACATCATGAATTTGGACAACATTGAAAGTAACGGACCGTATGACGGACCCGAAAAGGGATCCCGATGGACCCTGTACTTTGATGGTGCTTCAAATGCACTTGGAAATGGTATCGGCGCAGTACTCATTTCTCCGGAAGGCTGTCACACACCTTTCACGGCCCGACTTTGCTTCAGCTGCACAAACAACATGGCTGAGTACGAAGCTTGCATCTTTGGTCTCAAGGCTGCTATAGACTTGGGGATCAAATCTTTGATCGTATTTGGGGATTTGGCTTTGGTTATCAGTCAAATCAAAGGAGAATGGGATACCAAGCATCCTAATCTTATCCCATACAAAGAACATTGTTGCCTCATTTCGAGCAAATTACCTTCGAGCATTTCCCGCGAGAAGAGAATCAGCTAGCAGATGCTCTAGCTACAATGTCCTCCATGTTTAAACTCAACTGGGATAACGAGGCTCCCCAAATCACCATCGAGCGAATGGATGAACCTGCGCATTGTCACGAGATTAATACCGAAGAAGTAGTGGAACAACCTTGGTTCCATGAAATCAAAAGGTATCTCGAGACTAGAGATTATCCCGAAGGAGCTTCCGTAAATGACAAGAAGTTCTTAAGAAAATTTGCTGCTAAATTCTTCCTGAGCAACGACATCCTTTACAAACGAAGCCATGATTGTGTATTACTCCGATGTGTAGACAAAGCTGAAGCAGAGTTGATCATGACTGATATACACAGTGGCACATTTGGCACTCACTTGAGCGGGTATACAATGGCTAAGAAGATCCTAAGGGCAGGCTATTACTGGTCTACCATGGAAGCTGACTGCCATCAACATTCCCGTACTTTCCACAAATGCCAAGTTTACGCTGATAAAGTTCATATCCCTCCGGTTCCTCTCAACGTTCTGACTGCTCCGTGGCCCTTTGCAATGTGGGGCATTGATATGATTGGAGAGATCAAGCCCACGGCTTCCAACGGACATCGCTTTATCCTGGTTGCCATTGACTATTTCACCAAATGGGTCGAAGCAGCTTCCTTCGCCTCTGTTACTAAAAATGTGGTTGCCCGCTTTATCAAGCAAAATCTCATATGTCGGTATGGTGTTCCAGACATGATCATCACAGACAACGGTACAAATCTAAATAACACAATGATCACCGCATTGTGCGAACAGTTCAAGATTTATCATCATAATTCATCTCCCTATCGGCCGAAGATGAACGGTGTTGTTGAAGCTGCAAACAAAAACATTAAGAAGATCATTCAGAAAATGACAGTCACTTACAAAGACTGGCATGAGATGTTACCGTTTCCTCTGCATGGATACCGTACGACGGCACGTACTTCAACCGGGGCAACCCCATTTTCTTTGGTGTATGGCATGGAAGCTGTCTTGCCTATGGAAGTCCAGATTCGTTCTCTAAGGATTATGAAGGATGCAGGTTTGAATGAAGATGATTGGATGCAGACCCGACTTGATCAACTCAATCTGATCGACGAGAAGCGACTCGCTGCTGTATGCCATGGTCAGGCGTATCAAAAGCGGATGATCAAGGCCTTCAATAAGAAAGTCAGACGTCAAGTGTATCAAGTCGGAGATCTCGTAATCAAGCGGATTATCTTGCCGCAAAGTGATCCCAGGGGAAAATGGACTCCTACATATGAAGGACCATTTGTGATCAAGAGTATATTTTCTGGTGGTGCAATGATTCTGACCACCATGGATGGCGACTATTTGCCTCACCCTGCGAACGCAGACATAGTCAAAAGATACTACGCATAAAATAACCCGACAAGTTGAAAACCCGAAAGGGCGGCTTGGGCAAAAATGGGCATCCCGGTGAACCGAAAACCCGAAAGGGCGGTTCAGGCAAAAATTAGGGATAAAAACAAAAAAATCTGTACACCCGGCAAGTTGAAAACCCGAAAGGGCGGCTTGGGCAAAAAGGGGTTTCCCGGTGGATCGAAAACCCGAAAGGGCGATTCAGGCAAAAGTTAGGGAATTAAAGCGTATGACTATGTCTCGTCAGATCACTTCAAAGACAATCTCTTCATCAACCAGTTCCAGGTTTCTGATCAATCCAGTCATCGGCAAACGAAGCATTGAATGGACAGATATTCAGAGTTATGAAAGCTATAGCGGAATGGAATCCCATGGAATTATTTCACATAGCCATCTTTATTTTGTATAAATCTTTCAATATTTACGACAAAATCCTCTTACTAGGATGGTTGTCTCCTTTGTACAAATATACTCATAAAAAGTCAATACAAATACTTTTCCCAAAAATTTGTGTCATTTCCTTTTCTTTTCTCTTGCACTATTTGTTTTATTTTGAGAAACGTCCAATGTTTTGTTAAATAGGCATGTGCATTTGAACATAATCATTTCCTTACAAGAAAGAGGATTACTGATAGGTTGAAGATGCAGTTGGATATCTTGATACCCCTTCAAAGGAAACCCCCAGGAGATTTGGAATCCATATCCCCAGCAAACCCTGAAGCTTATCCCCTGCAGAGTACGGACGTCTCTCCCGAGTTTTATTCAAAGTTATTCCTCACAAGGGCTTATAACTGGGTTATCCTCAGCTTATTGCCACGGAAGATCGCACTCGCCAAAATTCTTCCAATCCCCAGAGGAGTTTATCTTTGTTATCCCCAGCTGGAGAATCCTCCAGAACTCAATTCCCCTCAGAATTTAAGTTTCAGTATCCCCAGCCGAGCTAAAACTTCAAATTATCAATCCCCAGCGAAGTCAGACTAATGAACCTTCTCCCCACAGAATTTTGGGAGGGCAAATCTTGAGTTCCCCATTGAAGTCGCCAGAGATACTTCCCACCAAACTGAAGATTCTCAGCCTTGCATCCCCGGCATGGGTCTATTAGATTGGAACTCCCCAGTAGAAGTCATCAAGAATTCCCCAGAAGATTGGTATACAACCTAAGCTCCTTATTCTCCAGCAACAACCAGGAATTATTCTTCCCGGCAGTAGTCAAGAGACTTTTATCTTCAGCCATCTCGGATTCATCTATCCTTTGCAAGACAGCTCTCCAGCTTACATGCGCATCCATTTACATCCATATCATATAACATACATTGTATCATGCATCATGACATTGCATATAACTAACTCTTTACCTTTTCAGGTAAGATCAGTCGAAAGACTAAAATCATTATCTTCCGAGATTTCTTTCCAGGAATAGTTCGGATGTGACCCATACACGGCAACATTCTAATGCTTATTCCAGATTTATCCAGATGCAGCTTTACACGAGCTCATCATCAGGGAACCCTACACCGGTTCCTCCTCTTCAACTCCAAGATTTCTGAAAACAGTTCACGGGTTCTCCAAGTAACGAATGTTAACCTATCACTTGTTCAGTTTCTTCTCAAGACTTCTGAAAAAAGTTTATGGATTCTTCCCAACAACGGATGTTAATCTATCGCTTGTTCAGATGCGACCTTTGAAAACAGTTTACGGACGCTTCCCAACAACGGATGCTGCTCTATTGCTTATTCAAACTCCAAGATTTCTGAAAACAGTTCACGGGTTCTCCAAGTAACGGATGTTAACCTATCGCTTGTTCAGATTCTTCTCAAGACTTCTGAAAACAGTTTATGGATTCTTCCCAACAACGGATGTTAATCTATCACTTGTTCAGATGCAACTTTTGAAAACAGTTTACGGACGCTTCCCAACAACGGATGCTGCTCTATTGCTTATTCGACTTCAAGATTACTGAAAACAGTTTATGGATTCTTCCCAACAACGGATGTTAATCTATCAACTTGTTCAGATGCAATTTTTGAAAACAGTTTACGAATTCCTCCCAACAACGGATGTCAATCTATTGCTTATTCAGATCCCCAGTTCAGAGATGGTCCCAAGCATGGACACCTCCCTGATACTCATTCCAGATGGCATCTTTAAGCCCATCCCCTACAAGTTTCTGTCACTCTTCCAGATGGCATCGTTAAGCCCATCTCCAAATGGCATCTCTAAGCCCATTCCCGCATCCCTTACTTTGACGAGTGCAAATTTAAGGGCACTATAGTGTCCAATCTCCTTTTACCCTCGAGTTACGAAAGGCAAAACTTGCCAATCTAACTCTTCGGATTCAAGAAGATTGAACAGGGGTAACTGTTTTACCCCAAAATTTTCCCTCCCATTTCTCATTGATTTCTCACCACAAAAGCCCTTGAAGATCAAGATCCAGTTAGGGTTTCATCTGCTCAAGACTTCTCCTTGCACTGTTGACCCAAATTAGGGTTTGTGTTTGCACAAAGATGTTTTGACCTAAAATGCCTAAGATGACTTTATTGCTTCATATTGGACTCCCAAGTTTATCCATATCAAGTTTCAAGTCTTGATTCCAAGTTTTGCCCAGTCAATTGGACAGTTGACCTAGAAATCAGCTGTATTGGGGACAAAGTCAACTGTGGCCAATTGACAGTCAAATCTCATGAAAATTGACCCACATCAACATTATGAACTCATATGGACCATTTGATCAAGTTTGGATCACAATTCCACAAGAAATTTGATCAGATCACCAAAAGGGCAAAATGGTCATTTTTAGGGTTTTGACTGCACAAAGGCAATTTTTGACTGTTTGACCTAGCCAATGGCAAACCAAGCTCACATATGGATTCAAGGACCCCATGGAATTATCTTGACATGCTCAACAAGTTCAAAAGATCCCAAGTACACAAGATTGACAGTTGAATTTCCCAGTCAATTGATCAATTTTGACTGTATACTGAAAAGTCAAACTTTGACTTTTTGGTCAAAATCAAGAGTCAAGATTCATTTTTCATCAAAACATGCTAAATCATGAAACTTGTTCACCAAGAAATCAAAAATTGCAAATTAGGGTTTAAAATGAGAATTTTTCATAACTTAGAATTTTTCTAAGTTATGAAAAACCCTAATTTTTTCCCAACTTTGCCCCACTTTCTCACCAAGATTCATTTGGATTCAAGCAAAAGTAAAAACATGAAAGTTGTAGCTTTTTTCATAATCTACAACTTGGATTCACAAAGTTTTCCCAAATGAGGCTTGTATCTCAAGTTACAATTTTTTGAATAAGGGTACTAAACCATTCTTAACTTAGTGAAATTTTAACCTATTTTGGCAAGGTTTTCTACCTAACTTCAAGGCCATTTTCCATACACTTCCACTTGGAATTTCAATTTGCATTTCAAAGATGGATTGTAGTACACATTCCAAGATTTCCAAAATGTCCAAGAACTCATCAAACAACCTCATAACTTGAGAGAATCGAATTTTGCAATATGGCAAAAAGTCACTTTGATTCATGGCCATGTACATGTTCATAACTTGTGCAAATTTCTCAAACCAGCATGCCACTTGATTACAGGCCCTTAAACCATCCAACACTCAATAATTTAATGCATGTTCATTGTGCTAAGGCCTTGTTTCATGAGTTTATGCATTACATGTTGGATTAGGCCATAAATGGAAAAAGTGAAATGGCCATTTTTGCAAAAGGAAGCTTTATGTCATAATGCAAATCCACAAGTACAGATGAAATCTAATTGGCACAAGATTATGAACAAAACACACTGATCAAGGAGAGGTTTTGCAGCATGTTTATGGGGCCTCTACTTGCCTAGAACACAACTTGGCTTTTGTTTGCTTAAGTGTGAAGAAACACCTCATAACATAACATAACTTTGATCTCAGCATTAGAACACTTAAGCAAACATTGTATACACCTTCTAATCATCCAACCCAAGCTAGAACACGAGCAAGCAAGGTCCCAAACACTCCCATTCCCAGAATCACTCTCAAACTGCAAAAACAGGGCAGGGCCTGCAGATTGAATCCCATCTCTCATTCCTTTCATGTTTTCTTGCTCAAAGCTCATCAAACACCTTCCCTACCATCAATCCAAACTATCCAAAACATAAAACACGACCTGTAATTCCTCTAACCAGTTCCACCATTTTCACTTTCTTGTTTTACAGTTGGAGGTCCATAGCTCGATTCAAGGTGTTTCAAAGCAAAGTAAGCATTGGAATAGCATCACCACACTTCAGGCAAGCTGTACAGATCATCATCTTGCTCTGAAAGCTCCCCCATTGCCAGATAGAACTTCAACTGAACAGGTATTTTCTTGAACTTCTAACTCTTAGTCTAGGCATCATTAGCTCTAAGTTTGTGAATAAGAAGTGTTCTACTCATGCCCCTGAATCTGTACATGCTTTTACTTTTCATTTATTTTGCTTGAGCTGTGAGAATTTAAGGTTTGAATATGGCAGAAAAGTTAGGTCATGATTTGGGATTGTCAAAATTCTCTCTCATTTCTGAGAGTTAGGATGAGTTCTTTATATATTTAAAATCGTGATTCAATGCTTAACATTTCTTATGTTGGAAGTTTGTGCAAAAGATCAAGGAATCAGGATGTTTGAATGGAGGTCCAGGCGCGCGTTTTTTGAACATTTTTTGTTCAGAGGTTGAAGAAGAAGCTTCATGGGCTGGGCTTGCTTCTGAATTTCTTTTCACACCATATTTTTGATTTCACACCCCCTGAGCCCAATTTGTGTGTTTTATTGATTTTTTGATTTTTCTTTTTTCATTTTGGTTTATTTATTTTTCCTAATGATATTAAAAACATAAAAAAGATTTTTTACACCATTTTTCTATTTTTAAGCATTTATTTGTTTATAGGAATCATTTATACATAAATATATATATATATATATATATATATATATATATATATATATATATATATATATATATATATATATATATATATACTATTATTTAGGAAAACTAGAAAAAATAATGTAAATATATTTTATTTCTTTTTCTTTTGAAAATATTTTATGTAAAATATAATTTTTTTATATAATATTAAATATTATTATTTTTATATACATAATACATATTTAGAAATTAATACATATATATATATATATATATATATATATATATATATATATATATATACATATATATATATATACATATATATATATATACATATATATATATACATATATATATATACATATATATATATACATATATATATATACATATATATATATATATATATATATATATATATATATATATGTATATATATATATATATATATATATATATATATATACATATATATATATATATATATATATATATATATATATATATATATATATATATATATATATATATATATATATATATATATATATATATATATATATATATATATATATATATATATATATATATATATATATATATATATATTAGTATATTTAGGTTAAAATACAAAAATACCTATATTTTTTATTTTATTAATATTTGACATAAAAAAAAATATTTTTTATAAATATACTTTATTTTATTTTATTTTTGTACATAATAAACAAATACTTGTATAAATTAAATAATATATATATTACTTAATAAAAATTAGGGTTTTTACCCTTAAAATACCAAAACTCCAAAAATAATACTCTTTTTATTTTTATTTTATTTATTTAACATAAATAATACTTTTTTTCATACATATAAAAACCCTTTTTGCATTTTGCATCTTTATTTTATTTTCCATTTAATTTATGCAATCAATTATCTTGTAAATATTCCAAAATTGATGTAATAGCTAGGTTTAATTTCTTTGTCTAAATATCCCCCCATTTGAACATTTGTACCCCCCTTCCCATATTGTGTTGTAATAGTGTAGGAATTTTACTTTTCGCACTTTAAGCGCTTCCTAAATATACCATGCTAGAATTAGGGTTTGTATGCAAATAAAAAGAACAAAATAGTTTGACCTAATTTCAAGATAAACAAGCATGAAATATGGACAACACATATCACACTTGCATCCCTAGGGTATTCCACTTTGTTGCCTTCAAATAAATGGGCCATATTGTATGTTAGGTTTCTTTGGGTAAAATAAACAATCAAATGATCATAGTCCCTCGATGACGCTTTCGAAAAGTTGCCTAAAATGATCAAGTCCCTTTCAAAAAGAAATTGCCCAAAGATGCTTAACACTATTGCAATTATGGTCTAATCGATGACCCGCGCCCGTCCCTTTCACCTCCTAATACAAGATTGTCCACCAAATACAATGGTGGAACAAAATTGTCAAAAGGGTTAAAACATAGTAAAAATCTTTGAGAACTTTAGGGTAGATAGCTCTTAAGTACTTGTCCACTTGCCAAAGAAAACTCTTGCCTATTTTTCAAACCACACTTAACAAACACTTTCAAAACAAGCTTTCAAAAAAACCTTGGAACATCTTTTCAAAAAGACAAACACCTTTTGTAAAACATTCGAGTAAAGAATTGTTACAAGGGTAGCCTATACAAGGCATCTTTTTCAAAACCTTTTCAAAGCCACACACAAAGCACCATTTCAAACAATTGAAAACCAAGGCAAGTTGATCTAAGCAAGTACCTAAGAGCCCATGGATAACCATGGATAGAAAGGGTGCTAATACCTTCCCTTTCTATAATCTACTCCCCGAACCCAAGAAAAATCTCAAAGGTTTTTTCTGTGCTTTTTAAACCTTTCCTTAGGATAAAATAAAAAGTCGGTGGCGACTCTTGCTCAACCGAAACATTTGCGAAAACAAACGCAAAACTCACAGTCAGTTCTCCCACCGTATCACAGAGGCCATTTGTTGTGACAAACTTTGTAATGATCCATGTTTGGATGTATACAAAGATGTATTTATTTTTTGAAAAGTTTTCAATGTTTTGAAAGTTTGTTTTGAAATTGTGTTGTGATGTGTGTTTTGAAAAATGACAAGGATTTGTTTTGCAAGATTGGTCAAGTAACCAAGAGCTATCTACCCTAAATTTCTCAAAGATCTTTCCTATGTTTTAACCCTTTTAACAGTATTGTTCCACCATTGTATTTGGTGGACAATCTTGTGTTAGGATGTTAACGGGACGAGCGCGGGTCATCGTTTAGACCATGAATGCAATAGTGCCAAGTATCTTTTGGTAATTTTTCCTTTAAGGGACTTGCTCATTCTTGTTTAGGCAACTTGATAGCGTCATCGAGGGACTATGATCATTTGATTTGTTTTTGTTTTGCCAAAGACACTCAACATGCAACATGGCCCATTTTTGAAGGCAACAAGTGGAGTAACCCTAAGGGTGCAAGTGTGATTGGTGTTGTCCATTTTCATGCTTTTTGTCTTTGAATTAGGTCAAGCTATTTGTTATTTTTGATTTGCATACAAACCCTAGGTCTATCATGGCATAATTTGAAAGCTTTTAAATGCGGAAATTTAAAGTCCTAAATTATTACAACATGATTATAGGGATGGGGGTACAAATGTTTGAATGGGGGGATATTTAGCAAGAAATTAAATCTAAAACTATTACATCCATATTGAATATACAAATATCAAATTGTACAATATTTAAGCAAATATAATAAATATGCAAAATGTATTATGAAAAAAAATGATTTTTTATGTATGAGAAAGTATTTTTCAATGTATAATATAAAAAATAAAAAAGGTCAATTTTTGAATATTTTTATGGTTTAGGGCAAAGCCCTAGTTTTCTAAATAAATAATATTTATGTATTAATTATATACAATATTTGTTAATTATATTAAAAAAAAATAAAAAAAAGAAGTATATTGTAAAAAAGAGTATTTTTTTAGTGTCATATATTAATAAAAATAAAAATGTATTATTTTCATATTTTATCCTAAGTATTTTAATAAATATATACAAGTATTTATATTATATATTAAATATACTAAATATATACCAAAATAAAATATTAATTATTTACAAAAAAAGTATATTTTTAGAAAATGTTTTCAAAAGGTAAAATAAAATAAAAACTGAAAATAAATATATTTTTGTATTATTTTTTAGTGTTTTAAATAAAAGTATATATATTTATTTACATGTACATGTTTAATAAAGCAAATAAATGCCAAAAAAATGTAAAATAATGTGAAAAAATATTTTTGGGATTTTTTTATGTTTAAGCAAAAAATATGAAATCAGAATAAAAAATAAAAAGTCAAAAATGATAAAGATTTCACACAATGGGCCAGGGGGGTGCAAAACTAAAAAAGGGGTGCAAACAACAAGTTGACTCAGGCCCAGCCCAAGTCAACTTTGTCTTCAACCTCCAACCATTTGAAACAGAAAACGCGCGCCCTTCCTTGTTCAACACTAACTCCTGATTCCTTGATTTTTAGCCAAAACTCATAACATAAACAATGTAGAGCATTAAATCACGAGTTCAAACATGTAAAAAACTTGACCTAACTCTAAGAAACGAAGGAGAATTTCTTCATCCCCAATTTCTGACCTAATTTTTCTTCAATGTTCATGGCCAAAATTCTCACAGCACACTCAATATAAATGAAAAGTAAATACATGGATGGCTTCAGGGCTATGAGTAGAGCATGTTTCATTCATAAACCTAAGCCTAACTCTTCCTATATTGGGAGATAGAAGTTCATGTTTTTACCTGTTTCAGCTTGAGTCGTGTACAGCAATGGAGGTATCTTCAATGGAGTTTGAGCTTTAGTACAACTTGCCTGAAGTCCAAGGATGCTTCTCCAACACCTAGCTTGCTTTGAATCTCTCTGAATCAAGCTATGGAAGTCCACCTGCAAAACTGAAAACTGAAAATGGCAAGTGATGTTAGGGATGTTACAGTTTGTATTCAGGGCTTGGGGTAGTTTGTGTGGATGATATGGAATATGTTGGAACTTGTTTGGGCAAAAACGCACGAGTGGATAATGCTAGGCAAGTCAATCTGTAGAGAATGCCCTGTTTTGCAGCAAAACAGGGATTCTGAGTATTAAGAAGTGTGAGGGATGGTTCAATCGTGTTCTAGGCTTGGCTTGATGTATGGAAAAGGTTCACAAGGTTTTTTCTTGGCTGTGTTGACAGGAAGTGGAAGTTGGAGTTGTTTTGCAACCTTTCTTTAAGTGTAAGCAAAGAAATGTAAGTTCCAACACAGGCCTGTACCACCCTTTATGTATGCTGCATCTCTTCTTCTTGATTAGAGGGATTTGTGTACAAATGCTAGCCTCAAAGATCTGGCTCATGCCTCTTGGATTTTGAATTTGACATAAACTGCATCTTTATCAAAATGGCATGTTTGCTTTTTCTACTTAAGGATTTATTTTATGTGCAATGCCCAAAGGGAAGAAATAATGCATTAATACAATGGTTAGGCATTTAATTATGGTGTGTGATACTGGTTTTGAGGCCTGCAAGCTAGCTTGTATAAGCTGATTTGAAAAAATGCCAATGTATGAACATGTATTTGGTTATGAACAAAAATGGATTTTTCCCAATTTCGCAAATTCGATTCTCCATAACCACAAAGGTGTTTGAGAAGTTATTGGACAATTTGGAAAGCTTGGGATGTGTAATACAATCCATCTTTGTAATGAAAATTGAAACTCCAAGTGGAAGCATGTGAAAAATGGCCATGAAGTTGGGCAAAAATCCTGCCTAGAATAGGTCAAAATTCTTCTAAGTTAAAAATGTTTTGTACCCTTATTCCAAAAATCATAACTTGAGCTACAAGCTTCCTTTGAGAAAACTTTGTGAATCAAAGTTGTATATTTTGCAATGGACTACAACTTTCCTGTTTTGAGTTTTGTTTGAATCTGATGTGTCTGCGATCGACCTAATGTCTGACGGTATCTTAACTGCAAGCGCACAGCCTATCGCGGTAGTAATAAAAGATTGTCGAATCCACAGGGACTTTGTAATCACTCTAGTTTTGTAAAACAGGTTGGTTTAGCTAAGGCGGAAATTGTCACGTTGGTTTTAGGAAGATTAAGGAAGGTAAATTAATTGATTTTAAAGTAATTATAAAATGAAATGGTCGGTATGCAATAGGGTCGACCTAAATGATCTAATCGGACCTAGGCATATAAGGATGGTCAACTTGGTTCATCTGTAGAATTAATCAGTTTAAAAACCCTCAACTCACACTTTCATGGTCTTATCTCGGATTATACTTCTAAAGCCCTATACCTGCTTTCGCTAGCCTATAAGTGTTTAGAATTATTTTTTGGAAACTTAATTAATTCTAATTTGGTTTAAAGTGCTTTCACTGTATTTAAATCAAATGCCTAACTTTAGCTATCCGGTTAAAAACCTCACACTTTCGTGGTCTCGATCTAACCTATTTACTCTTCTTACTTTCGTAACAAAGGTTTTATTATTAAGCATAAAAAGTTATAACCAGAGTTAAGTTGATTAAAGTTTTAGCCTAAGTTTGATCAGATGCCTAATGTCTCTTACTATCCCATACCGACACTAAAGGTTTAGCTAGCCATAGAAATTATAATGAATGTACTGGAAATAAAAACAAACAAATATAAATTGGACATTATAAATAATAAATTAAACATGCATTAATTAATTAATTAAAAGGAATGTAATACAATTGCAAAATAGAAACCTGAAAGTAAAACCAATACTTCAATCCCTCTTCCACAATTCGGAAACTCGGACTTTGTATCGGTAATATGACAAATTCTGAGGCTTGAATAATAAATCCTAAACTATAATAATAATTCCCTGATGTTGGAAATTATTATTTGGACAGTGGAATTAAAAGAACTGAAATAAATAAATGCAGTAAAATAACAACGGAAGGAATAATCGTTTTTGATTTCGGCAGAGCTTCCGCACAAGTAAACTGTAATAAACTCTGTACTTCTAACGTTGAATGTTGAGGTATTTATAGAGGAATGAATTTGGCAGTTGGCTTGAAGACTTGTAACAGAGCTTTCCTTCAAAATCTCCACAAATGTAGGAACGTGGGTAGTTGAGGAAGAAGTGGTGAACGTGGGGTTTGAATGGAGAGAAATAAGGAGTTTGGAAACTCCTTCTGTTTTTGCTTTGCCACGTTCTGCAATCTTCAAATAACTGATATACGCGTTACGTTCGTTAGCTTGGCGTTACGAGCAGGTTTGATGCTTCCCCGTGTTACAGTCGTGGCCAATGTGTTACGGTCGTAACACGCTTCAAGATGGCTTACGGTCGTGGCAGATGCATTACGACCGTCACAACTACAAAATCTGTGATTTCTTGACAGATTTATCTTTTTCTTCTATTCTTTTGATGCTTTCTTGCATTGTTTCATGTTTTCTTCTGTTTTGAGCTGAGTTATGAATACCTGCAAAAAGTAATGACAAACTCGAAATATTTGGGAGTTAATCGGGTCAAAATAATACAGAACGGGTAAATTTCATGGAAAAATAAACGATATAATTTCGCGTTATCAAACTCCCCCATACTTAAACCTTTTCTTGTCCTCAAGCAAAATAATCAATTAAAAATATCGGACAAGTTTTTATAACCGCACATAATTAGTATACCTTTTGTTTTCAAATAATTTCAAGAAATCCTAAGTTAGTTCGGCCGAGAAAATCGAATGAAACCACAACGATACGTAAATGACACAAGCAACAAGCTAGTCGACGAATATCCATTTTAAATGAAACGTCCAATTATACCGTTATAATTCAACTCAAGGTTTCTCGTTCATATTTCACCCGGTTTCGTTCTTGCGCAATCACATTAAGCCCATTATCCTTGCACGCACATAGTGGAATAGCCGGTTAGTGGTTCTGATCAAAACACGACGGTTTCTGGCACAATTATGTGGCAACCTCTTTTATCCAATTGCAAGATGCGGGGATCAGACCGTAGTCTGCCCTACCGAGTTCAATACCAGACGCTTCTGAACCACCTAGACAATGGATTCTTATGTTACTTAGAAGAAGCTTTTGCATCCGTTGGATTAAACGATCGGGTGAGGATCGCCCAATTTAATTGGTGCAATATCTATTTCCTTAAAGCATGTAACATTCTATTTAAATCAATTTGCAAGATCATCCACTTATGTTCATCGACTTTCCACGTGGATTGTGTTAAGACTGGTGCTGACTGCTAATATAAACTACTGGGGGCTAATTTAATACTTAAAACTCAAAGTATCGGTATAACGAAAATGGAGACGATTCGCGTAAGTAGGGAGTCGAAGGTGTCATAATCGTATAGTTCTCGTTGGATCGCTCTTGGCCTTCTGTTGTACCCCAAAATTTGCCCTCGCGCTTTTCCCCAAGAAATCTCAGCTTCAAACATTTCCTGACTTTTCAAACTGGCTCAAGAATCGGACAAACGGACCTTTCTTGACAGTCAAGCAGAATTAGGGTTTTCACTGATTTTCAGAGCTTTGAATTGTTTCATGTGGTGGGCTTAGGGTTTGGTTGATTTTTGGTTCAATTTTGATCAAGCGAGCGTGATTTGGCATTTAATCGGGAATTAGGGTTTTATGGGCATATTCTCAGAAGAATTTGAATTCCACAGCACTTTGTGGTTTATTTCAAGATTCGGATTAAAATTCGCGTTATCTTGGTTTAATCAGCAAAAGAGACAGTGGTTTTGAATTCAGTACGTTTTGATTGGGCCAATCAGATACAAGATGCAGTATTGGATTCACAGTGTTCATGTGTTTGATCAGTCTATCTGGGTTAATTGCTGCTTTGCTTCGGATGTTGGATAAGACAGGTTTATTGGATCAATGTTGTTTTATTTTAGTTATTTATTATTCTGAAATTAAATGATTGAATTTATTTTTCAATTGTTTTAATTCTAAGAATTTTAAATAAATAAATAAGCAATAAAGAAAATGGAACCAATTGGATAATTTTGATTTTTATTGATATTCAAATCATTTGTACAAATTGTTGTTACAAACAATAATTTACATTTAATTTAAATATTACATAGAATGAAAAACTATCCTATTTTCTAAATGTTCTTCGTGCTTCATTCCGCTCCGGTATTCCATTTTTTTTTCATCTGCAAAAAGAAATAAGAAAAGTCAGAAAGCATTAAATTGGAAAAGACAGTTAAAAGTTGCTCATCATTAGGGGCCACTGACTGGGATCAGTTGCCCTCTCTGCAAATCACGGGACTTCTCCCGGTTCACAGAGAGGGAAGATTATTTTTATTTCATGAATGTAAATGCAAATGCATAAGTCATAAAATTCAAGCTGCATAGAAATCCAAAATCCAAACTAAACTGAAAAAGTTCAATCCAAACTTTCTATCCAAAAGCAAAAGTTACTGTCAAAATGCCAAATATATCAAAGAAAATCACAAGTACCCAAGCTGTCATGAAAAGATTTAGCCAAGATATCAAGGAAAAGAAAAAGCACATAAACTGTCAAAAGGAGATGCAAGATGTATTATGCAAGCAAAACAATCTTAACTCATCATTTCCCATAGGGCCCCTTCAGAACAGTACAAATAAAAATCATATAAAAATCTTAAGCTGTACTGTAAAGAGAGAGAAAAAGAGAGATAAAGCAGGCAGGGTTAGACTGAGTTCAATGGCAGTTCAGCAGCAGAGATAGACAGTACAGTAGGCAGGCAGACAGAAAAAGATACACAAAATCATAAAATAGCCAAGCATATATCAAGACAGTTCAGCAGTATAGCAGGTCAGGATAGAGAAGCAAGAAAAGAGGAGCAAGATAGCAGAAGATATACAAAATCATCAAAAGCCAACTCAGCAAAATAAAGACAGTTCACAGCAGACAGTAGAATAGATAAGGGAGAAGAGATATATACAAGCATTAGCCTCAACCTTCAAAAGAACCACAACCTGCCTAAGTCAAAAGAGAGCTCACTACTGTCATAACAAAGAACCACAACTTGCAACCTACAAAACACCATAACCTTGCCAAGAAACCTACAAAAACACCATAACCTGATGCATACAACCCTGCATCAAACCACTACTGTCCCAAACCTCACATAACCAGAAACTGAGTTAAGCCAAGCTTAATCAGAACCTGCACCATACCAATAACCTCACCATCTTATGCTAAACACAAAAAACCTGATATACAAAACTGAGCCAGCATAAGCATCAGTCATAACCATAACCAAAACCACCAATAACCTCACCATACCTACAAACTGATCAAAACCAAGCCAAGCTAACATTACTCAGAACTTGTCAAAGACCATCAAACCAGCATTAGCAATCAAACCTCATATCCAAACTCAAGCCTCACCATTTTATGAAACCAACATCTCAAGCACACAAACAAACACATAGGCCCTCAGATCTGAGATCATCACTGGGCACCTCAAGGCAACCATCCAGCAAAATTCCAGGCAACAACACAAAGGCAACAATAAGAAGCTAATCAAAACAACAGTTGTTTCAACCATAGCATCCACCATCCAAGGCAATAGCTGTCCAAAATCAGTCAAGACAATAAAGGCAAGCAAACGTACAAGAGGACAATCATTCAAGGCATCAGGGGGCTCAGAGGAAAACAATACATAGGCAACAATACACAGGGCAACCAGAAGAAGGAGATGAAGCAATATCAACATAGGCAAAAGCAACATACAGGATTCCCAAGGCAACGACAAGAAGCATAGTCAGGGCAACGGAGGCAACCTAGACCTTCAGACCTTTGAGGTCATCACAGGGTGATACGAGAAAATATACAGTGCTCACAGTGGAAGAAGAAGAGGTAAAGAAGTGCACATTAAGGTTCTCAGTCTAGCGTCATCATCAAACCCTAAATATATCAAAGGAACGAAAATACCCGAAGCAAAGCAAGCTCAAAGCTCCATCACCGCCACCGGGCCTCCTCCTCAACGCCTCCAGTTCCGGTTCCCTTTCCTCCATCTTCCCAAATTAAGGTAGCTTTTCGTCCCCTTCTCAATCTCAAGAAAAGAAAAACAAACGATAATAACGAGTAAGATTATAACTCAGACTAAGCAAGAAGAAGAGTGAAAATTCTAAGATAGAGAAGGTGAGATCGTTACCCTGTTCGTTTAGGTTTAGTCCAATCGCGGAGATGAGAGGAACCGGAGGTGGCGTTGGGTTGGCTCGGCATCACTAGGCATCACATTCAGCACGCAGGGAGATGAGGAAGAACGAAGAAGATGAGCTTACGCACGGCGCCGCTGCCTTCGCTCCAAACTGAAACAAATTGCCTAACCCTAATTCTGTTTCAAACCTTGGGCCAGACCCGCTGCTAATCTCCTCTGAAGCCCAACAAGAAATCACCTCATTTTCTAACACTAACCTTATTTTATAAAACACTAACTCTTTTCATTTTTATAACAAAAAACAATGTTTACTTTTTTATATACTAACTCAATTAATTCATTGTTTCTAAAACATATACAATTTATTTCTTAATTTAATTAAACATACTAACTTAATCTAAATACTTTTACACACAATTAACTTAAAAACATTTTTTTTGAAATACATTTGTACATATCATATAAGTTAAATTTGAAAATATTTTCTTAATACACATTTGCATATAAAATAACCAAATACTTTTTATACATAATTAAATTGAAAATACTTTCTTACTCAAAATACATATTTGTACATACATTTTAAAACATTCTTTTTTGTACATATTATTCATTTTTATACATAATTAAAATTAAACTCCTTTTTTTAGTTAACATTCTTTTTTGTACATAATAATTCAATACATCTTTTAATATTGAAACTCATAAACATTTTGACTAAAATACTTTTTTTAATTAAAACTTAACATTCTAATCAAAACACTTCATTTTTCTTTTGTACATAATTCAACATATAAATCAAAAATACAGATTAAAACGTATATCTAGGTCAAAACCCTAATACGACTCAATTTCACATTTCGCATTTGTACATACTTACACTTACACTTACACATACATATACACTTGTACACTTACATTCACATTATCCTATACACATGTTTATCTTACATTTATATTTGATATTCATTTGATTGCGACATTCGATTTGGTTGTAAATTATTGGGTACTATAAGTCTCATCCCCTTGTACATTTATACCCCCACTCCCGGACACTATTTTGTAATAGCGTAGATTTACATTCCGCAATTTACAGCTTTTCAATTATACCATGGTTAGACCTAGGGTTTGTATGTACATAAAATCAAACGCTAGATAACCTAATACAAGACAAATACACGTAATCAACACACAATCACACTTACACCCCCTAGGGTAATCCCACATGTTGCCTTCCAAAATGGGCCATGCTTGCACGTCGAGTTTCTTTGGCAAAACGAATCAAATGATCATAAGTCCCTCGATGACGCTTTCGAAAGTCGCCTATCAAAATGATCAAGTCCCTTCAAGCAAATTGCCAAAGACACTTGGCATCATTGCATTCATGGTCCATACAATGACCCGCGCTCGTCACGAATAAACTTCCTAAACGCAAGATTGTCCATCAATTTCAATGATGGAACAAAATTGTTAAAAAGGGGTTAAAACATGACAAAAACCTTTGAGTACAATAGGGTAGACAAAACTCTTAGTTACTTGAGATCAAACTTGCAAAAACACTTGCCTTCTTTTCAAAAACCACAATCCACAACACTTTCAAACAAACTCTCAAAAACATTTTGAAACATCTTTTCGAAAAGATCCACACTTTTGTAAAACACTCAAACACGAGTCAAATACATTAGTTGCCTAAGACAAGGCATCTTTTTCCAAAACATTTTCAAAAAGCACCCACACACACACCATTTTCAAAGCAATCGAAAAACAAGACAAGTGATCTAAAAAACACTAAGTCAGTTCTCCCACCGTATCACAGAACTGGCGACTCTGCTGGGGAGAATTTTTTTAAGTGGGGTTACCTTAGGGTTTAGATCACCTTTACTTTCAATGGATTGCTTTGTTTGCTTTACATTTATGGGCTTTGTATCGGAGTTCTATAGATCCTAACCCGGATCTGGGGAAACCCTTTTTAGGTAGCATAATCTGTGAGGGACCTGTCCGGCGTATACCGACATGGGTGAAGCAGTGGCTACGTTGGTGTGGCGTCTTGGTCTGTACCGATATCCCTCGTGTTCAGACGGGGAGAATATGGGTCTTCCAAGGAGTCATTAAGCACCAACCGACCTTAGAACCCTAATTGACCAACTTGGCCATTAGAACAGTAGCAGTATGCTACACTCATTGAGGCTAAACTCTCGAGATGGTTCCGGCCGCGAGAAAAGGTTGCGATGCTGGAGTTATGACCGATTGAGGGTAGCCAATGATATGAGATCCTCTAGAACCCGGTTACTTTTGATAGGACAGGTTTTAACCAACAAACTGAAAGAGGGTAGTACCTGAACCTCATGCAAGCCTAAACCTAAGGCCTTGTGTGCTTTGTGTGAATATTGTCTGTCTGTATATACACTTACTTGTTTGTGCATACATGTACATAACATCATGACATCATACCATAGCATTTTGGCATTTTCAATAACCATTTCAAGGATCTCGAGGGTTCTGTTAATGCAGGGTTACGTTGAACCAGATATCTATCAAGGGGCAAGAGGTCTCTCCTCTAACCAATCCAGTCAAAGTTCAAGTGCAACAACTTGAATCAGTGGCTATGACCCACTCGACATGGTGAGCTTGATTCTTGTGGAAAGACATCCGCCGATACAAAGTTCTCCAATCAAAGATCAAATGCAACAACTTGAATCAGTGGCTATGACCCACTCGACATGGTGAGCTTGATTCTTGTGGAAAGACATCCGCCGATACAAAGTTCTCCAATCAAAGATCAAGTGCAACAACTTGAATCAGTGGCTATGACCCACTCGACATGGTGAGCTTGATTCTTGTGGAAGGACGTCCACCGGTGCAGAGATCTCCAATCCAAGAGCAAAGTTCAACCTCTAACTTTTTCTTGTGTTTACCCCAAGAGATCCTTGAAAACATGCATCCACATATCATGCATTGCATTTTGACGACCTTTCCTTTTTCAGGTTTCCTTACTCTCCTGCTGTTTATTTCAGCAAGAGATGGCTCTAGAACGGTCTGTCAAAGACATCCAAGACCAGACTGCTCAATTGCAAGAGATGTTCCTGAACTTGTCTCTGGGGCAAGAAGAGATGAAAGCTCTCCTCACCAACGGCTTGGGGAATTCCAACGATGCCAGGAATGATCAGATTGCGGAGCTGCAGTTTGATCTGACAACACTGAGGACCCAAGTGATGGGATATTTGGTGGGCCAGATGGCTCTCATCTAAGACCTATCTCAAAGACAAGAGGAACTCGGAGTTTTGGTCCGCCAACTGCTTCCAAACAACCAACTGGGGCAAACATCTGAGGTCGAAGAGCGAGTCACCGCTCAGCCTCCATCCACTCAAGAAGACAAGGGGAAAGCTCCTCTGCTAGCTTCAGGGTCACAAACCCATCAACAACCTCGCCAGCGTCAGCGGGGCAATCGGCGTAAACAAGAAAAGTCGGGAAGACAGTTTACGGAGACTGAAATACCATCATTCTTCATTCTGAAGCGCCTGTTGGAGGTCAATTTGCTCACCGTAAAGGACCCTCCTCAGAAGCTCAATATCTCCTCTCCTCGCTTTAATCCCGACGAATTTTGTGTTTACCACTCCTGTAGCCCGGGGCACAGTACCAACGACTGTTGGGCCTTGAAGAACAAGATTCAAGATCTAATTGACATTGGGGTGTTGGAATTCATGCCAGACGGCGAGATGAAGATCTTCCGTTGAAGGGTTCTCCTCTTGAAGTGACGAGGCTCGAAGCTGAAAGACTTTTGCTTCTTTTTGAATTTTTCAAAGTTGTAATTTCTTTTACTGTCAAAACAATTATTTGTTGATGTTAAACTCTGTTTTCATTAATGCATTGCATATGTTTGTCTTGAATTCATCCATTCGTTTCACTACTCTTATGCTTTTCTTTATGATATTTGACTCTTGATAAAAAGCTGCAAGCCTTTAGAGGGAGGATGACGAAACAATACCGTGATCTTATACAGTATGCTTTTGAACAGACCTTGCTGATGATGTACAGGCATTTCTTTCAAATCCCAAACACTGGAGTTATAAGGAAGTTAATCCCTAGTCAACCCCTTCGAGCCAAAGAAGTAGGAGTTTCCTGTTCTAAACGATCAAAACCTTTGATATAAACCTGGGGCAGGGTAGTATCTCAGTTAATTCAAAAGGAAAAGCGCATTGAAGTCGCAAACTCTCAGTTCGTAATACAACGAACGACGTCGAAAAAGAAAGCATTCCTTCGGAATCAAAAGACAAGGGTGGTTCCCTATCACATAGACAGTCAATCTCTCAAAAGAGAAAAGCCCACTAAGCCAAAACCTATAAAGGAGGCTTAAGAAAGCTGGGGCATCCCGCTGACAAGTAATCCCGAAAACGGTAACCGTCAGGCAAAAGTTAGGGATAACAAATCAAAATCAAAATAGTGAGGTCATTACAAAACCCTCAACAACATGAAAAGTGTTGAAAAATAAAAAGGAGATGATGACTGTCTCCCAAAATTCAACTGGTGAACCATCGCCCAAAAGTCGTTCCAAACTCAAAACAGAGTGCGACACACTATTAACTGAGCTTAGGTTGAAGAACATCACGAAGAGCGGGTGGGTACAAATATACTTTGAGCCTTTATCCTTTGTTTCTTAAACCGTGAACCAGGCCACGTTACAACCCTTCAAAAGTCCTAATTGAAGCATGGGTTAGTTCGAAAGCATACTGTTACAAAAGGTATCCTGACTCCTGTAGGGCTTTGCTCTAAATCTTGTGTTAACTTGTCTTGTGAAAAGTTTTCTGCCAAAAAACGCATTTTTCAAAATTTCAAAGACAAACATAAACTTTGCATTATTCGAATATCACTGTCTGCATTTGACCCTTTTGTTTGACAGCGAAGAAGTTCACACAGCGAATGTTCGGAGGAACGAAAACTCTCTCAGTAAGTCTAAATCACTTCAAGAGGATAACTTCCATCAAATCTCCTATCAGCAAGGGGCATGACATGTCACAGTTCAATTAACCTGGGGCAGTCCAGTCAAGGTCCAACAGATCTTTCAAAGTTCAATTAACCTGGGGCAGTCCAGTCAAGGTCCAACAGATTATTCAAAGTACAGTTAACCTGGGGCAGTCCAGTCAAGATTTCAAGAAATCTCTCAATATGCAGAGTAATCTGATTCAAGACTCCCTCTTCACCACTTGGGACATTTCGAATGTCAAAAGTGTTCAACAAATCAACTACAACATTTCCAGACTCGACTCCTGTATCCAGCCAGGGCATGTCTGAAGAGTTTGAAGATTCGACTCCTGTATCCTGCCAGGGCATATCTATCAACTATCACCTTTCCAGACTCGATTCCTGTATCTAGCCAGGGCATGTCTGAAGAGTTTGAAGATTCGACTCCTGTATCCTGCCAGGGCATATCTATCAACTATCACCTTTCCAGATTCGACTCCTGTATCCAGCCAGGGCGTGTCTGAAGAATTCCAGATCAACACCTGCAACAACCCAGGAAACATCTGTGAACGACCGATTGTAGACCAACACCTGTAATAAACCAGGGTTTTATCTACATCACCACTTGGGGCATTCGAATGTCAAAAGTGTCCCAAACCCGATGCAGTTTTACACAAGCTCATCATCAGGAAACCCTACACCGGTTCCCCTTCAAGACTTCTGAAAACAGTTTACGGATTCTTCCCGACAACGGACGCCAATCTACCGACTTGTTCAGATTCTTATCAAGACTTCTGAAAACAGTTCATGGATTCATCCCAACAACGGATGTTAATCTATCAACTTGTTCAGATGCAACCTTTGAATTTAGTTTACGGACGCTTCCCAACAACGGATGTTGTTCTATTGCTGATTCCTCTCCAAGACTTCTGAAACAAGTTTACAGATTCTTCCCAACAACGGACGCCAATCTACCGACTTGTTCAGATTCTTATCAAGATTTCTGAAAACAGTTTACGGATTCTTCCCAACAACGGACGCCAATCTACCGACTTGTTCAGATTCTTATCAAGACTTCTGAAAACAGTTCATGGATTCATCCCAACAACGGATGTTAATCTATCAACTTGTTCAGATGCAACCTTTGAATTTAGTTTACGGACGCTTCCCAACAACGGATGTTGTTCTATTGCTGATTCCTCTCCAAGACTTCTGAAACAAGTTTACAGATTCTTCCCAACAACGGACGCCAATCTACCGACTTGTTCAGATTCTTATCAAGATTTCTGAAAACAGTTTACGGATTCTTCCCAACAACGGACGCCAATCTACCGACTTGTTCAGATTCTTCTCGAGACTTCTGAAAACAGTTCATGGATTCATCCCAACAACGGATGTTAATCTATCAACTTGTTCAGATGCAACCTTTGAATTTAGTTTACGGACGCTTCCCAACAACGGATGTTGTTCTATTGCTGATTCCTCTCCAAGACTTCTGAAACAAGTTTACAGATTCTTCCCAACAACGGACGCCAATCTACCGACTTGTTCAGATTCTTATCAAGATTTCTGAAAACAGTTTACGGATTCTTCCCAACAACGGACGCCAATCTACCGACTTGTTCAGATTCTTCTCGAGACTTCTGAAAACAGTTCATGGATTCATCCCAACAACGGATGTTAATCTATCAACTTGTTCAGATGCAACCTTTGAATTTAGTTTACGGACACTTCCCAACAACGGATGTTGTTCTATTGCTGATTCCTCTCCAAGACTTCTGAAACAAGTTTACGGATTCTTCCCAACAACGGACGCCAATCTACCGACTTGTTCAGATTCTTATCAAGATTTCTGAAAACAGTTTACGGATTCTTCCCAACAACGGACGCCAATCTACCGACTTGTTCAGATTCTTCTCAAGACTTCTGAAAACAGTTCATGGATTCATCCCCACAACGGATGTTAATCTATCAGCTTGTTCAGATGCAACCTTTGAATTTAGTTTACGGACGCTTCCCAACAACGGATGTTGTTCTATTGCTGATTCAACTTCAAGATTGCTGAAAAGAGTTCACGGGTTCTCCAAGTAAACGGATGTTAACCTATCGCTTGTTCAGATTCTTCTCAAAGCTAACCACCACAGAAGATCGCGCTCGCCAAAATTCTCCCTATCCCCAGCGGAGTTCCTTCAATCCCCAGCGACAGCCAAGATTTATTTTCCCTGGCAGCAGTCAAGATGCTTTTATCTTCAGCCATCTCGGAATCATGTATCCTTGGCAAGATTAGCTCATCAGCTTACATGTGCATTCATTACATTCATATCATAAGCATTAAATGTCACATGCATTGCATCATGCATCATAACATTACATACAACTAACCCTCTACCTTTTCAGGTAATATCAGTCGACAGACACAAATCATCTCCTGAGATTTATCCAAAATAGTTCAGATGTGACCCGGACACGGCAACGTTTTGATACTTATTCCAGGTTCATTCAGACGCATCAGCAGAAACCTTACACCGTTTCCTCTTCAATTTCTCAACTTCTGAAACAAGTTTACGGATTCTTCCCTACAACGGACGTCAATCTACCGATTTGTTCAGACTCTTCTCAACTTTTGAAAACAGTTTACGGATTCTTCCCTACAACGGATGTCAATCCACCAACTGATTCAGACTCTTCTCAGTTTTTGAAAATAGGTTACGGACGCTTCCCAACAACGGATGCTGCTCCATTGCTTATTCAGTCCCAACTCCTGAAAATAGTCTACAGATTCTCCAAACACGGACATCAATCTGTTGCTTGTTCAGACCCCAATTCAGAGATATTCCAAAACAGGGATGCCCTTCTGATACTCGTCCACTCACCATTGACCTACAGTTCAACATCACCATATGGCATCTATAAGCCCATCCTCCTACCAGCAGTCCCCGAATGGCATCTGTAAGCCCATTCTCAGATGGCATCTCTAAGCCCATCCCCCGACAAAGTTCTCTCGCACCAGATGGCATCTTTAAGCCCATCACCAAATGGCATCTTTAAGCCCATTCACCTCCACCGTCACATCGACGAGCGCAAATTTTCTGGGCACATTAGTGTCCAATCTCCTTTTACCTTCAAGTCGCGAAAGGCAAACCTGCCAATCTAACTATTCAGGTCAAAGAAGATTGAACAGGGGCAACTGTTGTACCCCAAAATTTGCCCTCGCGCTTTTCCCCAAGAAATCTCAGCTTCAAACATTTCCTGACTTTTCAAACTGGCTCAAGAATCGGACAAACGGACCTTTCTTGACAGTCAAGCAGAATTAGGGTTTTCACTGATTTTCAGAGCTTTGAATTGTTTCATGCGGTGGGCTTAGGGTTTGGTTGATTTTTGGTTCAATTTTGATCAAGCGAGCGTGATTTGGCATTTAATCGGGAATTAGGGTTTTATGGGCATATTCTCAGAAGAATTTGAATTCCACAGCACTTTGCGGTTTATTTCAAGATTCGGATTAAAATTCGCGTTATCTTGGTTTAATCAGCAAAAGAGACAGTGGTTTTGAATTCAGTACGTTTTGATTGGGCCAATCAGATACAAGATGCAGTATTGGATTCACAGTGTTCATGTGTTTGATCAGTCTATCTGGGTTAATTGCTGCTTTGCTTCGGATGTTGGATAAGACAGGTTTATTGGATCAATGTTGTTTTATTTTAGTTATTTATTATTCTGAAATTAAATGATTGAATTTATTTTTCAATTGTTTTAATTCTAAGAATTTTAAATAAATAAATAAGCAATAAAGAAAATGGAACCAATTGGATAATTTTGATTTTTATTGATATTCAAATCATTTGTACAAATTGTTGTTACAAACAATAATTTACATTTAATTTAAATATTACATAGAATGAAAAACTATCCTATTTTCTAAATGTTCTTCGTGCTTCATTCCGCTCCGGTATTCCATTTTTTTTTCATCTGCAAAAAGAAATAAGAAAAGTCAGAAAGCATTAAATTGGAAAAGACAGTTAAAAGTTGCTCATCATTAGGGGCCACTGACTGGGATCAGTTGCCCTCTCTGCAAATCACGGGACTTCTCCCGGTTCACAGAGAGGGAAGATTATTTTTATTTCATGAATGTAAATGCAAATGCATAAGTCATAAAATTCAAGCTGCATAGAAATCCAAAATCCAAACTAAACTGAAAAAGTTCAATCCAAACTTTCTATCCAAAAGCAAAAGTTACTGTCAAAATGCCAAATATATCAAAGAAAATCACAAGTACCCAAGCTGTCATGAAAAGATTTAGCCAAGATATCAAGGAAAAGAAAAAGCACATAAACTGTCAAAAGGAGATGCAAGATGTATTATGCAAGCAAAACAATCTTAACTCATCATTTCCCATAGGGCCCCTTCAGAACAGTACAAATAAAAATCATATAAAAATCTTAAGCTGTACTGTAAAGAGAGAGAAAAAGAGAGATAAAGCAGGCAGGGTTAGACTGAGTTCAATGGCAGTTCAGCAGCAGAGATAGACAGTACAGTAGGCAGGCAGACAGAAAAAGATACACAAAATCATAAAATAGCCAAGCATATATCAAGACAGTTCAGCAGTATAGCAGGTCAGGATAGAGAAGCAAGAAAAGAGGAGCAAGATAGCAGAAGATATACAAAATCATCAAAAGCCAACTCAGCAAAATAAAGACAGTTCACAGCAGACAGTAGAATAGATAAGGGAGAAGAGATATATACAAGCATTAGCCTCAACCTTCAAAAGAACCACAACCTGCCTAAGTCAAAAGAGAGCTCACTACTGTCATAACAAAGAACCACAACTTGCAACCTACAAAACACCATAACCTTGCCAAGAAACCTACAAAAACACCATAACCTGATGCATACAACCCTGCATCAAACCACTACTGTCCCAAACCTCACATAACCAGAAACTGAGTTAAGCCAAGCTTAATCAGAACCTGCACCATACCAATAACCTCACCATCTTATGCTAAACACAAAAAACCTGATATACAAAACTGAGCCAGCATAAGCATCAGTCATAACCATAACCAAAACCACCAATAACCTCACCATACCTACAAACTGATCAAAACCAAGCCAAGCTAACATTACTCAGAACTTGTCAAAGACCATCAAACCAGCATTAGCAATCAAACCTCATATCCAAACTCAAGCCTCACCATTTTATGAAACCAACATCTCAAGCACACAAACAAACACATAGGCCCTCAGATCTGAGATCATCACTGGGCACCTCAAGGCAACCATCCAGCAAAATTCCAGGCAACAACACAAAGGCAACAATAAGAAGCTAATCAAAACAACAGTTGTTTCAACCATAGCATCCACCATCCAAGGCAATAGCTGTCCAAAATCAGTCAAGACAATAAAGGCAAGCAAACGTACAAGAGGACAATCATTCAAGGCATTAGGGGGCTCAGAGGAAAACAATACATAGGCAACAATACACAGGGCAACCAGAAGAAGGAGATGAAGCAATATCAACATAGGCAAAAGCAACATACAGGATTCCCAAGGCAACGACAAGAAGCATAGTCAGGGCAACGGAGGCAACCTAGACCCTCAGACCTTTGAGGTCATCACAGGGTGATACGAGAAAATATACAGTGCTCACAGTGGAAGAAGAAGAGGTAAAGAAGTGCACATTAAGGTTCTCAGTCTAGCGTCATCATCAAACCCTAAATATATCAAAGGAACGAAAATACCCGAAGCAAAGCAAGCTCAAAGCTCCATCACCGCCACCGGGCCTCCTCCTCAACGCCTCCAGTTCCGGTTCCCTTTCCTCCATCTTCCCAAATTAAGGTAGCTTTTCGTCCCCTTCTCAATCTCAAGAAAAGAAAAACAAACGATAATAACGAGTAAGATTATAACTCAGACTAAGCAAGAAGAAGAGTGAAAATTCTAAGATAGAGAAGGTGAGATCGTTACCCTGTTCGTTTAGGTTTAGTCCAATCGCGGAGATGAGAGGAACCGGAGGTGGCGTTGGGTTGGCTCGGCATCACTAGGCATCACATTCAGCACCCAGGGAGATGAGGAAGAACGAAGAAGATGAGCTTACGCACGGCGCCGCTGCCTTCGCTCCAAACTGAAACAAATTGCCTAACCCTAATTCTGTTTCAAACCTTGGGCCAGACCCGCTGCTAATCTCCTCTGAAGCCCAACAAGAAATCACCTCATTTTCTAACACTAACCTTATTTTATAAAACACTAACTCTTTTCATTTTTATAACAAAAAACAATGTTTACTTTTTTATATACTAACTCAATTAATTCATTGTTTCTAAAACATATACAATTTATTTCTTAATTTAATTAAACATACTAACTTAATCTAAATACTTTTACACACAATTAACTTAAAAACATTTTTTTTGAAATACATTTGTACATATCATATAAGTTAAATTTGAAAATATTTTCTTAATACACATTTGCATATAAAATAACCAAATACTTTTTATACATAATTAAATTGAAAATACTTTCTTACTCAAAATACATATTTGTACATACATTTTAAAACATTCTTTTTTGTACATATTATTCATTTTTATACATAATTAAAATTAAACTCCTTTTTTTAGTTAACATTCTTTTTTGTACATAATAATTCAATACATCTTTTAATATTGAAACTCATAAACATTTTGACTAAAATACTTTTTTTAATTAAAACTTAACATTCTAATCAAAACACTTCATTTTTCTTTTGTACATAATTCAACATATAAATCAAAAATACAGATTAAAACGTATATCTAGGTCAAAACCCTAATACGACTCAATTTCACATTTCGCATTTGTACATACTTACACTTACACTTACACATACATATACACTTGTACACTTACATTCACATTATCCTATACACATGTTTATCTTACATTTATATTTGATATTCATTTGATTGCGACATTCGATTTGGTTGTAAATTATTGGGTACTATAAGTCTCATCCCCTTGTACATTTATACCCCCACTCCCGGACACTATTTTGTAATAGCGTAGATTTACATTCCGCAATTTACAGCTTTTCAATTATACCATGGTTAGACCTAGGGTTTGTATGTACATAAAATCAAACGCTAGATAACCTAATACAAGACAAATACACGTAATCAACACACAATCACACTTACACCCCCTAGGGTAATCCCACATGTTGCCTTCCAAAATGGGCCATGCTTGCACGTCGAGTTTCTTTGGCAAAACGAATCAAATGATCATAAGTCCCTCGATGACGCTTTCGAAAGTCGCCTATCAAAATGATCAAGTCCCTTCAAGCAAATTGCCAAAGACACTTGGCATCATTGCATTCATGGTCCATACAATGACCCGCGCTCGTCACGAATAAACTTCCTAAACGCAAGATTGTCCATCAATTTCAATGATGGAACAAAATTGTTAAAAAGGGGTTAAAACATGACAAAAACCTTTGAGTACAATAGGGTAGACAAAACTCTTAGTTACTTGAGATCAAACTTGCAAAAACACTTGCCTTCTTTTCAAAAACCACAATCCACAACACTTTCAAACAAACTCTCAAAAACATTTTGAAACATCTTTTCGAAAAGATCCACACTTTTGTAAAACACTCAAACACGAGTCAAATACATTAGTTGCCTAAGACAAGGCATCTTTTTCCAAAACATTTTCAAAAAGCACCCACACACACACCATTTTCAAAGCAATCGAAAAACAAGACAAGTGATCTAAAAAACACTAAGTCAGTTCTCCCACCGTATCACACCTTCTAACTAAGATTTCAGTTAAAGTAGGTAACTAACGGTTATGCGAATATAAAAGGCGAAAAATTTTGGTATGGCTAAATAAAACGGGGAGAAAATGAAATAACGAAATATAACTGAAATAGAAATGAAATTACTCGTTCTGAAATTAAGAATGCAGTACTCCTCCCACACTATATCAAACATTGTCTCAATGTTATGATATAATGGCGAGGTTAAATGAAAAATACATCGAAAAAACAAGGAAAACAACAAGAAAAGGAAAAACTACTGGCGACCACGACGGCTTCGGGTTCGTGACCGTCTGGAAGGAGTAGCTTCAGGGTCAGTGTCCTGGGGTCCAAGAGATGTAACATGCATCCTTAAAGCATTAAGCTCGCATAGCACTTCATCAAGCCTTTCATTCGTCGACCGTTGACCACTCAAGATTTGGGCATTTTGCTGATGTAAGGCGTCGAAACGCTCCTGATTCTTTCTTTCAAGAGCTACAGCCATCTGATTTTGCTGATGGAGGGCTCTAAGAACGTCCTCCATAGTAAAAGGAGGTGGTGCAGAAGAGGACGACTCATGAATGTCAGGCGCGGGAACAGCTCGATCCAGTTCTTCCTGCATCTCATCAGCGGGGCCGACATGGGGTTCTTCTTGAGCAGCAGCAGGGCCTTCAGGGTTAAATAGCCAGTTGGCTCGGTTCTGAGGGTCGATTCGGTCCCTGCAAGGCAAAACAATGTTAGTGTAAACTCGGTTTTGTATCACTGGATGAAATCTTCCGTCGTCCCGCTCGTGGATGAGGTGGGCCGATTTGCAATGATCCAAAGTAAGCAGAACCGGTGGTCGGGATGGCAGATGAACAAGGGTGTCACCATGGTTTAGTGCTAAAGCAAGAGAAGTGACAAGCCCTCCGAAATAGAAAGGTTTGCCGCCTCTGGTGCAGATGGAGTGAATATGATCCAGGAGGAAAGGTGCGGCATTAATTTTCTGACCCGAGAATGCACAATGCATGAAAAATAGCTCCTTTGAGTTGAGCTTGTGGTTACTATCCCTTGCAAAGATTGTGTTGGATAAGATGCGGTGGAAGTAGATAATGGCGGGGTTGTGGATTTGGGTAGCATTGAGGTGATCGTATGAATCATCCCGATTATTGGTCAAGTTATGCCAAAGGTTGAAGGATTCCTCATGAAAAGTGTCAGGCACACGTAGGTGAGCGCCTTCGTCAGTACAGAAGTCTAGTAGGCGACCAAATGCATTCTGAGGGAATTCGTATTCGGTGCTGAAAATGCGGAACCTTACCACACCGGTAAGTTGATTTCTTGGGCCGTTTGGAGTAATGTAGCAAAATGAACTGAGGAACTCAAGGGTGAGAGTCTCGTACGTTGGTTGTGGCTGGCTACATAACATCCAAAGGTTGACATTCTGTAGTAGGCGTTGGACACTTTCAAGTAACCCGAGGTTTCGGAGGCAGTCAGTGTCGACGAACCTCGTAGGGTGGATGCCTCGGCGTTGGAACTTTAGGAACCGCATGCGCTGAGTTTCACCTGCTTCGCCATTTCATAGGGTAATGCCAGGAATGGGTTGGAGATTGTTCGCCATTTGCATGGACGGGTGTTTGAGTGAGAATGGTTGTTGGTTGGTGAATGAGAGAATGAGAAGATGATACGGGTAATGGATGTATATATGGTGGAAGGAGGTAGTGGGAAGTTTGAAAATTGATAGGGATTAATGGTGGGTTGAATGGGGTTAATGGGGAGTTATGGAAGAAGAAAAGAGAAAGGTTCAGGGAAGAGGAAAAGGGAATGTTCTGCTAACAGGGTTACTGATGTAGCCCGTGTTACGGTCGTAAGACCAAGCTGACGAGCGTAACGCTCTGAAAGGAGCGTTACGGTCGTGGGGGTTGGATGACGATCGTGGCAGCTACAAGTTTTGCAAATTTTTTTATAGAACAGAACAGAACACAATTACACAGAGTATATATTTTTATAGCAGGCAGAACATCTCAGGCATTCCAACATAAACACAACATTAATTTATTCAACATATAATCCAACATATATAATTCGCAATAGAGTAGAAAACCATAAAACATTGTAAGCAACATAATGATTGTAAGTTTAAAATTGAAAACAGACAATTGCATTAATTCAAATTGAGTAACTTGTTCTTTTTGACAGAAAATAAATGACTTGTAAATTGAAATGCAGTAACTTAACAAAAAAATTGAAACTAACTAGGAACAATGCAGAATGAAAAAAATCTAAAAACAAAGAATTGAAAAACTGAAAACTGAAAAACTAAGAAACTAAAAACTGCTTCATCCAATCTTTTCTTTTAATATTTCCAAAGCTTGGGTGATGTTATAGAATTGTTCCACCGAGATGTCAGTTAAACCAATAAGATCCAAACGCATAGTCTTCAATTCATTCTTTATTCCATCAATGTCAGTTTTATAAGCATCCAAAGTGGTCAGAATGGTGTTTAATTGTGTAGTATATTCTCCTTGGTCAGGGGCTACTTGTGCTTCAGCCATATTTGTAAAGTCATGGTAACCAGGAGGAGTTTCAGGATCTGTTTCGTTTTCAGACATGAAATTATTAGCAACAAAATATGATTGTGGTGTTTCTGGTGTCGAAGGATGATCGGGTGGATTCAATTCGTACAACCAATTTTCACGATTATGGACACTTATTCGGGCATGGTTCGGAAGGGTAAAAAGAGTAACAACTTCGTCTCTGATCAGGTAATCATAAGGTGCAGGGCCTAAATTTCCTATTATCCGGTTGTTGAAACAGAAATCAATATTCATAGGCCTAATTGATCCAAATGGTGCACGGTTATTAAGTTGGTGACGAGGTCCAAGAGCATGTGCAATCATTGTAACTAATCCTCCCACACTGACAGGAACATTAGGGTCCTCACTAATGCGGGTAAAGGTCTTCATCAGGAGTGGGACAACATTGACAGGGCGTCCTAGATTCATACAATAAAGCAGAGATAATTCATCCTTGGATACAACATTTTGATTTTGTTCTTTTCCAAACAGGGTGTGGGCAAGGATCCTATGGAAATAACGGATGGCTGGGTTATGTATCTCATTGTTATCCATACTTTCTGGGTCAGGGTGATAGTTTCCGGTTAAAGTACCCCAGAAGTAATCCAACTCAAAATCCAATAAATCGGCCTCAGGGGAAGTAAAAGCTAAGGGTCCGCTGGGGAATCCTAATAAAGCAGCTAAGTCCCTATGGTTATAGGTGAACTCAATACCAAAAAGTCTGAAGGTAATGATTCCTTTTCGGGCTCCGACACTGTGTTCAGGGATGTGAACTAGAAAACTCAAGAACTCAAGGGTAAGCTCTCGGTAAGTGACAAACCTATTTTTCAGGTGGGCTTTCTCCCATCCCAACTGGTTAAACATGTAGTACACACTGTCAGTAATGCCTAAAGAGTCCATAGTGGGTTCATCATGATACAGGGTTAAACTGATGTCTCGCTGAGACAAAGCCTCAAATCTTCTTCGTTGGTTTCTACCTCTAAAGGTGGTTTCCATAAAGTTCTGTGGAGGAGCCATAGCAAAAACAAAGCGGGGAAACAGAGTAGAGGAGAAAGTAAAGAGAAAAAGACTATTCAGAAATCCTGTGGCAAGTAAAATTATTTTGAAATCAGCAGCAGTTTCATAAAAGTTTTAAAAAATGAAAAATACTTATATAGCAAGCAAAAACAAATAATACAAACAAAATAGCAGGTAAAAACGAATAAAATGGGTTGCCTCCCATGAAGCGTTGTTTTTAACGTCATAAGCCTGACGAAATACTTAGTGAAAGATTAGTCGGGAGAAATAGGTAGCAGTTCTATGAGTTTAAGCTTATTCGTATAATCTCTATTATCTATACGATGATATTGTTTTAACCGCTGCCCGTTTACAATAAACGGGGCGCTATTTCTATCCTTGATTTCTACCGCTCCGCTAGGAAAAACTCTTGTAATTTCGAAAGGACCGGACCATCTAGATTTAAGTTTTCCAGGGAAGAGTCTAAGTCTAGAATTAAATAAAAGTACGGCATCTCCCACATTAAATTCTTTCCGAGATAAACGCTGATCGTGCCATTTTTTAGTTCGTTCTTTGTATATTTTAGCGTTTTCGTAAGCGTCTAGTCTTAATTCTTCCAGTTCATGTAAATCGAGGATTCGTTTCTTGCCAGCAGCAGTGTAATTAATATTGAGTGTCTTTATCGCCCAATAAGCTTTATGCTCTAATTCTCCCGGGAGATGACATGATTTTTCGTAAACAAGTTTGAAAGGTGTAGTTCCGATAGGAGTCTTGTAAGCCGTCCTATAAGCCCATAAAGCTTCGTTAAGCTTGGATGACCAATCTTTTCGAGATATAGCGACCGTTTTTTCTAATATTCGTTTAATCTCTCTGTTCGAAACTTCGACTTGTCCGCTAGTTTGCGGATGATAAGGTGTTGCTACGCGGTGTTTCACTCCATATTTAGATATTAATTTATCAAATATCTTCGAAATAAAATGAGATCCACCGTCACTGATAACAAGTCGGGGAACACCAAAACGCGGGAAAATTATATTCTTGAAAAGCTTAATCACTACTCGTGTGTCATTTGTAGGAGAAGCTATTGCCTCGATCCATTTTGAAACATAATCGACAGCGACTAGTATAAACTTGTTTCCAAAAGAAGATGGGAAAGGTCCCATAAAATCTATTCCCCAAACGTCAAAGATTTCAACTTCAAGTATTCCTTTCTGAGGCATTTCATCGCGTCTTGAGATATTACCGGTGCGTTGGCATCAGTCACAGTTTTTAACGGCGACGTGGACATCCTTCCATAGGTTAGGCCAGAAAAGGCCGGCTTGGAGAATTTTGGCACACGTTTTAGAGGTGCTAGTATGTCCGCCATAAGGAGATGAATGACAATGGGAAATGACGTTTTCTATTTCTTCGTCGGGTATACACCGGCGGAAAATTCCATCAGGTCCTCGTTTAAATAAAAGTGGTTCGTCCCAATAGTAACTCTTGAGATTATGGAAGAATTTCTTTTTCTGTTGGTAAGTTAAGTCAGGTGGAAGCGCTCTGACAGCTAAATAATTAACGATGTCGGCATACAAAGGCAATCCTATGGTCATGTCGATGGCTTCCACGACTTCTTTAGCTTCAGGTTTGTTTAAATCCAATTGATCTAGGTCGCTTATCATATGTGCTATCAGATGTTCATACGGAAAATCATCGTTAATTGGCACTTGTTCGGGTTTTATACCTTATAAACGGGATAAATGATCCGCTACGACGTTTTCGGTTCCTTTCTTATCTTTAATTTCCAAGTCGAATTCTTTTAAAAGTAAGATCCATCGGAGGACTCTGGGTTTTGCATCTTTCTTGGCAAGTAAATATCTGATAGCAGCGTGGTCCGTGTAAATGATGATTTTTGCTCCTACAAGGTAAGAACGGAATTTGTCAAGCGCGAAGACCACGGCTAAGAGTTCTTTTTCAGTGGTGGCGTAGTTCATCTGAGCTGAGTCTAGCTTTCTGCTGGCGTAGTAAATTGCGTGAAGTTTCTTATCTTTCCTTTGTCTAAGAACTGCGCCTACAGCGTAATCACTTGCATCGCACATGATTTCGAAAGGTAACCTCCAATCGAGCGGTTGCATGATTGGTGCAGAAATAAGTGCGGCTTTAAGGGTTTCAAAAGCTTTAAGACAATCGTCATCGAATATGAACTCAGCATCCTTCATTAATAGACCGGTAAGTGGTTTTGTAATTTTTGAGAAATCTTTAATAAAGCGTCGGTAAAAATCGGCGTGTCCTAGAAAACTTCGTATCTCTTGAACGGTCTTTGGTGGTTGGAGTTCTTTAATCACTTCTATCTTAGCTTTATCAACTTCAATTCCTTTATTAGAAATAACATATCCAAGTACGATTCCTTCTCTGACCATGAAATGGCATTTTTCCCAGTTGAGCACAAGGTTTACTTTCACACATCGTTCTAAAATACTTTCTAAATTAGATAGACATCCTTCAAAGCTTTGTCCACACACAGAGAAGTCGTCCATAAACACTTCCATGATGTTGTCAATGAAATCTACGAAGATGGCCATCATACATCGTTGGAAAGTTGCGGGAGCATTACATAATCCAAATGGCATTCGTCTGTACGCGAATGTTCCATAGGGACACGTGAATGTAGTCTTCTCTTGATCATCAGGGTGACTCGGGATTTGGAAAAATCCGGAATAACCGTATAAATAGCAGAAGTAGGAGTGTTTTGCTAATCGTTCTAACATTTGATCAATAAAGGGTAGAGGAAAATGGTCTTTCCGAGTAGCTTTGTTCAGTTTTCGATAATCAATGCGCACTCTGTGTCCACTAACTACTCTTTGTGTTATTGATTCGCCTTGTGCGTTTTTCACGACAGTGACACCTCCTTTCTTAGGTACGACATGCACTGGGCTAACCCATTTACTGTCGGAGATCGGGTATATAATTCCAGCTTCCATTAGCTTTTTGATTTCATCTCTGACTATAGTGCTTAGAATCGGATTGATTCTTCTTTGAGGTTCTCGAGAGGTTTTGCAATCCTCTTCTAATAGAATACGGTGCATACAAATTGAGGGACAAATTCCTTTTAAGTCTGATATGTTGTAACCTAACGCAGTAGGGTATTTCCTTAGAACGTCTAAAAGTTTCTGAGTTTCGAGCGTTCCTAAACTGGAATTCACTATTACAGGTCGAGTTTGTTCAATATCAAGGAATTCGTATCGTAGATTTTTAGGTAGAACTTTCAATTCTAGTTTCGGTTTCTTGGAACATGGTATATGATCGGGTGTAAGTGCTAGACTTTCGCTTAGACTGTCATCTTTATATGGTTCTCGCCAATTGTCGTCTTCGAATATCAGAGGGGTTTCAATTTTCATTATTTCGGAATATGTGGTTTGTTCAACTTCCATCTCTCTCACGCACTCGTCTATAATATCGAGTAAATAACATGTGTCATTCATGGCGGGTGCTTGTAGAAATTGATTGAGGATGAATTCCACTTTTTCCTCTCCGACTTCGAATGTTAATCTTCCCTTCTTTACATCAATTATAGCTCCAGCTGTGGCTAGGAATGGTCTTCCTAATATGATAGGGGTAACTGAGTCCTCGGTTATGTCCATGATGATGAAATCGGTAGGGATATAGAATTGACCTATTCTAACTGGAATGTTTTCCAGTATACCTACAGGGTATTTAACCGATCGGTCGGCTAATTGGACGGACATTTTCGTGGGTCTGAGTTCTCCCATCTCTATCTTTTTGCAAATAGATAAGGGCATGACACTAATGCTTGCTCCTAAGTCACATAGAGCTTTGTCTATGACAAATTTTCCAATATTACAAGGTATAGAGAAACTACCTGGGTCTTTTAGCTTAGGAGGCATATTGTTTTGAATGATCTCGCTACACTCAGCAGTGAGTGTAACTGTTTCGTTATCCTCTATCTTCTTCTTGTTGGATAGGATTTCCTTAAGAAATTTAGCGTACGAGGGCATCTGAGTGATGGCTTCTGTAAAAGGTATTGTTATATTGAGTTGTTTCAGAAGTTCAACGAATTTCTTGAACTGGCCCATCGTTTTGGAATTTGTAAGTCTCTGAGGATACGGGATTGGTGGTTTATAAGGTGGTGGAGGTACATAAGGCTTCTCTTGCTCCACTGCCTCTTGCGTTTCGCTTTCCTTTTCTTTTTCTCTAGGGTCATTGGCTTGTTCAGGCGGCTCGCTCTGTTTTTGGTACATGGCTGGATTTTCTAGTCTCGGGTTAACAGGTCCGTCGAGTTCTTTTCCACTTCTCAGTATCACAGCATTAGTATGTCCTTTCGGGTTGGGCTGTGGTTGACCAGGAAAAATTCCAGCAGGTGCCGCAATAGGTGCTTGTTGTTGAGCTACCTGTGAAATTTGCGTCTCAAGCATCTTGTTATGGGTGGCTAAAGCATCAACCTTGCTAGCTAATTGTTTTATCTGCTCATTAGTATGTAAATTTTGATTCATAACGTCTTTATTAGTCTGAGCTTGGGAAGCAACGCAGTGTTCAATCATGATTTCTAGGTTAGATTTCCTAGGAGCATTAGGTCCATTACCAGGATGATTTGGGATAGCTTTTGGATAACCGGGTGGTGTGGCAGGAGCTTGTACAGGCGCGTATAACGCGTTGTTACTTTTGTATGAAAAGTTCGGATGATTTTTCCAGCCAGGGTTATAGGTATTGCTATAAGGGTTCCCTTGTACATAGTTTGCTTGTTCAGCTGGAACTCCTGTTAGAAGTGGGCATTCTGGAGCAAGATGTGATTGAAGACCACATAGATCGCAAGTTTGGACAACTGCAGCTACGGTAGCTGCAGGAGCAGTGGTAAGGTTTTCTAGCTTTTGGGTAAGAGCTTCCACTTTAGCATTGACTTGGTCCAGGATATTCACTTCAGACATTCCACCTTTGGTTTGGGATTTCTCCACATTAGCTCTTTCGCTTCCCCATTGATAGTGGTTCTGGGCCATACTTTCGATAAGTTGATTTGCTTCGGCATATGGTTTATCCATCAGTGCGCCACCAACAGCGGCGTCTATAGTCATTCTTGTGTTATACAACAGACCGTTATAAAACGTATGAATGATTAGCCATTCTTCTAAACCATGATGAGGACAGAGCCTAATCATATCCTTGTAACGTTCCCATGCTTCGAAAAGTGATTCGTTATCTTTTTGTCTAAAACCGTTGATGTTAGCTCTAAGCATAGCAGTTTTGCTTGGTGGGAAATATCTAGCCAAGAAGACTTTTTTCAATTCATCCCATGTGGTGATTGAATTTGAAGGAAGGGATTGGAGCCAGGCTCGGGCTCTGTCTCTTAAAGAAAAAGGAAATAGGCGCAATCGTATCGCCTCGGAGTTTACACCATTCGCTTTTACAGTGCTGCGTACTGCACAAACACTGACAGATATAGGTTAGGGTTGTCAGTAGGAGATCCAGAAAATTGGTTCTGCTGAACGGCGGATAGAAGCGAAGGTTTCAGCTCGAAATCGTTTCGAGCGATAGCAGGGGCGGCAATGCTGTTGTGAGGCTCCGCTTGCGAAGGAACTGCGTAGTCCTTAAGAGCGCGAGGCGGATTTGGTACGCCAGCCATTGTCGATTCTTCGGTAGATTCTGATAACGGGATATCAGGAATTTTAGTCGGAGGAAGATTGTTGAGAGATCGGTATTCTTGAATTCAGCGTCTTAATCTTAAGTAACGCTCGATATCGTTAATTTGTAAATGCAAAGGCTCGTTTTGAGAACGAGTGTTTGGCATACACAGAGGGAAATATAAAAAGTTGCCTTAGTCTAGACAGCGTTGTTTTCAGATTACACTAGTGACTAAACTAAAGTCCCCGGCAACGGCGCCAAAAACTTGATGTGTCTGCGATCGACCTAATGTCTGACGGTATCTTAACTGCAAGCGCACAGCCTATCGCGGTAGTAATAAAAGATTGTCGAATCCACAGGGACTTTGTAATCACTCTAGTGTTGTAAAACAGGTTGGTTTAGCTAAGGCGGAAATTGTCACGTTGGTTTTAGGAAGATTAAGGAAGGTAAATTAATTGATTTTAAAGTAATTATAAAATGAAATGGTCGGTATGCAATAGGGTCGACCTAAAGGATCTAATCGGACCTAGGCATATAAGGATGGTCAACTTGGTTCATCTGTAGAATTAATCAGTTTAAAAACCCTCAACTCACACTTTCATGGTCTTATCTCGGATTATACGTCTAAAGCCCTATACCTGCTTTCGCTAGCCTATAAGTGTTTAGAAGTATTTTTTGGAAACTTAATTAATTTTAATTTGGTTTAAAGCGCTTTCACTGTATTTAAATCAAATGCCTAACTTTAGCTATCCGGTTAAAAACCTCACACTTTCGTGGTCTCGATCTAACCTATTTACTCTTCTTACTTTCGTAACAAAGGTTTTATTATTAAGCATAAAAAGTTATAACCAGAGTTAAGTTGATTAAAGTTTTAGCCTAAGTTTGATCAGATGCCTAATGTCTCTTACTATCCCATACCGACACTAAAGGTTTAGCTAGCCATAGAAATTATAATGAACGTACTGGAAATAAAAACAAACAAATATAAATTGGACATTATAAATAATAAATTAAACATGCATTAATTAATTAATTAAAAGGAATGTAATACAATTGCAAAATAAAAACCTGAAAGTAAAACCAATACTTCAATCCCTCTTCCACAATTCGGAAACTCGGACTTGGTATCGGTAATATGACAAATTCTGAGGCTTGAATAATAAATCCTAAACTATAATAATAATTCCCTGATGTTGGAAATTATTATTTGGACAGTGGAATTAAAAGAACTGAAATAAATAAATGCAGTAAAATAACAACGGAAGGAATAATCGTTTTTGATTTCGGCAGAGCTTCCGCACAAGTAAACTGTAATAAACTTTGTACTTCTAACGTTGAATGTTGAGGTATTTATAGAGGAATGAATATGGCACTTGGCTTGAAGACTTGTAACAGAGCTTTCCTTCAAAATCTCCACAAATGTAGGAACGTGGGTAGTTGAGGAAGAAGTGGTGAACGTGGGGTTTGACTGAAGAGAAATAAGAAGTTTGGAAACTCCTTCTGTTTTTACTTTGCCATGTTCTGCAATCTTCAAATAACTGATATATGCGTTACGTTCGTTATCTTGGCGTTACGAGCAGGTTTGATGCTTCCCCGTGTTACGGTCGTGGCCAATGTGTTACGGTCGTAACACGCTTCAAGATGGCTTACGGTCGTGGCAGATGCATTACGACCGTCACAACTACAAAATCTGTGATTTCTTGACAGATTTATCTTTTTCTTCTATTCTTTTGATGCTTTCTTGCATTGTTTCATGTTTTCTTCTATTTTGAGCTGAGTTATGAATACCTGCAAAAAGTAATGACAAACTCGAAATATTCGGGAGTTAATTGGGTCAAAATAATACAGAACGGGTAAATTTCATGGAAAATAAACGATATAATTTCGTGTTATCAGAATCCATTTGCATCTTGGTGAAAAAATGGGACAAAGTTAGGAAAAAATAAGGAAATTTTATAACTTAGAAAAATTCTAAGTTATGAAATTTCTTCATTTTAAACCCTAATTTGCAATTTTGGGTTTCTTGATGAACAAGTTTCATAATTTGACATGTCTTGATTAAAAATGAATCTTGGCACTTGATTTTGACCAAAAAGTCAAAGTTAGACTTTTTAGTATACAGTCAAATTTTAATCAGTTGACTGGAAAATTCATATGTCAATCCTGTACAATTGGGATCTTTTGAACTTGTTGAATGTGTCAAGACAATTCCATTGAGTCCTTGAGTCCATATGTGAGCTTGGTTTGCTATTGGTTAGGTCAAACAGTCAAAAATTGCCTTTGTGCAGTCAAAACCCTAAAAATGACCATTTTGCCCTTTTGGTGATCTGATCAAATTTCTTGTGGAATTGTGATCCAAACTTGACCAAATGGTTCATATGAGTTCAATATGTTGATGTGGGTCAAAAATCATGAGGTTTGACTTTCAATTGGCCACAGTTGACTTTTTTTTCTCAATACAGCTGATTTCTAGGTCAACTGTCCAATTGACTGGGCAAAGATTGGAATCAAGGCTTGAAACTTGGTATGGATAAACTTGTGAGTCCAACATGAAGCATGAAAGTCACTTTGGGCATTTTAGGTCAAAACATCTTTGTGTAATCTCAAACCCTAATTTGGGTCAACAGTGCAAGGAGGGGTCTTTGAGCAGAGCAAACCCTAACTTGATCTTGAGCTCCAAGGGTCTTGTGGTGAGAAAATGTTGATGAAATGAGAGGGAAAATTTTGGGGTACAACAGTTGCCCCTGTTCAATCTTCTTGAACCAGAAGAGTTAGATTGGCAAGTTTGCCTTTCGCGTCTCGAAGGTAAAAGGAGATTGGACACTAGAGTGCCCTTAAATTTGCACTCGTCAAAACAATGGATGCGGGAATGGGCTTAAAGATGCCATTTAGAGATGGGCTTAAAGATGCCATATGGAGGGGAGACAGAATCTTGTTGGGGATGGGCTTAAATATGCCATCTGGAACGTTTGTTGAACTGCAATGTGATAGGTCAGAAGAATGAGGATTAAAATGGTATCCGTGTCTGAAATGCATTTGAACTGTATCTGGAGACCGAGTTTGTATGAGCAAAAGAATGGCCTCCGTGTCTGGGGCGTATCTGAGCTGTAACTGTGTTTGAATGTAGAATGAATATCAAAATGACTTCCGTGTTTGGAGTGTATCTGTATTATATCTGGGTAACAGAGAAACATCTATTCATGAAGCAATTGCGTGCTGGGGGCAAATTCTGAATGAGTGACAGAATGGCAACCGTGTCTGGAGCGTATCTGGACTGTATCTGAAGTTGAGATTTGTATGAGTAGCAGAATGACTTCCGTGTCTAGAGTGTATCTGAAACTGTAACTGGGATCTAAATAAATGACAAAATGGCTTCCGTGGCGAATGCACTGGGGAGAATCAAACTGCTGTTGTAAGGGTCAGAATGGTATCCGTGCTTGGAATTCATTGAACCTTGAGGTGGATAAACGAATCTGAATGAGAGATAGAATGGCTACCGTGTCTGGAGCGTATCTAGTCTGTATCTGATTGCTGTAGTCTGAATGAGTAGTAGAATGACCGCCATGTCTGGGGTGTATCTGTACTTTATCTGACTTGAAATTCTGAATGAGTAATAGAATGACCGCCGTGTCTGGGGTGTATCCATACTATATCTGAATAATTGTTAATGAAATGTTAGCTAAAACACAAAGTTATGTTGCATGATATGTATGATGCAGTATATATGTTATATCAATGTTTATGATATATGAATGTAATGAATGTGCATGTAAGCTGGTGAGCTGTCTTGTTGAGGATAGATGAATCATGGATAGCCGGAGATAATAGAATCTTTGACTGCTGCCGAGGAAAGTGAATCCTTGACTACTGCAGGGGATGAAGATCTTCCGTTGTTGAGGGATTTTAGGACCACTGCTGGGGATTGGAACTCCTTGGTGACTTGTAGGGAATGAGAATTCTGATGATCTCTACTGGGGAGTTCAGAACCTGGTAGACTTATGCTGGAGAAGTAAGACTGAGAATCTTCAGTCTGGCGGGAAGTATCTCTGTGGAGAGAAGGTTCACTAGTCTGGTTCCGCTGGGGATTGATAGTTTTGACTTCAACTGGGGATAGGATTTTCAGATTTTTAAGGCTCCACTGGGGATACTGAAACTTAACTCTGAGGGGAATTGAGTTCTGGAAGGCTCTCTGGCTGGGGAAATCAGTTTTGGGAAAGCTTTTGTTCTGTTGAGGATCCTGAAGTTTAGCTCTGTTTGGGGGATTAAGTTCTGGATTTTGACTTTGTTGAGGAATTTGGATTTTAATTCTGCTAGGGATTCCTTCTGAAAGGGCATCAAGATATCTACCTGTACCTTCAACCCATCAGCAATCACCTTTCTTGATTTCTAAGGAAAATGATTATGTTCAAATACATATGCCCATTTAACAAAACATTGGACGTTTCTCAAATAAAACATAAGTGTAAAAAAGCAAAAGGAAGACAAAGCAAATTTCCGTATTTGGAAAAGTATTTGTATTAAATTTCTATGAGTATCTTTGTACAAAGGAGTCAGGCATCCTAGTAAGAGGATGTTGTCGTAAAAAATTGAAAATTTTATACAAAAGAAAAATGGCTATGTGTAACAATTCCATGGGATTCCATTCCGCTATAGCCTTTACAACTCTGAATATCTGTCCATTCGATGCTTCGTCCGCCGATGATTGGATTGATCAGAAGCTTGGAGCTGGTTGATGAAGAGATTTTCCTTAAAGTGATCCGACGAGACATAGTCATACGCTTTAATTCCCTAACTTTTGCCTGAATCGCCCTTTCGGGTTTTCGACCCACTGGGAAACCCTTTTTTGCCCAAGCCGCCCTTTCGGGTTTTCAACTTGCCGGGTGTACAGATTTTTTTGTTTTATCCCTAATTTTTGCCTGAATCGCCCTTTCGGGTTTTCGGTTCACTGGGATGCCCATTTTTGCCCAAGCCTCCCTTTCGGGTTTTCGACTTGTCGGGTTATTTTATGCGTAGTATCTTTTAACTATGTCTGTGTTCGCAGGGTGTGGCAAATCGTCACCGTCCATGGTGGTCAGAATCATTGCACCACCGGAAAATATGCTCTTGATCACAAATGGTCCTTCGTAAGTAGGAGTCCATTTGCCCCTGAGATCACTTTGCGGCAAGATAATCCGCTTGATTACGAGATCTCCGACTTGGTATACTTGACGTCTGACTTTCTTATTAAAGGCCTTGATCATCCGTTTTTGATACGTCTGACCATGGCAAACAGCAGCGAGTCGCTTCTCGTCGATCAAATTAAGTTGATCAAGTCGGGTCTGAATCCAATCGTCTTCATTCAAACCAGCGTCCTTCATAATCCTTAAAGAAGGAATCTGAACTTCCATGGGCAGGACAACTTCCATGCCATATACCAAAGAAAATGGGGTTGCCCCTGTTGAAGTACGTGCCATCGTACGGTATCCATGCAGAGTAAACGGTAACATCTCATGCCAGTCCTTATAGGTCACTGCCATTTTCTGAATGATCTTCTTGATGTTTTTGTTCGCAGCTTCAACAACACCGTTCATCTTCGGCCGATAGGGAGATGAATTGTGATGATAAATCTTGAACTGTTTGCATAGAGCGGTGATCATAGTATTATTCAGATTTGTACCGTTGTCTGTAATGATCTTGCCGGGGACACCATACCGACATATGAGGTTCTGCTTGATGAAGCGGGCAACCACATTCTTTGTAACAGAGGCGAAAGAAGCTGCTTCGACCCATTTGGTAAAATAATCAATGGCGACCAGAATGAAGCGATGTCCATTGGACGTTGTGGGCTTGATCTCTCCAATCATGTCAATGCCCCACATTGCGAATGGCCAAGGAGCTGTCAGAACATTGAGAGGAACAGGAGGAATATGAATCTTGTCAGTGTAGACTTGACATTTGTGGCAAGTACGGGAATGTTGATGGCAATCTGCTTCCATGGTAGACCAGTAATAGCCTACCCTTAGAATCTTTTTAGCCATCGTATGTCCGCTCAAGTGGGTGCCAAATGTGTCACTGTGTATCTCGGTCATGATCAACTCTGCTTCAGCTTTGTCTACACATCGGAGTAAAACACAATCATGGCTGCGTTTGTAAAGGATGCCGTTGCTTAGAAAGAACTTGGCAGCAAATTTCCTTAGGAACTTCTTGTCATTTACGGAAGCTCCTTCGGGATATTCTCTAGTCTGGAGATACCTTTTGATTTCGTGAAACCAAGGTTGTTCCACTACTTCTTCGGTATTAATCTCATGACAATGCGCAGGTTCATCCATTCGCTCGATGGTGATTTGGGGAGCTTCGTTATCCCAGTTGAGTTTAAACATGGAGGACATTGTTGCCAGAGCATCTGCTAGCTGATTCTCTTCTCGCGGGAAATGCTCGAAGGTGGTTTGCTCGAAATGAGGCAACAATGTTAGGACATGTTCTTTGTATGGGATAAGATTATGATGTTTGGTATCCCACTCTCCTTTGATTTGACTGATAACCAAAGCCGAGTCCCCAAATACGATCAAAGATTTGATCCCCAGGTCTATAGCAGCCTTGAGACCAAAAATGCAGGCTTCATATTCAGCCATGTTGTTGGTACAGCTGAAGTAAAGTCGGGCCGTGAAAGGTGTATGGCAACCTTCCGGGGAAATGAGTACCGCACCGATACCGTTTCCAAGTGCATTTGAAGCACCATCAAATTACAGGGGCCATCGGGATGGCATTTCTTGTATAGTTTTCACTTTTGCTGGATCGACCTCAATGCCTTTGTTGCTGACAATAAATCCTAAAAGTTTACTAGACCTAACTCCAAAAGTGCACTTACTCGGATTCAGCCTGAGTTTGTACTCTTTCAACCTGGCAAACAGCTTCTGCAGATGTTCAAGGTGCTCCTCCTCTGTTTGTGATCAAGCTATCATGTCGTCTACGTAAACCTCGATCTCATGATGTATCATATCATGAAACAAAGCCACCATGGCGCGCTGATAAGTTGCCCCTGCGTTCTTCAGTCCGAACGGCATCACCTTGTAGCAGAAGGTACCCCATTGTGTAACAAAGGTTGTTTTCTCCATGTCCTCGGGGGCCATTTTGATCTGGTTGTAGCCCAAGAATCCATCCATGAAGGAAAACACCTTGTGCTGAGATGTGTTGTCAATCAAAATGTCGATATGCGGTAGCGGAAAATCATCTTTGGGGCTAGCCCTGTTCAAATCCCGGTAATCCATACACATTCTGACCTTGCCGTCTTTTTTAGGAACGGGCACAATGTTAGCAACCCATTGCAGATAGGATGTAACAGCCAGAAAGCCAGCGTTGAATTACTTCATTACTTCAGCTTTAATCTTCTCAGACATGTCGAGCCTCATTCGGCGTACTTTTTGCTTGATCGGTGGACAATCCTCTCTTGTAGGGAGACGGTGAACCACTATATCTGTGTCTAAACCCGGCATGTCTTCATAAGACCAGGTGAAGATTTCAACGTATTCATTTGACAGATGTATCAAACGATCCTTGACACTTGGTTCCAGATTGGCACCCACTTGTACTTCCTTCCGGTCTTCCTCTGTTCCTAAGTTGACAGTTTCCAACAATTCTTCATGAGGCAAGATGGCCCTTTCTTCTTGTTGTAGAAGTCTGGCTAACTCTCCTGGTACTTCACAATCTTCGTCATCTTCATACTCAGCCTGATTGACCAAATCTTCAGAGTTATTGAAGGACATAGCAGAATAGTCACCTATAGAATCCAGAGTGGATGGGTACCTGCATTTGTGAGTGTGGGTGTGTGTAAGGGATAGCCATCCTTAAACAAACAAAAATTCAAAAGGAAAGAAAATGAACACAACAGTTTATAAATGAAAAACGTCCAATGATTCACTAAACATGGCATATGAATATGAAGAGAATCAAAACCCTTACAAATGGACCTACATGCCCCGGGCAAGGCATGAGGTGAAAAAGTAGTGTGCAGATTGTTTAAAAGTAATTATTATAGACAAACAGGAAATGTTCGAAAGATAAGTTACTGATTAATGAAAGTAATGGGGACGAAGTCTTTCTCCTCCCAGTTGTGTAGTCCCCCTCTGATGGTTGGGAAGATCCAGTCTTCAATGTTGGCCTCTTCGTCTTCGTCTTCCAAAGCATTGATTCCATGAGGAGAAATCTTGATGGGTGTCCTTTCAATTTTTGAGCGACGCATAGCTTTTTGCCCCGCAGCGGTGAATCCCAACCCAAACTTGTCTGCCTTGTGGGGAAAGTCAGGCAACTGACCCCATGTTGAGCTCTTTCCCTCCTTCATTGCAGCCCGTGCGTCTTTCAGAGATGCCATCCTGGCCACCTGCTTGGGTACCTCAGCTACGGCCTTTGCTACTGCAACCTCAGGAGCAATTTCCTCGAAGTGTTGGAATGGTGTCTCAATGAACTCTCCATCCACTTCTACATACCGAAAGGAGTTCAGGTGACTGATCATATATTCCTCCTCACCGTGTACAGTTATGATCTTTCCTTTGACAGGGTATTTCAGCATCTGATGTAGGGAGGAAGTGACTGCGCCAGCATTATATATCCATGGTCTCCCTAGAAAGCAAGAGTATGACGGACGGATGTCCATCACATAGAAAGTTGAGTGGAATACTTCAGTGCCCACCTTGATGGGAATGTCGACCTCCCCATGCACCATTCTTTTAGACCCGTCAAAGGCCCTGACAATGATATTACTTGGTTTCAGCTCCAAGCCTTCACAATCCAATCGATCCAGAGCTTTCTTAGGCAGCACATTCAGAGAAGAACCAGTGTCGACCAAAACATGGGAAAGAGTAGTTCCTCGGTATTCAACTGACACATGCAATGTGTCATTGTGCTTTCTTCCTTTCGGGGTCAGGTCAGCATCAGAGAAACCTAGGCCGTTGTCGGCAGTAAGGCTGGCTACACAATCCTGGAATTGATCAGCTGAAGTTTCCTGGGGTACATGGGTTGTCTTCAGAAATCTTATCAATGCTTTGGCATGAGCCTCAGAACAAAGCAGTAATGCTAACATGGAGATCTTCGAGGGGGTTTTCCCCAGTTGCTCTACCACGTCGTAATCACTCTTCTTAATTATTTTCAGAATCTCCTCCATTTCTTTCTTAGAGGTTTCGGGGATGACCAATGGCTGAGCCCTCGTCCTGACGAGCTCATCTTGGATCCCTTTCCCTTTATCAGCAGAAGTAGGAGGGACAACCACAGGAGTAACAACTTCTTCAATCAACGGAGTTCTTGCAGAAAGTTTTATCGGTGCAGGAGTAACCTTGACAGCAGCTGAGGGTCCAAAGATTGCCTTTGGAGGGGCAATCTCTGGAGAGAAAATTCTCCCACTTCGGGTAATCTTGCTCGTACCGGCAATGTTTCCAATGTCGGTAGTTTCTTCGTCAGAGCTCTCTTCAGTTATCTCAACTTATTTAACACCATGGTAGTAGATTTCTCCACCATAATTCCATGGTATTTATTTGTCAGATTTGTAGGGGACAGGCCCAGGCATGGTTATTTTCAGAGGAACAATCTTCATAGCGGATGTAATCTTAATAGGCTTTTTAGGGACCTTGGAAAGATTGGTGGAAATGGTGATTATTGAAACATCTTCGATAGGAGTTGGAGTAGCAAGAATCTTTTCGAAAAGAATTTGTTGGCTGTCCATCAGGCCTTGGATGCCTATCTTCAGCAATGGACAGTCTATTGGTAGGGAGGAACAACAGTAGCAGTCTTCTTTACATCCTGGGAAAATCCCAGCTTTCAACAGATTCAACTTGATTGTCAGTAATAGAGTTACCAGATCATCAACAACAGAAACATACAGATCTTCTTCAATAGCATGGACATTGCGACCATGCTTCGGCATTGGAGCGGATATTATGTTCGGCTTCTCGGGGGCGTCAAACTCAACCTCTTTTATGTCTATTAAGTCTTGAATTTTATTCTTTAGCGCCCAAAAATTTTTGGTGTCATGTCCGGTGCTATCAGAATGGTAGGCACATTTGGCATTGGCATGATAGTATGGAGATGTGGTGTTAGGGTTTTTCGGTGCCTCCTTTAAACCAGTCAGATTCAACTTCAACAAATGGGGAAGAACTTGTGCAGGCGTCATATTGATGCGGGTGAACTGCCGTTGTGGCCGTTCTACCCGTTGCTGGTTAGGTCTAGACTGATTGGTACGAGGCTGATCATTTGACGAATTTTGAATCATCACGGCCCCTACCGTCGGTCGGTGCTCAGTTCTCCCCAATCCTTTTTGAGAGTACACAACAGCTGCCTCCTTCTTGGATGGAAATGGCTTTTTAACAGTTGTAGATGCAGAGGCATCCCTTTGAATCTTCCCACTCTTAATACCAGCTTCCACCCGTTCGCCAGTCAGAATCAATTCAGTAAACCCTGCAGAAGAGCTCCCGATCAAATGGTTGAAGAATGGGCCAGATAGGGTTCCCAAGAACATATCAACTAGTTCCCTATCAGAAAGAGGTGGCTGCACTCTTCCGGCCAAGTCGCGCCACTTCTGGGTGTATTCTTTGAATCCCTCATTTGAGGCCATCCCCATACTTTGTAGCTGAGTACGGGTTGGCGCCAAGTCAGCGTTATATTGATACTAGCGATGAAAGGCAGCTGCCAAGTCCTCCCAACTATGTACCTCTGACCTCTCAAGCTTGTAAAACCAATCTAGCTGTGTACCAGACAGGCTATCCTGGAAGAAGTGTACCCAAAGATTTCTATCGGATGAATGAGGTTGAATTTTCCTGACATACGACCTCAGGTGCATCTTCGGGCAAGACAGCCCGTCATATTTTGTAAAAATTGGTATCTTAAACTTTGGAGGGATCACAATCCCAGAAATCAAACCCAATTCTTCAAAATCTAACCCAGGAACCCTTTTCAGCTCCATAGCTGCCAGTCTATCCTCCAAGTTTTTGTATTTGTCGTCCGCTGGCGGGTATTGCTGCTCTGAATAATCTTCATCTTCCTCAACCTCTTCCTCTTCAGCCTCGGACTCAGAAGGTAGTGCAGCTCCTTTACCGGTTCCCTCATCAGATGCGGAGGGAAATTCAAGAACTCTCCTTGCTTCATTCTCAAATCTTCTTCCCAGTGTGGCTACCCCAACTCTTTTCTTCTTCTTTTTCACTTTTTCTTGCTCTTTGTTCCCCAACAGTGCTTTTAGATCCTCCTGACCCTTCGCCAAGGTCATAAGGAGCTGTTGAAACTGCGAGTTTTGTGCCTGCAGATCTTTGACCGTCTGTTCGAGATCCATCTTACTGAAATAAACAACAGAGAGATAAGGAAACCTGGTGTGAAGACCTGTTTATGCATATGATGAATGATATGTTTATTCATGTAATGCATTCAAGGATTTAGAAATTCAAAATTTGTTGCAAACAAAAAGAACACACGTCATATTAATAAGAAGAAATTTGTCAGTACATAAATGCCCTATGGGCCAAATATTACAAAAACTTCTTAAGGTAAAAAGACGTTGCGCATCCTCTTTGGTGCGATGTAAGTGTTGAGGGTCTCCTCCTCGTGAAGTCGGCGGGTAAGCTCCAAAACCTTCTTCTTACTGGCGTAGAAGCTGGCTTCAAAAGTATTCTGCTCTTCCTTGAGTTGGATCCAACTCTTCTGCATCTCCTCCCATGATGTTGGCATGTCAGGATATAGGATGGTGTAGGGAACCTCTCCCTCCTTAACAGGCTCTTTAATCAAAGGGAGAATGTGAGGGTAAGGCATCATAAGACTCTGGGCGCGGGTTCGTACCCACTTGAGATAAGGCTCAAGAGGGATGGAGTTCTTGTGCCCCAGTGTCTTGCTATCTACCTTTTTAGGCATCCTCCAAGCTCTGATGAATCTTTGGCGAAGTCCTTGCGCATCGTTGTCGAAGTCAAAAACTAGGTCAGGAATCAGCATGTCATAAGGGCCATCCCTCCGTGCATATCCAAATTGTCTCAAAGCTAGACAAGGGTTGTAGGTAATGCCTCCTCTAATGCCAAGTAATGGAACATTAGGGAACTCACCACAACGATCGATGATGATGACATTTTCTCTGGACCGAGAACACCAATGTACATCAGAATGTGTGAGGGTCATCAATCGTTGTGACCACATTAAGCCTTGCTCATTCTTTAAAACAGATTGTGGAAGGTGAGAAATAAACCACCTTGCAAGGAGAGGAGTACAACACATGAGAACACCTCTCTTTCTCATTATTCGTGTGTAAAATGAGTGGAGGATGTCCCCAAGCAATGTAGGTATGGGATTCCTGGATAGGAAAATCTTGACAGCATTGACATCTATAAGTTGGTCAGGATTTGGGAACAAGACCAACCCATAAATGAGGAGTGCCACAATCTCTTCAAAGGTTTGCAGATCCAAAGAATTCCAACACTCTTGTGCCTTCTCAAACAAGAATTTTGCCAAGAAGCCTTTGACACCACTTCTAGTTTCCCAATGTCCCTTGATGTCAGATGGTTGCAAGTGTAGTGCTTGAGCAACATCTTCAGGCTTTGGTTCTTTTTTCGTACCGTTGAAGGGTAGTTGATTAAGAATAGGAATTCTCAGGAGTTGAGAAAATTCCTCCAAAGTGGGCACCAATTGGTAGTTGGGGAATGTGAAACAGTGGTGAAGAGGGTCAAAGAACTGGAACAACACTTTCACCATGTCTTCTTCAATGCTGGTGTTAACTAGGCTGAGCAGTCTACCATGTCTTTCATTGAAGAGAGAGCTTTCTGGAATTCTGGATGTAAGCTCCTTGAGTTGAGGAGGGATTCTCACAAGATTGACTTGGATGGTTTTCCTGCGAAGAATTTCCATGACCTACAAAACAAGAACAAAGATGAAGATCCAAACCCTTGAAATGGTTAGTGGATGCATATGATGCTTTATGATGTTTATGATGTATGCACAAACATATGTACAAGCAAGTCACACAAAACCCTAGTTTAGGCTTGCATGGGGTTTCATAGGTAAGTACCCTCTTGAGTGAAGTTGGCTTAAAAACCTGTCCTATAAATAGTAACCGGGTTCTAAGGAGCTCAATATCATTGAATTGTTTTCTATGTTCATTGTTTTGGTTTAGCCACTTAACTAGCGACCAAAATATCCCAAGAAAACAACCCTCAATGAGTGTAGTATCGAGTATCTACCAACTTCGGACTGCACCAAAGCCGGTCATCTCACTACCCCTAATAAAAGGCCAAGATGGTCAAGTAAGGTTCTAGGTCATTAGTGCTTAGTGACATCACTCAGCGGCCCCGTACTCTCCTTGATTGAACTCAAGGGTTACCAGTACTCACAATATGTCACACTAATATAGCTATTTCTTCAACCGTGTCGGTATACCCCACACAGTTTCCATAATGTATTGCTATCTATGAATGTTTCCTAAATCCGGGTGTAGAATTTCAAGCCCAAACAAGAGAACCAAAATGTAAAGCAATCAAAGAAAACAATTAGTCATGCAAAAGGGTGATCTAAGCCCTAAGGTTACTCCACTTTTAATTTTTCCCCATCAGAGACGCCAGTTCTGTGATACGATGGGAGAACATACTTGAGGTTTTGCATTTGTATTCGCAAATGTTTCGGTTTAGCAAGAGTCGCCACCGACTTTTTATTTTATCCTAAGGAAAGGTTAAAAAGCACAGCAAAAACCTTTGAGATGTTTTCTTGGGTTCGGGGAGTAGATTATAGAAAGGGAAGGTATTAGCACCCTTTCTATCCTTGGTTATCCATGGGCTCTTAGTTACTTGCTTAGATCACTTGCCTTGCATTTTCAATTGTTTGAAATGGTGCTTTGTGTGTGATTTTGAAAGATGTTTTGAAAAGAGGCCATTTGTTGTGGCAACCTTTGTAATGATCCATGTTTGGATGTATACAAAGATGCATTTGTCTTTTGAAAAGTTTTCAATGTTTTGAAAGTTTGTTTTGAAATTGTGTTGTGATGTGTGTTTTGAAAAATGGCAAGGATTTGTTTTGCAAGATTGGTCAAGTAACCAAGAGCTATCTACCCTAAATTTCTCAAAGATCTTTCCTATGTTTTAACCCTTTTAACAGTATTGTTCCACCATTGTATTTGGTGGACAATCTTTTGTTAGGATGTTAACGGGACGGGCGCGGGTCATCGTTTAGACCATGAATGCAATAATGCCAAGTGTCTTTTGGTAATTTTTCCTTTAAGGGACTTGATCATTCTTGTTTAGGCAACTTGATAGCGTCATCGAGGGACTATGATCATTTGATTTGTTTTTGTTTTGCCAAAGACACTCAACATGCAACATGGCCCATTTTTGAAGGCAACAAGTGGAGTAACCCTAAGGGTGCAAGTGTGATTGGTGTTGTCCATTTTCATGCTTTTTGTCTTTGAATTAGGTCAAGCTATTTGTTATTTTTGATTTGCATACAAACCCTAGGTCTATCATGGCATAATTTGAAAGCTTTTAAATGCGGAAATTTAAAGTCCTAAATTATTACAACATGATTATAGGGATGGGGGTACAAATGTTTGAATGGGGGGATATTTAGCAAGAAATTAAATCTAAAACTATTATATCCATATTGAATATACAAATATCAAATTGTACGATATTTAAACAAATATAATAAATATGCAAAATGTATTATGCAAAAAATGATTTTTTATGTATGAGAAAGTATTTTTCAATGTATAATATAAAAAATAAAAAAGGTCAATTTTTGAATATTTTTATGGTTTAGGGCAAAACCCTAGTTTTCTAAATAAATAATATTTATGTATTAATTATATAAAATATTTGTTAATTATATTCAAAAAAAATAAAAAAAGAAGTATATTGTAAAAAAGAGTATTTTTTTAGTGTCATATATTAATAAAAATAAAAATGTATTATTTTCATATTTTATCCTAAGTATTTTAATAAATATATACAAGTATTTATATTATATATTAAATATACTAAATATATACCAAAATAAAATATTAATTATTTACAAAAAAAGTATATTTTTAGAAAATGTTTTCAAAAGGTAAAATAAAATAATAACTGAAAATAAATATATTTTTGTATTATTTTTTAGTGTTTTAAATAAAAGTATATATATTTATTTACATGTACATGTTTAATAAAGCAAATAAATGCCAAAAAAATGTAAAATAATGTGAAAAGATATTTTTGGGATTTTTTTATGTTTAAGCAAAAAATATGAAATCAGAATAAAAAATAAAAAGTAAAAAATGATAAAGATTTCACACAATGGGCCAGGGGGGTGCAAAACTAAAAAAGGGGTGCAAACAGCAAGTTGACTCAGGCCCAGCCCAAGTCAACTCTGTCTTCAACCTCCAGCCATTTGAAACAGAAAACGCGTGCCCTTCCTTGTTCAACACTAACTCCTGATTTCTTGATTTTTAGCCAAAACTCATAACATAAACAATGTAGAGCATTAAATCACGAGTTCAAACATGTAAAAAACTTGACCTAACTCTAAGAAACGAAGGAGAATTTCTTCATCCCCAATTTATGACCTAATTTTTCTTCAATGTTCATGGCCAAAATTCTCACAGCACACTCAATATAAATGAAAAGTAAATACATGGATGGCTTCAGGGCTATGAGTAGAGCATGTTTCATTCATAAACCTAAGCCTAACTCTTCCTATATTGGGAGATAGAAGTTCATGTTTTTACCTGTTTCAGCTTGAGTCGTGTACAGCAATGGAGGTATCTTCAATGGAGTTTGAGCTTTGGTACAACTTGCCTGAAGTCCAAGGATGCTTCTCCAACACCTAGCTTGCTTTGAATCTCTCTGAATCAAGCTATGGAAGTCCACCTGCAAAACTGAAAACTGAAAATGGCAAGTGATGTTAGGGATTTTACAGTTTGTATTCAGGGCTTGGGGTAGTTTGTGTGGATGATATGGAATGTGTTGGAACTTGTTTGGGCAAAAACGCACGAGTGGATAATGCTAGGCAAGTCAATCTGCAGAGAATGCCCTGTTTTGCAGCAAAATAGGGATTCTGAGTATTAAGAAGTGTGAGGGATGGTTCAATCGTGTTCTAGGCTTGGCTTGATGTATGGAAAAGGTTCACAAGGTTTTTTCTTGGCTGTGTTGACAGGAAGTGGAAGTTGGAGTTGTTTTGCAACCTTTCTTTAAGTGTAAGCAAAGAAATGTAAGTTCCAACACAGGCCTGTACCAACCTCTATGTATGCTGCATCTATTCTTCTTGATTAGAGGGATTTGTGTACAAATGCTAGCCTCAAAGATCTGGCCCATGCCTCTTGGATTTTGAATTTGACATAAAGTGCATCTTTATCAAAATGGCATGTTTGCTTTTTCTACTTAAGGATTGATTTTATGTGCAATGTCCAAAGGGAAGAAATAATGCATTAATACAATGGTTAGGCATTTAATTATGGTGTGTGAGACTGGTTTTGAGGCCTGTAAGCTAGCTTGTATAAGCTGATTTGAAAAAATGCCAATGTATGAACATGTATTTGGTTATGAACAAAAATGGATTTTGCCCAACTTTGCAAATTCGATTCTCCATAACCACAAGGGTGTTTGAGAAGTTCTTGGACAATTTGGAAAACTTGGAATGTGTACTACAATCCATCTTTGTAATGAAAATTGAAACTCCAAGTGGAAGCATGTGAAAAATGGCCATGAAGTTGGGCAAAAATCCTGCCTAGAATAGGTCAAAATTCTTCTAAGTTAAAAATGTTTTGTACCCTTATTCCAAAAATAATAACTTGAGCTACAAGCTTCCTTTGAGAAAACTTTGTGTATCAAAGTTGTATATTTTGAAATGGACTACAACTTTCATGTTTTGAGTTTTGTTTGAATCCATTTGCATCTTGGTGAAAAAATGGGACAAAGTTAGGAAAAAATAAGGAAATTTTATAACTTAGAAAAATTCTAAGTTATGAAATTTCTTCATTTTAAACCCTAATTTGCAATTTTGGGTTTCTTGATGAACAAGTTTCATAATTTGACATGTCTTGATGAAAAATGAATCTTGGCACTTGATTTTGACCAAAAAGTCAAAGTTTGACTTTTTAGTATACAGTCAAATTTTGATCAGTTGACTGGAAAACTCATCTGTCAATCCTGTGCAATTGGGATCTTTTGAACTTGTTGAATGTGTCAAGACAATGCCATTGAGTCCTTGAGTCCATATGTGAGCTTGGTTTGCTATTGGTTAGGTCAAACAGTCAAAAATTTCCCTTGTGCAGTCAAAACCCTAAAAATGACCATTTTGCCCTTTTGGTGATCTGATCAAATTTCTTGTGGAATTGTGATCCAAACTTGACCAAATGGTTCATATGAGTTCAATATGTTGATGTGGGTCAAAAATCATGAGGTTTGACTGTTAATTGGCCACAGTTGACTTTTTTTTCTCAATACAGCTGATTTCTAGGTCAACTGTCCAATTGACTGGGCAAAGATTGGAATCAAGGCTTGAAACTTGGTATGGATAAACTTGTGAGTCCAACATGAAGCATGAAAGTCACTTTGGGAATTTTAGGTAAAAACATCTTTGTGTAATCTCAAACCCTAATTTGGGTCAACAGTTCAAGGAGGGGTCTTTGAGCAGAGCAAACCCTAACTTGATCTTGAGCTCCAAGGGTCTTGTAGTGAGAAAATGTTGATGAAATGAGAGAGCAAATTTTGGGGTACAACAAATACCATGGTAGTAGATTTCTCCACCATAATTCCATGGTACTATTTTATCTGATTTGTATGGGGCGGGCCCAGGTATTGTAATCTTAAGCGGAGTAGTTTTTGGAGCAGGTGTAATCCTAACGGGTCTTTTAGGGGCCCTGGAAAGATTGGCGTAGATGGTTATAATTGAAACTTCTTTCACTGTAACGGGTGAAATAGGAGCATTCTCAAACAAAATTGCTTGGTTATCCATCAGTCATTGGATACCTTTCTTCAACAGAGGGCACTAAAATGGTGAGGATAGGCAAGCATGGCAGTCTTTGTCACAACCTGGGAAAATACCTGCTTTCAAAAAATTCAACTTGATAATCGGGAGCGGAGTTAACAGTTTATCCACGGTAGAAACAAACAGGTCTTCTTCAATAGCGTTGGCATTGTGACCATGCCTAGGCATTGGAGAGGAAATAACATTCGGTTTCTCAGGCGCTTCAAACTCAACTTCCTTTGTATCTATCAAGTCCTGAATTTTGTTCTTCAGAGCCCAACAATTGTTGGTGTCGTGCCCTGGACTTTCAGAATGGTACGTGCATCTGGCGTTGGGATGATAATATGGAGAAGTAGTATTAGGATTCTTTGGGGCCTCTTTTAGTGTGGCCAGATTCAACTTCAGAAGATGTGGTAGAACTTGAGCTGAAGTCATGTTAATCTTGGTAAATTGCCGAACTGGCCTTTCTACCCTCTGCTGATTAGTTCTTGGCTGGTCTGATGCAGGCTTCGGAATCATAACGGCCCCCACCGTTGGTCGGCGCTCAGTTCTTCCCTGATTCCTCTGTGAATAGACAACAAATACTTCCTTTCTTCCAGTGAAGGGCTTTTTTACAGCTGTTGAGGCAGACGCGTCCTTTTGAATCTTCCCACTTCTTATACCATCCTCCACTCTTTCGCCGGTTAAAATTAATTCAGTGAACCCTGCAGAGGAACTCCCAATCAGATGATTGAAGAAAGGACCTGATAGAGTTCCCAAGAACATGTCCACCAACTCCCTCTCAGATAGAGGGGGTTGCACCCTTCCGGCTAGGTCTCTCCACTTTTGCGCATAATCTTTAAAGCCCTCATATGAAGCCATAGCCATACTCTGCAGTTGAGTACGGGTAGGCACTAAGTCGGCGTTGTATTGATACTGTTTATAAAAAGCTGCCTCCAGGTCTTCCCAATTGTGGACATCAGCCCTTTCTAATTGGTAGAACCAATTAAGTTGCGTTCTTGATAAACTGTCTTGGAAAAAGTGGACCCACAGGTCTTTGTCGGCAGAATATGGTTGAATCTTCTCGACATAGGATCTGAGGTGAATTTTGGGAAAAGACACCCCATCATACTTGGCAAATAGTGGCAGTTTAAACTTTGGAGGGATTACAATTCCTGACACCAGCCCTAACTTCTCAAAATCTAGCCCCGGTACTCTCTGGATATCCATAGCGCTTAGTCGTTCTTCAAGGTGGTTATATTTGTCATCAGCCGGAGGGTATTGTTGTTCAGAGTAGTCCTCCTCTTCCTCTTCTTCTTCAGAATCTGATGGTACTGCCGTTTCTTTTCCTTTTCTTTCCCCCTCTTCAGATGTTGTTGGAAATTCTAAGGTCCTTCTGGCTTGTCCCTGAAATCTTCTGCCCATGATTACCACACCAGTTTGCTTCTTCTTCTTTTTCTATTTTTCTTTTTCTAGCAGAGTCTTCAGCTCCTCCTGCCCCTTGGCTAAGGTCATGAGTAACTGTTGAAATTGTGAGTTCTGAGCTTGTAAGTCTTTGACCGTTTGTTCGATATCCATCTTGCTGAAATAAACAGTAGAAGGATGAGGAAACTTGTTGCAAAGACCTGTTTATGTTTATGTTTATGATGAATGATATGTATTCATGCAATGCTTTCAAGGATTTAGAAATTCAAATTTGTTTTAAACAAAAAAGAAACACACGTCATATTAATAAAATATAATTTGAGTACATCAATGCCCCTTGGGCAAAATAATACAAAATTCTAAGGTAAAAAGACATTGCGCATCCTCTTTGGTGCAATGTAGGTGTTGAGAGTCTGATCTTCATGAAGTAGCCGAGTGAGTTCCAAAACCTTCTTCTCACTTGCGTAGAATTGGGCTTCAAAAGTATCGCGTTCTTCTTTGAGTTGTATCCAGCCCCTTTGTAGGTCTTCGAGTGATGTCGGCATGTCAGGATGTAGGATGGTGTATGGAACCTCTCCTTCCTTAACAGGCTCTATAATCACTGGGATAATGGAGGGATAAGGTATGATAAGACTTTAGGCGCGGGTTCGTACCCACTTGAGGTAAGGCTCAAGAGGGATGGAATTCTTGTGTCCCAAAGTCTTGCTATCCACCTTGTTTGGCATCCTCCAAGCTCAGATGAATCTCTGACGGAGTCCTTGATCGTCGTTGTCGTAGTCAAAAACTAATCCTTGAATCAGCATGTCATGTGGGCCATCCCTTCGGGTATAACCAAACTGCCTTAGAGCCAAGCACGGGTTGTAGGTGATGCCTCCCCTAATTCCAAGTAGAGGGACATTAGGGAATTCCCCACAACGGTCAACAATAATAACATTCTCTTTGAATCGAGAACACCAATGAATATGTGAATGGTTAAGTGTCATTAACCTTTGTGACCACCTCAAACCTTGCTCATTCTTCAAGACTGATTGGGGAAGATGAGAAATAAACCATCTTGCCAGGAGAGGAGTACAACATATAAGAACACCTCTTTTCCTCATTGTATGAGTGTGAAAAGAGTGGAGGATATCCCCAAGCAATGTAGGTACCGGGTTACGAGACATGAAGATTTTGACAGCACTCACATCTATGAGTTGATTAGGATTAGGGAACAAGACCATCCCATAGATGAGAAGATCTACAATCTCCTCAAAAGCTTGCAAGTCTAGGGAATTCCAACAGCTTTGAGCCTTCTCAAACAGAAACTTTGCCAAGAAGCCTTTGACACCACTTCTAGTTTCCCAATGAGTTGTGACATCAGATGAGTGCAAGTGCAAGGCTTGAGCAATCTCTTCTGGATTTGGATCTCTTTCCGTACTGTTTAAGGGTAGTTGATTGACTCAAAGGCTACCGGTACCCACAAATATGTCGCACTAATATAGCTATTGCTTAGACCATGTCAATATACCCCGCACAGTTTCCACAATGTATTGCTATTTACCTATAATGTTTCCCAAATCCGGGTGGATGATTCAAACCCAAACAAAGAACCATAATTGTAAAGCAAACAAGTCAAACAATTGTAAGCAAATAATTGTGATCTAAAACCCTAAGGTAACCCCACTTTTAGGATAATTCCCCAACAGAGTCGCCAGTTCTGTGATGCGGTGGGAGAACTGACTTGAGGTTTTGCGTTTGTGTTTGCAAATGTTGCGGTTAGCAAGAGTCACCACCAACTTTTATTTTATCCAAAAGGAAAGGTAAAAAAGCACAGGAAAGACCTTTGAGATGTTTTCTTGAGTTCGGGGGGTAGATTATGAAAAGGGAAGGTTCTAGCACCCTTTTCATCCATGGTTTTCCGTGGGCTCTTAGTTACTTGTTTAGATCACTTGCTTTAATTTGTTTTGTTTGAAATGGTGCTTGGTGTGGTTTTGAAAGTATTTTTAAAAGAGGCCACTAGTTTAGGAAATCTTTATAATGATTCTCATTCGTAAGAATGTATACAAAGATGTTTGTCTTTTAAAAATGTTTTCAATGTTTTGTAAGATGTTTTGAAATGTGTGTGTGTTTGTTTTTTTGAAAATAGCAAGGATTGTTTTGAAATAGAACAATTAGCTAGAAGCCATCTACCTACTCAAATGTATTTCTTGTGCATTTTTATTCCTTTGACATTGTTGACTTACCATTGATTTGGTAAGCAACCCTATCTTTGGATGTAAACAGGACGGGTGTGGGTCATCGTATAACCATGATAGCAATGTTGCCAAGTATCTTAGCATGTTTGAGGGACCAAGATCATTTTGTTTTAGGCAACCTTTGTATAGAGTCATCGAGGGACTATGATCTTATTTTGTTTTGTTTTGCCAAGATACTTTGCGTGTGTAACATGGCCATTTTATTTTAGACAACCAAGTGGGAGAAACCCTAAGGGTGCTTGTGTGAAAAGTGTGTCATTTTACATGCTTTTGATTTGTCTTGAATTAGGGTTTTTCTATTTGTTTTATTTTGGTTCTTGTCATGCAAAACCCTAGTTTACTAATCATGGTATAAAATCGATAAATTGCGTAATTGTAAACTAAGCTATTACAACAATTATTATGGAGGGGGGATACAAGTTTTGAATGGGGATTTTGCACAAATATAAACCTAAATATATTATTACAACCCAATCGAATATTGTGCAAATTAAATAAATATACAAATATTTAAAATGCAATGCAAATGTATTTATGTAAAAATGTTTTGTGTTTGTTTTTTGAATGAGAAAATGATTTAAATTAACCCTAAAAAATAAGGAAAAAATAGTATTATTTTTGGAGGGGTGAAACCCTAATTTTTTAATTAAAAGAAAATAACGTTTCTTATTATTATTTTTCACATTTTGTATAAGAAAATAATAAATAATATTATACCTAAATATTAAAAATTAAATGTATGTAGAAAATAAGTATTTATGAGTATAAATAATATTATAAAAAATATTAAGTATTTTTTTATTATATTTACAAGTTATTTAAGAAAATAAGTTCTATTTATCAAAATAAACTATTTTTCATGTGAGAAAATAATTAAAAAAATAAAATAAAAATGTGAAAATAAATAAATTACTTTTTGGTATTTTTATCATTTAGAAAAAATAAGCAAAAGTATTAAATATGAAAATATAAAGAAAATGCAAAAAAATTATAAAAAAAAATAGTCAAGGGGGTGTAAAAGTAAGTCAGGAGGTGCAAATAGCAAAACCAAAAAGGCCAGGCGCCAAAAAAAGCCCAGAACACTACTTCGTCCCTGTCCTTGGTCATCTCCTTCGCGCGCCATAGTTCAAACCTGTAACTTTCAGATGCTTGCACAAAAACAAAAACTTATAACATGAAACATGTGGCATTTGATCTCACGATTTCAACCATATAAAATTTGTAACCTAACTATCAAAGATCAGAGAGAATTTTGGCAGCCCTAATTCGTGACCTAACTTTTTCAGCATTTTCAAACTTCAAATTCTCTCAGCATAGTTAATATAAATGGAAAGTATGCATATGTACAGCTTCACCATGTTATGGACTACATTTTTTCTTCACAAATTGTGGCTTGAAGATGCCTATTCAGAGAGATAGAGTTTAAGAAATATACCTCCTTCAGCTGGATTTGGATAGAGCAATGTAGGGACTTTAATGGAGGCTTGAGGATTGTTTGAGCTTCCTTGAACTTCCCTAGAGCTAATCCAATGCTTACTTTGCCTTGAGGATGGCTGGATCTCTTTGCACAAGTCAAGCTGCAAGCTTCAAGATTGAAAATGGCAAAGGATGAAACAGGGGTTACAGAACCAGGGTGATGGCTGGGATTGCTTTGGTATGATGTGTAGAAGGTGTTTGAAGTGTTAAAATACAAAACACACGAGTCAAAAATTAGTTGGCTTGGGTTTTGCAGAAATGCTGTGTTTGGACAGAAAAATGGTGTTTTTGAGTTTTGGGGAGTTTGAGCTTCAATCCAATCGTGCTAAGCCTTTCCACAACTTTTTATATTTGTAAAGAAATGATACAAAGTCCACTCCTTACTAGTTGTACAAGTTCTGACCTTTTGGCAACCTTTCTTGCATTTTAAGCAAAGTGAAGTGACCAATGCTACATGCTTGTACTAGCTAGCTTAAGGGCTGCAAAGAACTTATACAAATTGCTTAAGACCAGTGTGAATTTCTTGCACCAAAGGGACAGGTCCAAGGCTCAAGATTGACAAAGTTGCAAAAGTTGCACTTTATGAAAATGGCATTGTGAACTTTTGGCCAAAAATGGAATTATCTCTTGTACAAAGCTCCAAAAGCAAAAATAATGCCTTTAGCTTCTGAGTTTGCATTTAATTATGGAGTGTAGAGTGAGTTTAGGACCTGTAAAGAAAGATTCAAACATCATGGATTGGATTTGCAACTTGATACTTTGTAAAAATGGCTTGATCAAAAGTGATAAAATGCCAACTTCCCTTCTTCGATTCTCCCTACTCAAAAATGATCTTGGAGAGTTCTTGGATATCTTGGAAAGTTTGAAATGTTCTCTATAATCCATGTTTGAAATGAATTTTGAGATACCTCTTGGAACTAGGTGAAAAATGTCCATGAAGTTGGGTTAAAAACCTGCCTAAATTAGGGCAAAATTGCACTGTTATTTAGTTCATGGACCTATATTCACAAATTCATAACTTGAGATACAAACATCTTTTGGGAAAAGTTTGTGAACAAAAGTTGTAGATTTCATGGAGGACTACAACTTTCATGTTGGAAGCTTTCTTTGAATCAAAATGCATCATGGTGAAAAAGTGGTGAAAAGCTAGGAAAAAATAAGAAAATTTCCATACTTAGAAAAATTCTGTTATGAAAATTTTCAAATTCAAAACCCTAATTTTCAAAATTGGTTTTCTTGGTGAACAAGTTTCATATTTTGACATATCTTGATGAATTATGACCCTTGGCACTTGATTTTTACCAAAAAGTCAAAGTTGACTTTTCAGTGTACAGTTAACTTTTGATCAGTTGACTGCAAAATTCATTTGTCAACCCAATGAACTTGAGATCTTTTGAACTATGTGATTAGGTCAAGATGATGCCATTGAACGCTTGAAATCATGTTTGAACCCAATTGGTCATTGGCTAGGTTAAAAATTAGAAATTGCCCTTTCTCAGTCAAAACCCTAATTTTGACCATTTTGCCCTTTTGATGGTTTGATCAAATTTCTTGAGGAGTTGTGATCCAAACTTGATCAAATGGTACATATGAGTCTAAAATGTTGATGTGGATAAAAAATTATGAAGTTTGACTGTAAATTGGCCATGGTTGACTTTTTCCCCAATACAACTGATTTTTAGGTCAACTGTCCAATTGACTGATAAAAAATATGGTTCAAGGCTTGAAACTTAGCATGAGAAATCTTAGGGGTCCAAGATGATGTATGAAAGTTACATGAAGCATTGGTGGCCCAAAAATCCTTGTGCAAACTCAAATCCTAATTTTGGGTGATCAGTGCAAGATGAGATGTGTTGAGCTGACCAAACCCTAATCTTGTCTTGAGTCAAAGAAGTCTTGTGAGAAAAAATATTGATAAATGAGAGGGAAAATTTTGGGGTACAACAGTTGCCCCTGTTCAATCTTCTTGAACCTGAAGAGTTAGATTGGCAAGCTTTGTCGTTCGTGACTCGAAGGGAAAAGATGATTGGACACTAGAGTGCCCATAAATTTTCACTCGACAAGGTGTAGTTGAGGGAATGGGCTTAAAGATTCAATTTGGAGAGGTGATAGAATCTTGTTGGAGATGGGATTATAGATGCCATCCAAGAATGTTTGCTGAATTGTAAGTTGTAAGTCAGAAGAATAAGTATCAGAATGGTATCCGCGTCTGGAACATATCTGAACTGTATCTGGAGACTGAAATCTGAATGAGCAATAGAATAGCATTCCGTGTCTGGAGCGTATCCGAGTTGTATCTGAATGTTGAAGTCTGAATAAGTAACATAATGGCATCCGTGTCTGGAGCGTATCTGAACTTGAAATCTGAATAAGGGCCAGAATGGCATCCGTGTCTGGAGCGTATCTGAACTTGAAATCTGAATGAGCATCAGGATGGCATCCGTGTCTGGAGCGTACCTGAACTGTATCTGAAAGATGAATATGAATAAGTGGAAGAATGGCAACCGTGTCTGGAGCGTATATGAACTTGAAATCTGAAAGAATCTGAATGAGTAACAGAATGACTTCCGTATCTGGAGTGTATCTGTATTGTATCATGATTGCATATTGTTAAACGGTAGCTGTTAATCTTATCCTGAAGAGGGTAAACTGTTAGCTGAAGCACAAAGTTAAGATGCATGAAATATATGGTGCAATATATGTACTTTGTCAATGTTTATGATATATGGATGCAATGTATGCGCATGTAAGCTGATTTGTTATATTTTTGAGGAAAATAAATCCTTGACTGCTGTCGGGGACAATAAATCTTTGATTGTTGAGGATATGTGGGTTCTTCATGTCTTGAAGTTGGAGTAATGACAAAAATTCTATTGCGAGCAGCGCCCTATACTGCTTGAGTAATCTGCTTGGGGAATCCAGAGAATTTTGATGACTTCTACTGGGGATTACACAATGGGAATCCTTGTTCTACTGGGGAATAAAGAAAACTCTGTGGGAATAAAACTTATTCCTGTTTGGAAAAAGTTCAGGAGTTTCGGTCATCTTCCACTCTACTGGGGAATTATCCTAGTGTTGGGGAGAGACAAAAGTTAAACTGTTATCCGGTTGATTTTCGGGCTTCAAGATAACTTGCTGGGGATTTTGGAGAAACTGAAAGGTTTCTGCCGAGGATTGGTAGTTTGAAATTTTAGCTCCGCTGGGGATCTTAATGATATACTGTAGGGATTGCTCATGAAATAGCCCAAAGACGTTTCCCTATTCTTTCAACCTGTCAGTAATTGTTCTTTTCCATTTGGTTTATTTGTAAACAGTAATTATGTTCAAATGCATATGTTCATTAATGAATCATTGGACGTTTTTGCAAATAAAAACACAAGTGTAAAGAAAAAGGAAAATAGTTTTCTGTACTTTGAAAGAGATATCTTTGTATTTACTTTGGATAAGTGTTTTGTACAAAGGTGATAGACATCCTAGTAAGATGATGGTGTCATAAAAGTAAGAAAAATTTATACAAAGAAAGATAGTTATGTGTAAAAATCCCATGGGGTTCCCATTCCGCTATAGCCTTCGTATCTCTGAATATCTTGTCCATTCGTTGCTTCGTCCGAAGATGATTGAATTGATCAGAAGCTCAAAGTTTATCAGTGAAGAGATTATCCTTAAAGTGATCCGACGAGACATAATCATACGCTTTAATTCCCTAACTTTTTCCTGGACCGTCCTTTCGGGTTTTCAGTTAACCGAGAAACCCTTTTTTTCCCAAGTCGCCCTTTCGGGTTTTCAACTAGCCGAGTGTACAGATTTTTTTTTATTTTATCCCTAATTTTTACCCGAGCCTTTTTGGTTCGCTGGGATGCCCTTGTTTTGCCTAGGTGTGTCAACCTAGCGGGTCTCTTATGCGTAGTATCTTTTGACTATGTCTGCGTTTGCAGGGTGTGGTGGGTCGTCACCGTCCATGGTGGTTAAGATCATTGCCCCACCAAAAAAGATGTTCTTGATTACAAATGGTCCTTCATAGGTAGGAGTCCATCTGCCCCTGGGATCACTTTGTGGCAAGATAATGCGCTTGATCAATAGATCTCCAACTTGATATATCTGGCGTCTGACTTTCTTGTTGAAAGCCTTGATCATCCGCTTTTGATACATCTGACCATGGCAAACAGCAGTAAGCCTCTTTTCGTCAATTAAGTTCAGTTGATCAAGCCGGGTCTGGATCCAATCGTCTTCACTCAAACCTGCATCCTTCATTATTCTTAAAGAGGGGATCTGAACCTCGATAGGTAGAACAACCTCCATGCCATAAACCAAAGAATAAGGTGTTGCCCCAGTTGATGTGCGAGCCGTGGTACGGTACCCATGGAGAGCAAATGGTAACATCTTATGCCAGTCCTTGTAGGTGACTGTCATCTTCTGTATGATCTTTTTAATGTTTTTATTAGCAGATTCGACTACACCATTCATCTTTGGCCGATAGGGGGATGAATTGTGATGTTGAATCTTGAACTGCTCGCACAAGGCGGTAATCATAGTATTGTTAAGGTTTGTACCGTTATTAGTGATGATCCTTTCAGGGATGCCGTACTGACAAATAAGATTCTGCTTGATGAAGTGGGCAACAACATTCTTAGTAACGGATGCGAAGGAAGCTGCTTCGACCCACTTGGTGAAATAGTCAATGGCCACCAGAATGAAGCGGTGTCCATTGGATGATGTAGGCTTGACCTCCCCAATCATGTCGATTCCCCACATAGCGAAGGACCAAGGAGTTGTTAAGACATTTAGAGGAACCGGAGGCACGTGCACCTTGTCTGAATAAATTTGACATTTATGGCAGGTCCGGGAGTGTTGATAGCAGTCAGCTTCCATGGTAGACCAGTAATAGCCTGCCCTTAGAATTTTCTTCGCCATCGTATGCCCACTAGAGTGAGTGCCAAAGGTACCTTCATGCAATTCAGCCATGATATTTTCAGTTTCAATCTTGTCCATACAACGGAGCAGAATAGAATCATGATTACGTTTGTACAGGATGCCATTTCTTAGGAAGAACTTAGCTGAGAATCTCCTTAAGAACTTTTTGTCATTGACTAAAGCTCCTTCTGGATATTCTTGAGCCTCGAGATACCTTTTGACTTCATGAAACCACGACTGGTCCATTACTTCTTCGGTATTAATCTCATGATAGTGTGCTGGTTTGTCCATCCATTCAATGGTGATCCGGGGAGCCTCATTATCCCAATTAAGTTTAAACATAGATGACATTGTAGCTAGAGCATCTGCTAGCTGATTTTCTTCTCTCAGGAAATGCTCGAAGGTAATCTGCTCGAAATGTGGTAACAATGTCAAAACATGTTCTTTGTAAGGGATGAGGTTTGGATGCTTAGTGTCCCATTCTCCTTTGATCTGATTGATGACCAAATCTGAATCCCCAAACACATCTAAAGATTTGATTCCCAAGTCTATGGAAGCCTTGAGTCCAAAGATGCATGCTTCGTACTCTGCCATGTTGTTCGTACAGTTGAAGAAAAGTCTGGCAGTGAAAGGAGTATGGCATCCTTCTGTAGATATGAGCATAACACCGATACCATTACCAAGTGAATTGGATGCCCCATCAAAGTACAAGGTCCATCGGGATCCTTGTTCAGGTCCGTCATATGGCCTGATCTCTTCACAGTGGTCCAATGTCATGATGTCTTTGTCAGGGAAGTCAAACTTCATGGATTGATAATCTTCTACAGCTTGATGGGCTAGATGATCAGCTAGCACACTGCCCTTTATAGCTTTATGGGTTGTGTACTGTATGTCATATTCTGTTAGGATCATCTGCCATATAGCTATCCTTCCAGACAGAGCAGGCTTCTCAAAGATGTACTTTATTGGATCCATCTTAGATATCAACAAAGTGGTATGAGTCAACATATATTGTCTTAGCCGGCAAGCAGCCCATACCAAAGCGTATCAAGTTTTCTCGAGCAGTGAATATCTGGTTTCAAAGTCGGTAAACTTTTTTCTCAGGTAATAAATAGCGTGCTCTTTTCGGTCAGACTCGTCATGCTGCCCCAATACGCACCCCATTGAATTTTCTAAGACGGTCAGATACATGATTAGCGGTCATCCTTCGACTGGTGGCATCAAGACAAGAGGCTCTAGTAAATACTCCTTTATTCTATCGAAAGCAATATGACATTCATCATTCCACTTGACTACTTGATCTTTCTTCAACAGCTTTAAGATTGGTTCACAAGTAGACGTTAGGTGAGAAATGAATCTGGCAATGTAGTTTAGGCGTCCCAAAAAACCTCTGACTTCCTTCTCAGTGCGAGGAGCAGGAATTTCTTGTATCGCTTTAACCTTGGCAGGATCAACCTCAATGCCTTTATTGCTGATAATGAAACCTAAGAGTTTACCGGACCGGACTCCGAATGTGCACTTGCTTGGGTTCAATCTTAGCTTGTACTCCTTCAATCTGACAAACAGCTTTTGCAAGTGATCAAGGTGTTCTTCTTCAGTTTGTGATCGGGATATCATGTCATCTACGTAGACCTCTATCTCATGATGTATCATATCATGAAACAAAGCTACCATGGCGCGTTGATAGGTTGCCCCGACATTCTTCAGTATGAATGGCATCACTTTGTAGCAGAACGTACCCCACTGTGTGACAAATGTAGTTTTCTCCATGTCCTCAGGTGCCATTTTGATCTGGTTATAGCCTGAGAATCTGTCCATGAAAGAAAATACTTTGTGCTGAGCTGTATTGTCAACCAGGATGTCGATGTGTGGAAGTGGAAAATCATCTTTAGGGTTGGCCCTGTTTAAATCTCTATAATCCATGCACATTCTTACTTTGCCGTCCTTTTTAGGCACGGGAACAATGTTGGCCACCCATTGAGGATAGGAAGTAACATCCAAAAATCCTGCATTGAACTGCTTTATAACTTCTGCTTTGATCTTCTCGGACATGCCAGGTCTCATGCGGTGGACTTTTTGTTTCACTGATGGGCAGTCTTCTCTTGTGGGTAGACGGTGTACCACAATGTCTGTATCGAGTCCCGACATGTCTTCGTATGACCAGGCAAAGATCTCAACATAATCATTCAATAGCTGAATTAGGCGCTCCTTGACACTCGGCTCTAGATTGACACCCACTCTGATTTCCTTTTTATCCTCCGCGATACCCAAGTTGATTGTATGCAACAACTCCTCATGAGGCTGGATTTCTCTTTCCTCTTGCTGTAATAATCTGGCCAATTCCCCTGGCACCTCACAATCTTCCTCACCTTCGTATTCGGCTTGGTAGATCAGATATTCAGAGTCACTAAAGGCTATAGCAGTATCATTACCCATGGGATCCAGAATGGAAGGGTACCTGCATTTGTAAGTGTGGGTGTGTGTAAGGGTATAGCCATCTTAAAACAATAAAATGTAAAAGAAAGGCAATGAGCATAAAAGGTTTCTTGTGAAAAAGCGTCCATGATTCATTGAATGACATATGTAGATGAAATAAAAACCCTTACAAATGGACCATTGTGCCTCGGGTAAGACACAAGGTTTTTAAAGTGCGAATTGTTTGTGAATTATTACAAGTCCAACATAAATGTAAAAGATAAATTACTGAGATATGAAAGTTATCGGGACAAAGTCTTTGGCTTCCCAGTTACAGAGTCCTCTGCTGACAGTAGGAAATATCCAATCTTCCAAGATGCCATCCTCTTCATTGTCTTCTACTGCATTGACGCTTTGGTTGCTAATCTTCACAGGTGGTCCCCTAGCACGGGCACGTCGCACAGCCTTCTGACCATTCGAAGTAAACCCCAAGCCAAACTTGTCTGATTTGTACGGAATGTCTGGAAGCTTCCCCCAGATGGTGCATCCCCCTTCTTCCACTACTGCCTTTGCATCCTTTAGAGATGACATCCGAGGTGGAGGTCTTGTGATCTTAGGAATCGAAGATACCGCCTTGGTCTCTGCTACTTCTGGAGAGACTTCTTCAAAATGTTAGAAAGGAGTCTCTATGAACTCGCCATCCAACTCTACATATCGGAAAGAATTTAGATGACTAATCATGTACTCCTCCTCCCCATGGACAGTTATGATCTTCCCTTGGACCGAGTACTTTAGCATCTGATGCAAGGTAGAGGTGACAGCACCAGCATTGTGGATCCAGGGGCATCCCTGAAGTGGTGAAAAACACAAGAAGGGGGGGTTGAATTGTAAAACTGAAATCTAAAGCAATGAACAAGATATTTTTATCCTGGTTCGTTTGATCTCAAACTACTCCAGTCCACCCGTCAAGGTGATTTCGCCTCTCTCCAACGAGGTCTTAATCCACTATATTCAACTGAATATTACAGACTGCTTTAACAACTGCTAAAGCCTTCTTGATTCAAACCACAACCCGGTTTGTCAAGGTAACACTTTCTTACAAAGAGATAAAACTATGTGTGTGGATGTTTTCTACAAAACTGTATCACAACTGTGATGTATACACAAATTGAAGCTTAGAAACTAGATTGCTAAACAGTAATGGAATATCAGAGTGTGTGGTTTAGCAAAACTGAGAGAACGAAGATTATGGTTTAGCTTTTGTGCGTGTAGAGATTTGGAGAGCATTAGCCATTTCAATCTTCAAAGCCTTGTTTATATAGCACTGAGATGATGAACGTTGGATGCAATATTCTTGATTCAATGCTAATAACAAGCTTTCCTTATTGAGAAGATCTTGTCTGGAATGAGGCCGTTGGAATTAATTTGCTTTCAATGCACAGTACCGTTGCTTACTTAATGCAAGTTCTGGCTTGGCTCATTCTGACTCTGCTTCGCTGCTGATGAACTATTGTGTTTCTTTATCAGAGTGTTGAGTGCAGTCTTGTTCATCAGGCTTCAGCATGTACGTGAGTTGATCATCTGATTTTGACATTCTGATGTAGCAACTTCTGATGCTGGTGTCTGAAATCAAGTTCTGATGCTGAATAGATGTGATCTTGTGCTTATATCAATCAGAGTATCTGCAAGTCAGAACATAATAATTTTAGGCAGCAGATAGTTCATACATGAAACTTATAAATACTATATCTTTTCACTTTGTTATCATCAAAACTTAAATATAGGGTAGTAGATTCAAACTTTGTTCTAACAATCTCCCCCTTTTTGATGATGACAAAAACTAGATATTTTAAATGAAAATAACGTGAAAAGGTATCTGGAATATGTATCAGAATAAGAAGCAAAAGAATAAGGAGTAAGGAGATACTCCCCCTGAGTTTATTACTTCCCTTTGATTATACGTGTTCTTCAGGATCAGATCTTTTTGCCTTTCTTTGAACATCAGAGTATCAGAGTCTTTGACTTATCAGAAGCTTTATGTCAGAGCAGAGCTTCAGAGCTTATCTTGTCAGAGCTTTGCTTTGGATCAGAATATTAGAGTGGATCAGAACTTCATAGTGATCAGAGCTTCTAGTCTTCAGAGTGTCCAGGAGCTTCCTTGTGCCTGTAGACTTTAAGCAAAACAGAGAAAAAACATTTCAAGTAATAAAGTTAGAATGTTTGAGAATTTCTGTCTAGTCAGCCGTTATTGATTAAAATATCATTCTTGTTCTCCCCCTTTTTGTCAGCAATCAAAAAGTGTTGGTGATGTGCTAAAACAATTAAGATCAGAAAAACTAATCATATTAAGATAGTTCAGAATCAAAACAAGAAAATATTACAAAACATAATCAAACAGTACATCAAAAAATCAAGGAAAACATGAAAAAGGTCATGCATGAAAAAAAAAAAAGGACTAAGGTTGAGGAGGCAAGCGTGTGAACAGGTTCTCCAGCATGGCTTGGATCTTTTCAGCAGTCTCATTCTGCTTATGCACCATGCTGACAACAGTGTCAATCTTGCTGTCCTGCACATCCATTCTCTCTTTCATCTTCTGATCGCTTTCATCCATCCGCTGCTGCAGACGCATGTCATTCAGCCTTAGTTCTTCCAGAGTCTGCCTGTCCAAGGCAGCTTGAGAAGCATCAGAAGCAGGAGGCTTCTGAGAACTTTCAGCAACATCCTCTGCTTGACTTTCTTCAGCGTGAATGGTATTGTCTTCTTCTGATGATTGCACCTTTGCAGCTTGCTGTTTCTCAGACCAAGGTTCACTGTCCAGAGGGAGCACGTCCTCTTTCAGGAGCTGACTTCCAACTTCATTCAGAAGCTTGCTGAAATTTTGTTGTGCCTGCTCATAGTTGATATCCTGCAACTTGAGGGCTTCAGCACGTACCTAAAGTCTGAATTGTGACCAGAGCTGATCAGAAGCAGCTGGGTCAATCATTCCAGGACAGACTTGCTTCAAAGAAGCAATCCATTGCAGCACACCTGTTTCAAAATTCATAATACCAGAGCCAACATCTGGTTGCTGTGGTTTTGGGATGGCAATTTTGTGTTTTAGATCAGCAAGACGGTCAAGACTGGTTAAGTCTATGAAGGTCCTGCTGGGGTTTTCAGAGGTTTTCTGAGAAGCTGTTTGTTTTGGAGAAGGAGTATCAGAGTCAGATATTACGATTGGATTGGGTGGTGTTTTGGGAGTATTTGGTGGTGTCGATTCTGATGAGGATGGTAACTGGGGCATGATAACAGTTGTTCCATATGGCAGCTGGATTGCCAGCGGTGATGGTTGAGGTGAATGAGGTTCAGATTGATGAGGGGAAGGAGTTTCAGAGTGGTGAAACTCTGTTTGTGGTGATGGTGGATTAATTTCTGGTTGGGGAGAGGGAGTTGGAATCTCTGATTGCTCAGGGATCAGAGGTTCTTCTGAGAGTGGTTGTTGTTGTTCTGGTTCTTCAGCAGATTGCTGTTGTTCTGGTTGTGGAGGAGGAACATTTTGTGGTTCAGAGTTTGGTTGATCATAGGTATGTTGATCAATATCATACAACACTTGGTTAAGTGCTGATGTTGTTGAAATTGTTGGTTGTTTGGGGTGTTTGGTTCTGGGTCTTCTGAGTTTTAATGCCTCAGAAGGGTCTTCTTCTTGTACAGTTTCATCTATGGTAGGGATGGGGATTGAGATTCTATGAGAGGTTTGAGGAGGGATAGATGCTGGAATAGTAGAAGAATTTAAAACAGGGGCAGCAGATGAATTACCTCTTTTCTTGGGAGTCTGCTGAGATGATCCTTCTGATGGCGCCTTCCTCTTCTTTGTCTTCTTTAGAGTCACTTCTGGTTGAGGTTGATGCAGATCTCTGGTATTCAGCTTTGGATCTGTACCATCTGCCTTGCACGCATCCAGGTACCTGAGAATCACCTCTGGTTTGGATTCAATTTCAGAAAATAACGGAAAATCACTCAGAGGCACTCTTCTGCTGGAGATATCAGCAAGGGGAGTAGCTCTGGGTTCCTTCTGAATATTCTCTATCAGCTTCATCTTTTTCAGGTTCTTTGCGTTCAGAGGTTTCCCAATTGCTGGTTCAATAATGCTTAGCTCTTGAGCTTCTATCAGATGCTCAATCAGCCTATTCTCTGTCAGAATATCTGATATCAACCTTCCAAAAGGTATCCAATCCCTCTTGGTTCTTTCTTCTTCCCTTGTTTCTTTCACACTTGTTCTGAGGTGGTTGAACAGGAAGTGAGCCAGATTGATCTTTACCTTCTGATCAATAAAGTAGATCAGAAACTGCTGATCCACATTTATGTAATCAGGAGAACTGGTTGGTTTCCTGTGGTTGAAGCACCCCAGAATAATCTTAGCCCACACTCTGCAATGATCCTTCAGATCTTTAATCTTGCTGCTGGGCATCCCAAGAGTGAAAATCCTGTCAGCTACCACACCTATATCAGCACATCTTTCAGCCATGTCCACACAACGGACGCCACCACCACTGTGACCGATTAGCCTTGCAATGTGATCTTCAGTAATCACAATCTTCTTCCCCATAACAAAGGAGGTGACTAGATGTGTTGAAGCCTTGGCGTGAATCCAAAATTCCTTGACCAGTATTGGGAATGTTGGTCCAACCAACCTATCGAAATACCTTTCCCACTTTTGAGCCCTAACTTCTTCAGTTAGGTCAAAACCGTTCTCCTTCAAGCTTTCAAAGTCAATGATTAATTCAGAAAGCACTTCAAGATTCTTCACCGGAGTGAGGAGAGTTCTGAGTGGCACTTGATATTGCTCAGATGATGCTTTCTTCTGAGTACCTGCAGAAACGCTGCTGGAGGTTGCCATGTTCACACTAAAAGGGTTTTGAGAATAAACTGAGGAAAATAGGTTGCAAGAGATGAACACAGAGATATGCAGAAAATGCTTGAGTATTAGTGAGAAAGCGTAAAGAATAAGAATGAGAGATTAATGTGCTTAAATAGAGTTTTCAAAACTATTTTGAAAAGATAAACGTTTTTAAGAGAGAGAAAAATCATGATTGCCATTTAAAAGCATGATTACTTTTCATTAAATGCTTGCTGATTTTGGGGGATTTGAGAAAGATACTTAAAAACGGTTACCAGACATGTGTCTCAATGCACCCAATCAGCGCTTTGCCTTCTCAGAAGCGTGCACGCGTTCTGCTTCAGAGATATACTGATGATTGGATGACACTTGTTTGATGTAGTGATCAGCACGTCTGTCTTTGAGCTTTAGACTCTCAGATCTTTAGACTTGCATCTGATACAATCTGCATGTTCTATCTTTCTGAAAGGAGATTGATCAGAAGTTCACAGTAAAATAATTACATTCTGAATGTAAATATATGGAATTAAAACATTTTCACTCTGGGCACACTTTCATGCTGAGATGTTTCAGAATGAAATTAAACCTATCTTCTGAAAGGGGTTTAGTAAAGATATCAGCCCATTGATGGTCTGTATCTATAAATTTTAAGTTCAAAATACCTTTCTGAATATAGTCCCTAATGAAGTGATGTTTTATTTCTATATGCTTAGCTCTAGAATGTAAAATGGGATTCTTACTTAAGCAAATAGCAGAAGTATTATCACAAAGTATAGGAATGTTACTCTTAAAAATCTGGAAGTCTTCAAGCTGACTTTTCATCCAGAGCATTTGTGTGCTACATCCTGCTGCTGCTATGTACTCAGCTTCTGCTGTTGACAGAGCAATTGTTGATTGCCTTTTGCTGGACCAAGAAATCAGATTTTCTCCCAGAAACTGGCAGCTTCCAGAAGTACTTTTACGTTCCACTCTGTCTCCAGCAAAATCAGCATCACAGTAGCCTACTAAGCTGTAATCACTAGATTTTCTATAAAACAAACCCAGATTAGTAGTACCTTTCAGATACTTGAAAATTTGCTTAACAGCTGTTAAGTGAGATTCTCTAGGATCTGATTGGAATCTAGCACAGATACAAACACTGAATAATATGTCAGGTCTTGAAGCCGTCAGATAGAGGAGAGAACCAATCATACCTCTGTAGACTTTCTGTTCTACATTTTTGCTTACCTCTTCTCTTTCCAGAATGCACGTGGGATGCATTGGAATCTTTGATGGCTTACATTCTGAGAGGTCAAATTTCTTCAGAAGATCTCTGATGTATTTGCTCTGATGAATGTAAGTTCCTTCTGGAGTTTGATTGATCTGAATTCCTAGAAAGAATTTCAGTTCCCCCATGAGGCTCATCTCAAATTCTGCCTGCATACACTTAGCAAATTTTCTTCCAAGAGAAGGATTAGTAGAACCAAAAATAATATCATCAACATAAATTTGACAGACTAAGATGTCACTCTTAAATGATTTACAGAATAGAGTAGTGTCCACTTTCCCTCTGGTGAATTCATTTTCCAGCAGAAAGTTACTTAGCCTTTCATACCAAGCTCTGGGAGCTTGTTTCAGACCATACAGTGACTTCTTTAGTTTGAAAACATGTTCTGGATGTTTTGTATTTTCAAAACCTGGGGGTTGGTGTACATAAACTTCTTCTGCTATATAACCATTTAAGAATGCACTTTTGACATCCATCTGATACAGAGTGATGCCTCTATTCACAGCAAATGAAATTAAAAGTCTGATAGATTCTAATCTGGCGACTGGGGCAAAGGTTTCTGTATAGTCTATCCCCTCTTGCTGACTATAACCTTGTGCAACCAGTCGTGCCTTGTTTCTGATGACTTCACCTTGTTCATTTAGCTTGTTTCTGAACACCCATCTTGTTCCAATGATGTTGAATCCTTTTGGTCTGGGAACGAGATCCCATACGTCGTTTCTGGTGAATTGATTCAGCTCTTCTTGCATTGCCAGAATCCAGTCATTATCCAGAAGTGCTTCATCAATTGAAGAAGGTTCAATCAGAGACACCAGTCCCATAAGTGTTTCTTCAGAGTTTCTGAAGCTTGCTCTTGTTCTGATTGGATCTTCCTTTCTTCCTAGGATAATCTCTTCTGGGTGATCCAAGCTGCTTCTGGGTAATCTCTTCTGAGGTTGATCAGCAGCTGTTGTAGGATTTCTAGCAGTGCTCCTTTCAGACATTGAAGGAATGTCTGTGTTGAGAGCTTCTGATGACTTGTCTTCAGAACCTGCAAATTCAATTTCTATACCTGCAAAAACTTCATTCTGCTTTGACTTTTCAGAGTCAAGCTTGTCATCAAAACGAACACTGATTGATTCTTCCACAATCTGTGTTTCTGTATTGTATACTCTGTACCCTCTTGAGAGTTCAGAGTATCCTAACATAATACACTTCTGTGCTTTAGAGTCAAACTTGTTCAAATAATTCTTTGTATTTAATATAAAGCAAGTACATCCAAATGGATGAAAATATGAAATGTTGGGCTTTCTATTCTTCCACAATTCATATGGAGTCTTTTCCAGAATAGGTCTTATTGAGATTCTATTCTGAATGTAGCACGCCGTGTTTATTGCCTCTGCCCAGAAGATCTTAGCAACGTTTGTCTCATTGATCATGGTTCTGGCCATTTCTTGCAATGTTCTGTTCTTTTGTTCTACAACTCCATTTTGTTGGGGAGTTCTAGGACAAGAGAAATCATGCAGAATGCCTCTGTCATTAAAGAATGACTCAAAATCTTTATTTTCAAATTCTCCACCATGATCACTTCTGACTTTAACGATTCTAAGATCCTTTTCATTCTGAACTTGGTTACAGAAGGTAACAAACACAGAGTGTGACTCGTCCTTGTGTCTTAAGAACTTTACCCATGTCCATCTGCTATAGTCATCTACGATTACTAACCCATACTTCTTACCACTGACTGAAGCAGTTTTAACTGGTCCAAATAAGTCAATGTGCAGAAGTTCTAATGGCTTAGAGGTAGAAACAACATTTTTGGATTTAAAAGAAGGTTTAGCAAATTTGCCTTTCTGACATGCTTCACATAGAGCATCTGAATTGAACTTCAAATTAGGAAGTCCTCTGACCAGATTGAGTTTGTTAATCTGAGATATTCTTCTCATACTAACATGCCCCAATCTTCTGTGCCAGATCCACTGCTCGTTGTTAACAGACAGAAGACATTTTACATTCTGACTCTTTAGTTCAGAAAGTTTGATTTTGTAAATGTTGTTTTTCCTCTTACCATTAAACAGGATAGTCCCATCTTTCTGACTAACAGCTTTACATGATTTTTGATTAAAGATTATATCATAACCGTTATCACTTAATTGACTTATAGATAACAGATTATGCATCAATCCATCTACTAGCAGAACATTATTAATAGAGGGAATATTTCCATTACCTACAGTTCCAGAGCCAATTATCTTTCCCCTCTGATTGCCTCCAAAGCCAACGTGGCCTCCAGGCTTAAGTTCCAGGCTTTGGAACATATGCCTTCTTCCCGTCATGTGTCGTGAGCAGCCAGAGTCCAGGTACCATGACTGGTGTTTCTGACTTGCTGCTAAAGATATCTCTTCAGTGTCTGATTCTGAGTCTGATTCAGAAGCTTCACTATCTTCTGAAATGTTAGCCATGAGAGCTATGTTTGCCCTTTCATCATCTGATTCTGAGTCAGCTTCAGACGAGTCAGAGTCATCCCATGTAGCCATGAGACTTTTCTTCTTCTCTCTTCCAAACTTCTTTTTGGGCTTTTCCCTCTGAAGCTTTGGGCAGTCACTCTTGTAGTGTCCTTGCTCATTTCACTCATAGCAGATGATGTCTTTGGTGTTTGGCTTTTTGCTACTGGAGGAGCCTTCAGATCTTCTGTATCCAGAGGAAGAATCTGTCCTTCTGTATCTGGAAGAAGACTCGTTCTGATCAGATCTTCTGGGATTCCTGAACTTCCTTTGTCTTTGCTTCCACAGTTGATTTACTCTTCTGGAGAGAAGGGAAAGTTCGTCTTCTTCTGATGAGGATCCATCAGATGTTTCTTCAACTGCCTGCAAAACTTTAGACTCAAATTTTTTGTTAGATTTTAATGCTAAAGGCTTACCTTGCTTCTGAGGCTCATCAGCTTCTAGCTCTATCTCATGACTTCTGAGGGAGCTGATAAGTTCCTCCAGAGTGATTTTGTTGAGATCTTTAGCTAGCTTCAGAGTAGTAACCATAGGCCTCCACTGCTTGGGTAAACTTCTGACGATTTTCTTGACATGGTCAGCAGTAGAGTATCCTTTGTCCAGAACTTTGAGACCAGCTACCAGAATCTGGAATCTAGAGAACATAGTTTCAATGGATTCAGATTCTTCCATTTTGAACGCCTCATACTTCTGAATGAGCGCCAGAGCTTTTGTTTCTTTGACCTGAAGTTTGCCCTCATGCGTCATTCTGAGAGAGTCAAAAATATTTTTTGCTGTGTCTCTGTTGGAGATCTTTTCATACTCAGTATAGGATATAGCACTGAGGAGGATGGTTCTGGCCTTGTGGTGATTCTTGAAGTCACGCTTTTGTTGATCAGACATTGTTTTTCTATCAATCTTCTGACCACTTGCATTCATAGGGTGCGTGTATCCATCTGTCACCATATCCCACAGATCAGCATCATGTGCCAGAAAGAAGCTTTCAATTCTGTCTTTCCAGTAATCAAAGTTTTCTCCATCAAAGACTGGAGGTTTGCCACTGAATCTGTCTCTGTCCTCATTGTTGTCATTGCTGATGTGAGAATTGTTTCCTGCCATTGTGTTTTTCTGACGCTGGATCTTGTACTGACACGGTTAAGTGTTTTAGCTCAGAACCAGGCGCTCTGATGCCAATTGAAGTGGTGAAAAACACAAGAAGGGGGGGTTGAATTGTAAAACTGAAATCTAAAGCAATGAACAAGATATTTGTATCCTGGTTCGTTTGATCTCAAACTACTCCAGTCCACCCGTCAAGGTGATTTCGCCTCTCTCCAACGAGGTCTTAATCCACTATATTCAACTGAATATTACAGACTGCTTTAACAACTGCTAAAGCCTTCTTGATTCAAACCACAACCCGGTTTGTCAAGGTAACACTTTCTTACAAAGAGATAAAACTATGTGTGTGGATGTTTTCTACAAAACTGTATCACAACTGTGATGTATACACAAATTGAAGCTTAGAAACTAGATTGCTAAACAGTAATGGAATATCAGAGTGTGTGGTTTAGCAAAACTGAGAGAACGAAGATTATGGTTTAGCTTTTGTGCGTGTAGAGATTTGGAGAGCATTAGCCATTTCAATCTTCAAAGCCTTGTTTATATAGCACTGAGATGATGAACGTTAGATGCAATATTCTTGATTCAATGCTAATAACAAGCTTTCCTTATTGAGCAGATCTTGTCTGGAATGAGGCTGTTGGAATTAATTTGCTTTCAATGCACAGTACCGTTGCTTACTTAATGCAAGTTCTGGCTTGGCTCATTCTGACTCTGCTTCGCTGCTGATGAACTATTGTGTTTCTTTATCAGAGTGTTGAGCGCAGTCTTGTTCATCAGGCTTCAGCATGTACGTGAGTTGATCATCTGATTTTGACATTCTGATGTAGCAACTTCTGATGCTGGTGTCTGAAATCAAGTTCTGATGCTGAATAGATGTGATCTTGTGCTTATATCAATCAGAGTATCTGCAAGTCAGAACATAATAATTTTAGGCAGCAGATAGTTCATACATGAAACTTATAAATACTATACCTTTTCACTTTGTTATCATCAAAACTTAAATATAGGGTAGTAGATTCAAACTTTGTTCTAACAGTCCCAACAGACAGGAATAAGAAGGACGGATGTCCATCACGTAGAAGGTTGAGTTGAAAACCTGAGTTCCCACCTTTATTGGGATGTCCACCTCCCCTTGGACCATCCTCTTCGAACCATCAAAAGCTCTCACCACTATATTGCTGGGTTTTAAAGTTAGCCCATCGCAGTCCAATCTATCAAGGGCTTTCTTCGGCAAGACGTTCAAAGATGATCCCGTATCAACCAAGACATGAGCTAAGGTTGTTCCTCTACACTCCACTGAGACATGTAATGCCTCATTGTGATTTCTCCCTCTGGGTGTCAAGTCAGCATCCGAGAAGCCCAGGCTATTATCAGCTGTCAAACTGGCCACACAGTCCTGGAACTGGTCAGCAGACATCTCTTGCGGCACATGAGCTGTCTTCAGAAATTTTACCAAAGCTTTGGCATGTGCTTTAGAGCACAACAGTAGGGCTAGCATAGAGATCTTGGAAGGGGTCTGCCCCAACTGTTCAACCACATCATAATCACTCTTCTTAATTATCCTCAGGATTTCTTCCATCTCCTTCTTAGATGTTTCAGGAATAACTAGTGATTGAGCCTTCGTCTGGACAGGCTCCTCTTGAACGTTCTTTCCTTTATTTTCGGCAGTGGAAGTAGGGATAGGAATTGTATTGTCTTCATCGGTGGGTACACTTGCAGGTACAATCACTGGTACAGAGGTAATCTTTGGAACGGCCACGGGTCCGAAGACTGCTTTTGGAGGAGCAATCTCTGGAGAGAATATCCTACCACTGTGGGTGATCTTGCTAGTTCCGACAATATTGCTAATGTCGGAATTGTCCTCTTCGGAGCTTTCTTCTTCGACAGTCAGTTCATCCTGTTTAATACCATGGTAGTAGATTTCTCCACCATAATTCCATGGTACTGTTTTATCTGATTTGTATGGGGCGGGCCCAGGCATTGTAATCTTAAGCGGAGTAGTTTTTGGAGCAGGTGTAATCCTAACGGGTCTTTTAGGGGCCCTGGAAAGATTGGCGTAGATGGTTATTATTGAAACTTCTTTCACTGGAACGGGTGAAATAGGAGCATTCTCAAACAAAATTTCTTGGTTATCCATCAGTCGTTGGATACCTTTCTTCAACAGAGGGAATTCAAATGGTGAGGATAGGCAAGCATGGCAATCTTTGTCACAACCTGGGGAAATACCAGCTTTCAACAAATTCAACTTGATAATCGGGATCAGCGTTAACAATTTATGCACAGTAGCAACAAACAAGTCTTCTTCAATAGCGTTGGCATTGTGACCATGCCTAGGCATTGGAGAGGAAATAACATTCGGTTTCTCAGGCGCTTCAAACTCAACTTCCTTTGCATCTATCAAGTCCTGAATTTTGTTCTTCAGAGCCCAACAGTTGTTGGTGTCGTGCCCTAGACTTTCAGAATGGTACGCGCATCTGGCGTTGGGATGGTAATATGGAGAAGTAATATTAGGATTCTTTGGGGCCTCTTTTAGTGTAGCCAGATTCAACTTCAGAAGATGTGGTAGAACTTGGGCTGGAGTCATGTTAATCTTGGTAAATTGTCGAACTGGCCTTTCTACCCTTTGCTGATTAGTTCTTGGCTGGTCTGATGCAGGCTTCGGAATAATAACGGCCCCCACCGTTGGTTGGCACTCAGTTCTTCCTTGATTCCTCTGTGAATAGTCAGCAGATACTTCCTTTCTTCCAGTGAAGGGCTTTTTTACAACTGTTGAGGCTGACGCGTCCTTTTGAATCTTCCCACTTCTTATACCATCCTCCACTCTTTCGCCGATTAAAATTAATTCAGTGAACCCTGCAGAGGAACCCACAATCAGATGATTGAAGAAAGGACCTGATAGAGTTCCCAAGAACATGTCCACCAACTCCCTCTTAGATATAGGGGGTTGCACCCTTCCGGCTAGGTCTCTCCACTTTTGGGTGTAATCTTTAAAGCCCTCATTGGAAGCCATAGCCATACTATGTAGCTGAGTACGGGTAGGCTCCAAGTCGGCGTTGTATTGATACTGTTTATAGAAATATGCCGCCAGGTGTTCCCAATTGTGGACATCAGCCCTTTCTAATTGGTAGAACCAATTAAGTTGCGTTCCTGATAAACTGTCTTGGAAAAAGTGGACCCACAGGTCTTTGTCGGTAGAATGTGGTTGAATCTTCCTGACATAGGATCTGAGGTGAATTTTGGGACAAGACACCCCATCATACTTGGAAAATAGTGGCAGTTTAAACTTTGGAGGGATTACAATTCCTGACACCAGCCCTAACTCCTCAAAATCTAGCCCAATTACTCTCTGGATTTCCATAGCGCTTAGTCGTTCTTCAAGGTGTTTATATTTGTCATCAGCCGGAGGGTATTGTTGTTCAGAGTAGTCCTCCTCTTCCTCTTCTTCTTCAGAATCTGATGGTACTGTCGTTTCTTTTCCTTTTCTTTCCCCCTCTTCAGATGTTGTTGGAAATTCTAAGGTCCTTCTGGCTTGTCCCTGAAATCTTCTGCCCATGATTACCACACCAGTTGACTTCTTCTTCTTTTTCTCTTTTTCTTTTTCTAGCAGAGTCTTTAGCTCCTCCTGCCCCTTGGCTAAGGTCATGAGTAACTGTTGAAATTATGAGTTCTGAGCTTGTAAGTCTTTGACCGTTTGTTCGATATCCATCTTGCTGAAATAAACAGTAGAAGAATGAGGAAACTTGTTGCAAAAACCTGTTTATGTTTATGATGAATGATATGTATTCATGCAATGCTTTCAAGGATTTAGAAATTCAAATTTGTTTTAAACAAAAAATAAACATACGTTATATTAATAAAATAGAATTTCAGTACATCAATGCCCCTTGGGCAAAATAATACAAAATTCTAAGGTAAAAAGACATTGCGCATCCTCTTTGGTGTAATGTAGGTGTTGAGAGTATGCTCTTCATGAAGTAGCCGAGTGAGTTCCAAAACCTTCTTCTCGCTTGCATAGAATTGGGCTTCGAAAGTATCGCGTTCTTCTTTGAGCTGTATCCAACCCCTTTGTAGGTCTTCGAGTGATGTCAGCATGTTAGGATGTAGGATGGTGTATGGAACCTCTCCTTCCTTAACAGGCTCTATAATCACTAGGATAATGGAGGGATAAGGCATCATAAGACTTTGGGTGCGGGTTCATACCCACTTGAAGTAAGGCTCAAGAGGGATGGAATTCTTGTGTCCCAAAGTCTTGCTATCCACCTTGTTTGGCATCCTCCAAGCTCGGATGAATCTCTGATGGAGTCTTTGATCGTCGTTGTCGTAGTCGAAAACCAATCCTTGAATCAACATGTCATGTGGGTCATCCCTTCCGGCATAACCAAACTGCCTTAGAGCCAAGCACGGGTTTTAGGTGATGCCTCCCCTAATGCCAAGTAGAGGGACATTATGGAATTCCCCATAACGGTCAACAATAATAACATTCTCTTTGGATCGAGAACACCAATGAATATCTGAATGGTTAAGTGTCATTAACCTTTGTGACCACCTCAAACCTTGCTCATTCTGCAATACTGATTGGGGAAGATGAGAAATAAACCATTTTGCCAGGAGAGGAGTACAACATATAAGAACACCTCTTTTTCTCATTGTACGAGTGTGAAAAGAGTGGAGGTATCCCCAAGCAATGTAGGTACCGGGTTACGAGACACGAAGATTTTGATAGCACTCACATCTATGAGTTGGTCAGGATTAGGGAACAAGACCATCCCATAGATGAGAAGAGCTACAATCTCCTCAAAAGCTTGCAAGTCTAGGGAATTCCAACAACTTTGAGCCTTCTTAAACAGAAACTTTGCCAAGAAGCCTTTGACACCACTTCTAGTTTCCCAATGAGTTGTGACATCAGATGAGTGCAAGTGCAAGGCTTGAGCAATCTCTTCTGGCTTTGGATCTCCTTCCGTACCGTTGAAGGGTAGTTGATTGAGAATAGGAATCCTCAGAAGTTGAGAGAATTCTTCCAAAGTAGGCACAAGCTGGTAGTCAGGAAATGTGAAGCAATGATGCAAAGGGTCAAAGAACTGGAAGAGAACCTTCATCGCATCCTCCTCTGTGTTGGAAGTGACCAAGTTGAGTATACGACCATATCTCTCGGTGAATGGAGAATTTTCAGGGATCCTTGAAGCTAGCTCCTTGAGTTGTGGAGGAATTCTTACAAGGTTGATTTGGATAGTTTTCCTGCGAAGTGAATCCATAACCTACAAAACAAGAACAAAGATGAATCTCCAAAATCCTTGAAATGGTTAGTGAATGCATATGATGTTCATGATGTCCATGGTGTTATGCACAAGTATATATGTACAAGCAAATCACACAAGTTCCTAGTTTAGGCTTGCATGGGGTTTCATAGGTAAGTACCCTCTTGAAGTTTAGTTGGCTCAACCTGTCCTAAAAATAGTAACCGGGTTATAAGGAGCTCAATATCACTGGATTGTTTCCTTGTTCATTGTTTCAATTCAAGCCTCTTTACTGGCGACCGAAATATTCCAAGGAACCAACCCTCAATGAGTGTAGTATCGAGTATCTACCAACTTCGAACTGCACCAAAGCCGGTCATCTCACTACATCCTAAAAGGCCAAGTTGGTCAAGTAAAGGTTCTAGAATTTCATTAGTGCTTCATGACATCACTCAGCGGCCCCGTATTCTCTTTGATTGACTCAAAGGCTACCGGTACCCACAAATATGTTGCACTAATATAGTTATTGCTTAGACCATGTTGGTATACCCCGCACAGTTTCCACAACGTATTTCTATTTACCTATAATGTTTCCCAAATCCGGGTGGAGGATTCAAACCCAAACAAAGAACCATAATTATAAAGCAAACAAGTCAAACAATTGTAAGAAACTAAATGTGATCTAAAACCCTAAGGTAACCCCACTTTTAGGATAATTCCCCAGCAGAGTCGCCAGTTCTGTGATGCGGTGGGAGAACTGTCTTGAGGTTTTGCGTCTGTGTTTGCAAATGTTGCGGTTAGCAAGATTCGCCACTGACTTTTCTTTTATCCAAAAGGAAAGGTGAAAAAGCACAGGAAAGACCTTTGAGATGTTTTCTTGAGTTCGGGGGGTAGATTATGAAAAGGGGAGGTGCTAGCACCCTTTTCATCCATGGTTTTCCATGGGCTCTTAGTTACTTGTTTAGATCACTTGCTTTACTTTGTTTTGTTTGAAATGGTGCTTGGTGTGGTTTTGAAAGTATTTTGAAAAGAGGCCACTCGTTTAGGCAATCTTTGTAATGATTCTCGTTTGTAAGAATGTATACAAAGATGTTTGTCTTTTGAAAATGTTTTCAATGTTTTGTAAGATGTTTTGAAATGTGTGTGTGTTTGTTTTTTTTGAAAATAGCAAGGATTGTTTTGAAATCAAACAAGTAGCTAGAAGCCATCTACCTACTCAAATGTCTTTCTTGTGCATTTTTATTCCTTTGATATTGTTGACTTACCATTTATTTGGTAAGCAACCCTATCTTTGGATGTAAACGGGACGGGCGTGGGTCATCGTATAACCATGATAGCAATGTTGCCAAGTATCTTAGCATGTTTGACGGACCAAGATCATTTTGTTTTAGGCAACCTTTGTATAGCGTCATCGAGGGACTATGATCTTATATTTGTTTTGTTTTGCCAATATACTTCGCGTGCGTAACATGGCCATTATATTTTAGGAAACCAAGTGGGAGAAACCCTAAGGGTGCTTGTGTGCAAAGTGTGTCATTTTACATGCTTTTGATTTATCTTGAATTAGGGTTTTTCTATTTGTTTTGTTTTGGTTCTTGTCATGCAAAACCCTAGTTTACTAATCATGGTATAAAAGCGATAAATTGCGTAATTGTAAACTAAGCTATTACAACAATTATTATGGGAGGGGGGATACAAATTTTGAATGGGGATTTTGCACAAATATAAACCTAAATATATTATTACAACCCAATCGAATATTGTGCGAATTATATAAATATACAAATATTTAAAATGCAATGCAAATGTATTTATGTAAAAATGTTTTGTGTTTGTTTTTTGTATGAGAAAATGATTTAAATTAACCCTAAAAAATAAGGGGAAAAATAGTATTATTTTTGGAGGGGTGAAACCCTAATTTTTTAATTAAAAGAAAATAATGTTTCTTATTATTATTTTTCACATTTTGTATAAGAAAATAATAAATAATATTATACCTAAATATTAAAAATTAAATGTATGTAGAAAATAAGTATTTATGAGTATAAATAATATTATAAAAAATATTAAGTATTTTTTTATTATATTTACAAGTTATTTAAGAAAATAAGTTCTATTTATCAAAATAAACTATTTTTCATGCGAGAAAATAATTAAAAAAATAAAATAAAAATGTGAAAATAAATAAATTACTTTTTGGTATTTTTATCATTTAGAAAAAATAAGCAAAAGTATTAAATATGAAAATATAAAGAAAATGAAAAAAATTTTAAAAAAATAGTCAAGGGGGTGTAAAAGTAAGCCAGGAGGTGCAAATAGCAAAACCAAAAAGGCCAGGCGCCAAAAAAAGCCCAGGACACTGCTTCGTCCCTGTCCTTGGTCATCTCCTTCGCGTGCCATAGTTCAAACCTGTAACTTTCAGATGCTTGCACAAAAACAAAAACTTATAACATGAAACATGTGGCATTTGATCTCACGATTTCAACCATATAAAATCTATAACCTAACTCTCAAAGATCAGAGAGAATTTTGGCAGCCCTAATTCGTGACCTAACTTTTTCAGCATTTTCAAACGTCAAATTCTCTCAGCATAGTTAATATAAATGGAAAGTATGCATATGTACAGCTTCACCATGTTATGTACTACATTTTTTCTTCACAAATCGTGGCTTGAAGATGCCTATTCAGAGAGATAGAGTTTAAGAAATATACCTCCTTCAGCTGGATTTGGATAGATCAATGTAGGGACTTTAATGGAGGCCTGAGGATTGTTTGAGCTTCCTTGAACTTCCCTGGAGCTAATCCAATGCTTACTTTGCCTTGAGGATGGCTGGATCTCTTTGCACAAGTCAAGCTGCAAGCTTTAAGATTGAAAATGGCAAAGGCTGAAACAGGGGTTACAGAACCAGGGTGATGGCTGGGATTGCTTTAGTATGATGTGTAGAAGCTGTTTGAAGTGTTAAAATACAAAACGCACGAGTCAAAAATTAGTTGGCTTGGGTTTTGCAGAAATGTTGTGTTTGGATAGAAAAATGGTGTTTTTGAGTTTTGGGGAGTTTGAGCTTCAATCCAATCGTGCTAAGCCTTGCCACAACTTTGTATATTTATAAAGAAATGATACAAAGTCCACTCCTTACTAGCTGTACAAGTTCTGACCTTTTGGCAACCTTTCTTGCATTTTAAGCAAAGTGAAGTGACCAATGCTACATGCTTGTACTGGCTAGCTTGAGGGCTGAAAAGAGCTTGTACAAATTGCTTAAGACCTGTGTGAATTGCTTGCACCAAAGGGATAGGTCCAATGCTCAAGATTGACAAAGTTGCAAAAGTTGCACTTTATGAAAATGGCATTGTGAACTTTTGGCCAAAAATGGAATTATCTCTTGTACAAAGCTCCAAAAGCAAAAATAATGCCTTTATCTTCTGAGTTTGCATTTAACTATGGAGTTTAGAGTGAGTTTAGTACCTGTAAAGCAAGATTCAAACAGCATGGATTGGATTTGCAACTTGATACTTTGTAAAAATGGCTTGATCAAAAGTGATAAAATGCCAACTTCCCTTCTTCGATTCTCCCTACTCAAAAATGATCTTGGAGAGTTCTTGGACATTTTGGAAAGCTTGCAATGTGATCTTTAATCCATATTTGAAATGAATTTTGAGATACCTCTTGGAACTAGGTGAAAAATGTCCATGAAGTTGGGTCAAAAACCTGCCTAAATTAGGGCAAAATTTCACTAAGTTATTTAGTTCATGGACCTATATTCACAAATTCATAACTTGATATCCATGCATATTTTGGGAAAAGTTTGTGAAGAAAATTTGTAGATTTCATGAAGGACTACAACTTTCATGTTGGAAGTTTTCTTTGAATCAAAATTCATCATGGTGAAAAAGTGGTGAAAACTTGGGGGAAAATAAGAGAATATGAAAATTTTCAAATTCAAAACCCTAATTTTCAAAATTGGTTTTCTTGGTGAACAAGTTTCATATTTTGACGTATCTTGATGAATTATGACCCTTGGAACTTGATTTTGACCAAAAAGTCAAAGTTGACTTTTCAGTGTACAGTTGACTTTTGATCAGTTTACTGCAAAATTCTTCTGTCAACCCAATGAACTTGAGATCTTTTGAACTATGTGATTAGGTCAAGATAATGCCATTGAACCCTTGAAATCATGTTTGAACCCAATTGGTCATTGGCTAGGTTAAAAATCAGAAATTGCCCTTTCTCAGTCAAAACCCTAATTTTGACCATTTTGCCCTTTTGATGGTTTGATCAAATTTCTTGAGGAGTTGTGATCCAAACTTGATCAAATGGTATATATGAGTATAAAATGTTGATGTGGATAAAAAATTATGAAGTTTGACTGTAAATTGGCCATGGTTGACTTTTTCCCCAATACAGCTGATTTTTAGGTCAATTGTCCAATTGACTGATCAAAAATGTGGTTCAAGGCTTGAAACTTAGCATGAGCAATCTTAGGGGTCCAAGATGATGTATGAAAGTCACATGAAGCATTGGTGGACAAAAAATCCTTGTGAAAACTCAAACCCTAATTTTGGGTGATCAGTGCAAGATGAGATGTCTTGAGCTGACCAAACCCTAATCTTGTCTTGAGTCAAACAAGTCTTGTGAGAAAAAATATTGATAAATGAGAGGGAAAATTTTGGGGTACAACAAGGAGCTTCATTTGAAGCGTTTGATCTGGGCCAGATGATCCAAGGGTATTGGATCTGGAGGCGTATGATGAGCGCGCTTGGTGTGGAACTACAGGATCTGCAATGAATAAATTTGGAAAATAGAAAACGTTGGACTTGGGATTCGAACCCAGGTCCCCTTGGTTACCAGCCTCGCCCTTTACCATTGCGCCACATGGTCATTCGTTATATAAATCAAGAATAATATATTATATTTCATAATCAATAGTAATAACAAAAACACGCGCAAAATTCAAACGACCCAACCAGGCTTTGACACGCAGCCATCTTCCCCAAGGGACTGGCGTTTTAGGCAAGGGGTTTTTACCTATGGACAGTGATGTAGCTATAAACCTGCATATCCAAAATCACAATCACACAATAAAAATTTAATCCAAGAATATAGATCAACTGGGTTTGATCTCGTGAGTACAATGGTACTCATCTTTTGCCCTGATTTTTCCTGAAACGAAAAACCCTAAAAAGAACCTTGAATCCATAACAATGGCATTCAGTAAAATATGCATCAAAACCCATAATTAATTATGCAAACATGTTCTAAATGATTATACAAACATGAATATATATTTAGAATTCATTTATCATGTGTGTATAGTCAAAACCAAATTCAAGAAAAGAGGCAAACCGTGGTACTGGTATGGGGGCGTTTCTGGGTGTGATGAGGCGTGGTAATGGTCCAGATAGCTCCCAAATACTTATAGGAATTGATAACTGGCCTTGAAAGTCCTTGAATCTCCTTGTAGACAAAAATCTGATCACCACTTTCTTGTCAAAAATTTGAATTTTTTCTCTCAATTCCACACGGCCAATCTTATTTTTTATGGTCTGGAAATGTTATGCATATATAGTAGAATGAATTAGGTTAACAAAACCAAATTAAATCTTGAAGATTGAGTGAGAAAAGATTTGATTTGTGTCTGGTATTTTTTGTTTCTACAATAGGTCAAATCTTGCTATTTTTATTCCAATCACCACTTGCACGAAATCCTTGATTTGCCAGCTGATTATAGACTCATCATGTGATCATAAAATCAAATCTTGGATTTTATTTTATTATTCCACTATTTTATTTGATTTATTTTGATTTTAATGAATAAAAAATCAAAACAAATAATAAAAATAATGAAATAATACATGAGTAAGCTCAGGGGCCGTGGGTCATGTTAGGAATAAGATTCAAGCATGAAAACATGGGCCCATTTGGAAAAAAAAATCAAGTTTGGTCATTATTTGCTTCATGCACATTTCCAAAAATTGGTCAACTTTAGCAATGCATATCTCTCTCTCATTTTTAACCCTAAGAGGGTGTTCTTGGACTTTTTAGAGATCTTAGGATGTCTTATAAGCAACCCTTTTGGTTTCATCTCAATTGGATCTTCCATGTTCATGTAAGGAGCTTTGACCCAAAAGGTGTTTTTGTTGACTTTTTGAAAGGACCTATAATGTATGAACTTGTATCTTTTGATTGAGGCATTTCTTGGACTTGAGGGCTGAAGAGAAGTTGTAGGGAATTGGATTCTCTTCAAAATGAGCATTGGTTGGAAATTTTTTGATAAAGTATGAGAAAGTTATGCTTGGTCAAAGTTTGGTTGACTTTTCCTATAAAAACCCTAATTTGCCATTTTTTACTTCTGATGAGTTAGGAGCATTTCTTGAGGAATCATGATCAACCCTTGATCAAATTATGGATATTACTTCAAAATGTTGATGTTTACCAAATATCTTGAAGTTTGACTGTATTTGGGCCACAGTTGACTTTTGACCTAGTATAGTTGATTTCCAAGCATTTGAGCAGTTGAGTAGGCAAACTTTTTATCATTTGGGATCCTTTGGACTCACACATCTTGCTTATGAGTGAAACCCTAGTTTGAGGCTTATTGTCTTAGGAGGAGAATTTGTCTGGTCAATTCTTGGTCATCCTAGGGAAATTGAGGACCTATAGAGGCATGTCTTGAGTGAAAATGGGAGGGCAAATTTTGGGGTACAATAGCTTCCCCTGTTCAATGTTCTTAAACCTGGGGATGTAGATTGGTTGGTCTGACTTTCATGATCTGAAGGTGGAAGATGATTGAACAATAGAGTGCCCAGAAATTTGCTCTCGTGATACTCGACTATGTAGGTAATATCAGGAATGGGCTTATGGATGCCATTTGGAGAAGATGATGGAAGATCATTGGAGATGGACTTAAAGATTCCATCTGGAAGATATGAAGGAGAGTCGTCGGAGATGGGCTTAAAGATGCCATCCAGAACAATGTTGATTTCATGAGACGTTCCTTTGTGGAATTCCTATGCCTGTCGTTGAGGAGGACTCCGTTGAGGAATGTCGGTCTCTGTTTTGGAAAATAGAGCCTATGAGCTTCAGTTTTCTATTATTCTACTGGGGAGTCATCTCTTTATTGAAGGGATGGAAGTGAACTTCTATCTGGTCAAGATCCAGGCTTTACAGTAAGTTGCTGAGGATAATAAGGCTGACTGTTATCTGATCGTACTCCAGGCTTCACAATGATTTACTGGGGAAATGAGATTAAACTGTTATCTGGTTAGAATCCAGGATTCACAGTGTCTTGAATTGTTGATCTACTATTATCCGGTCAGGTTCTGAGCTTCATAGCTTCTTTAACTGGAATAGAAATATTAGTATCGATTTGACTGGATCAGAGAAAGGTCTTGAGTTGTCCTCGACTAGGATAAAAATCAAAAAAATCTTAGTATCGATTTAGTTGAACCAGGGGAAGGTCTCGAATTAACTTTGACTGGAATGGTAATCAGTAGAATCTTAGTATCGATTCGGCTGACCCAGACAAAAGTCTTGGAATATCTTCAATTAGAATAGTAATCAAAGAGATCTTAGTGTCGATCTGACTGACCCATAGAAGGTCTTGGATTATAACTTTGTCTGGAATAGTAATCAGTAGAATCTTAGTATCGATTCAGCTGACCCAGACAAAAGTCTTGGAACATCTTCAACTGGAATAGTAATCAGAGAGATCTTAGTGTCGATCTGACTGACCCAGAGAAGGTCTTGGATTAACTTTGACTGGAATGGAAATCAGAAAAATCTTAGTATCGATTCAACTGAACCAGTCAAAAGTCTTGGAATATCTTCAACTGGAATAGAAATCAGAGAGATCTTAGTGTCGATCTGACTGAACCAGAGAAGATCTTTTGTTAACTTTGGCTGGAATGGTAATCAGAAGAATCTTAGTATCGATTCGGATGACCCAGACAAAAGTCTTGGAATATCTTCAACTGGAATAGTAATCCGAGAGATCTTAGTGTCGATCTAGCTGACCCAGAGAAGGTCTTGGATTATAACTTCGACTGGAATAGTAATCAGTAGAATCTTAGTATCGATTCAGCTAACCCAGACAAAAGTCTTGGAACATCTTCAACTGGAATAGTAATCAGAGAGATCTTAGTGTCGATCTGACCGACCCAGAGAAGGTCTTGGATTAACTTTGACTGAAATGGAAATCAGAAAAATCTTATTATCTATTCAACTGAACCAGACAAAAGTCTTGGAATATCTTCAACTGGAATAGAAATTAGAGAGATCTTAGTGTCGATCTAATTGAACCATAGAAGGTCTTTTGTTAACTTTGGCTGGAATGGAAATCAGAAGAATCTTAGTATCGATTCGGCTAACCCAGACAAAAGTCTTGGAACATCTTTAATTGGAATAGAGATCAGAGAGATCTTAGTGTCGATCTAACTGAACTAGAGAGGGTCTTTTGAGAAAATATTTTGGAGGAAGATGCTAAAATATCCCTTCATCAGACATAGCCTTTGAGAAGACTGTCGAGTCATGTAAGTAGTCAAAAGTATCTGTTTACTTGATCTTTCCTGAAAAGGTGAAGAGTTAGTTATGATATATGAAATGCATTGTGTAATGATGTTCTCAAAATAAATGAGAATATGTTGTATGCGATGTGTATGTGCATGCCATGATGTATGAATATGGAATGCTGTTGTGATGTTTCTTAGTCTGGGAAAGTAAATCCCATACTACTGCTGAAGAGTCTTGGGAGGCTGAATCCTTCATTTCCACTGGGGATGATGAAAAGAGATGATTCGCTGGGGATTTCCTCTTTCTGTCCGAGAATATTTTGTTGGGGATTGACTCCGCTTGAGAATAAACTCTATGGAGGGAGATGTGTTATTGGAAGATTCTGCCGTTGTAGAGAAATAAACACTATTGGGGAATGACCTTCCGTAGTTAGAGAAATAAACTCTACTCGGGAGGAGGTTTTATAACTGTTGGATCATACAACTCGGCTGGGGAATACATATTTCAGCTCTCTGAAGGAACTTTGCTGGAGAAGATAATTCCTGCTCGGGGAAGGAGAGATCGAAACTTTGTTTGTTTCTACCTTGCGGGGAACATAGACGTCAAAAGGGTCATATGTAATGGTGACTTCGTCTCAAAACTGTCCCTGCCCCCTATACCTGTTGGAAGGAGTAACTTGTCGGGATTGAAATGGTTTTTTATTTTATTTTTAGACTTTGCCTCGTTCCTTAAAGTCATGAGCAACTTGTCTTTCTGTTTCTTATGCAAATATTTATGAATAGCAATCATATTCAAATGCATATGTTAAGAATAAGTCATTGGACGTTTTTTCATAACAAAACAGAAAAAAGAAAAAACAAGCAGTTTTATACTTCCAAAGAAATGATTCATATTGATTTATGAAGTTTTCCTATAACAGGCATTTTGTACAAAGAGTCTGGCGTTCTAGTAGGAGAACACCATTATGAGAGTGAAAATTATACAAAATAGTGTACAACGAGAAGAAAACAGCTATGTGTAATGATCCCATTGAGTTTCAATTCTGCTATTTCCCATATGTCTTCGAGCGTCTCATCACTTTGCTACTTGTCTGAAACTGACTGGATTGATCGTTGCCGTTTGAGCTTGGTAGTTGATACTGAAGTCTGGTCGCAAGGTGATCCAATGGGACATAGTGATACGCTTCAAATCCCTAACTTTTTCCTGGACCGCCCTTTCGGGTTTTCAGTCCACCGGGATACCCTTTTTTTCCCAAGCCACCTTTTCGGGTTTTCGACTTGCTGGGTGTACAAATATTTTTTGTTTTCATCCCTAATTTTTACCCGAACCCCTTTTGGTTGGCTGGGATGCCCTCATTTTTGCCTAGGCCAGTCAACCTAGAGGTTCTTTATTCATGCGTAGTATCTTTTCACTATGTCCACGTTAACAGGATGAGGAAGGTCGTCACCATCCATGATGGTCAAAATCATGGCTCCTCCTGAAAATATGCTTTTGATCACAAATATCCCTTCGTATGTGGGAGTCCATTTTCCCCTGGGATCACCTTGCGGCAGTATGATGCGCTTGATCACTAGATCCCCGACTTGATATACTTAGTGTCTGACCTTTTTGTTGAAAGCCTTGATCATCTATTTTTGATACATTTGACCATGACAGACAACACTAAGCCTTTTCTCATCAATCAGATTCAGTTTATCAAGTCGAGTCTGGATACAATTGTCTTCATTCAAACCTGCATCCTTCATGATTCTCAGAGAAGGGATCTGGACCTTAATAGGCAGGACAACCTCCATACCGTATACCAGAGAGTAGGGTGTTTCCCCTATCGACGTTCGTGCGGAGGTGCGGTACCCATGAAGAGCAAATGGTAACATCTCATGCCAGTCTTTGTATGTCACCGTCATCTTCTGTATGATTTTCTTAATATTCTTGTTAGCCGCCTCTACAACGCCATTCATCTTCGGCCGGTAAGGGGAAGAATTATGATGCTGGATCTTGAATTGTTTACACCGTACCAACAAATTGGGTTATGCTTGATAAATCGAGCCATAACATTCTTGGTAACAGTAGAAAAAGAGGCAGCTTCAACCCACTTTGTGAAATAATCAATGGCCACTAGGATGAAGCGATGCCCATTGGAAGCGGTAGGTCTAATCTCTCTGATCATGTCAATGCCCCACATTGCAAAGGGCCAAGGAGCTGTCAAGACATTCAAAGGAACCGGAGGTACATGTACCTTATCGGCATAGATATGACATTTGTGATAAGTTCAGGAATGCTGATAGCAGTCTGCTTCCATAGTGGACCAATAGTATCCTGCCCGTAGGATCTTTTTAGCCATGGTATGTCCACTAGAATGGGTTCCAAAGGCACCTTCGTGTAAATCTTCCATAATCCTCTCTGCTTCGCTCTTGTCTACGTACCGAAGTAAAGTAGAGTCATGGTTGCACTTGTAGAGGATTCCATTACCGAGGAATAATTTTGCGGCAAACCTTCTTCGAAACTTCTTATCATTGACAGATGCCCCCTCGTGATATTCTTGAACCTCGAGATACCTTTTCACTTCATGAAACCAAGGTTTGTCTGCTACTTCTTCAGTGTCAATCTCGTAGCAATGTGCTGGTTCATCCAACCTCTCAATGGTAATTCGGGGAGCCTCATTGTCCCATTTGACCTTGAACATAGATGACATGGTAGCTAGCGCGTCCGCTAACTAATTTTCTTCTCGTGGAAAATGTTCAAAGGTGACCTCTTCAAAGTGTGGAAGTAATGTCAGCATGTTCTCTTTGTACGGGATGAGATTCGGGTGCTTCTTATCCCACTCGCCTTTAATTTTGACTTATTACCAAGGCTGAATCCCAGAAAATGCTCAAAAACTTGATCCTCAGGTCAATAGAAGCTTTGAGACCAATGATGCATGCTTCATACCCTGCCATATTGTTTGTACAGTTGAAACATAATCTGGAGGTGAAAGGAGTATGACAACCTTCAGAAGATATAATTACAGCACTAATGCCATTGCCAAGTGCGTTCGAGGATCCGTCAAAAACCATAATCCATCGGGATCCTTCTTCGGGTCCTTCATCCGGTCCATGTTCTTCATAGTCAGTCACTAGCATGATATTCTCGTTCGGGAACTCAAAATTCATGTACTGGTAGTCATCCACAGCTTGATGAGCCAAATGATCAGCTAGTACACTCCCCTTGATTGCTTTCTGGGTCGTGTATTAGATATCATATTCGGTCAATATCATTTTCCATTTTGCTATTCTTCCGGAGAGGGCGGGCTTCTTAAAGATATACTTGATCAGGTCCATCTTAGATATCAGCAAAGTAGTGTGGGTCAACATATATTGTCTCAGTCGGGGAGCAGCCCATGCCAAAGCACAACAAGTTTTCTCGAGCAGTGAGTGTCTTATTTCACAGTCAGTAAAATTTTAGCTAAGGTAGTATATTACATGCTATTTTCGACCAGACTCATCATGCTGCCCCAACACACACCCCATTGAATTATTTAACATTGTTAAGTACATTATCAAAAGTCTTCCTTCAATCGGAGGCATCAGAATTGGTGGTTCTTGAAGGTATTCCTTGATTCTTTCGAAGGCATTCTGAAATTCATCATTCCACTTCACCACTTGGTCTTTCTTCAGGATCTTAAAGATTGGCTCACAAGTAGCAGTTAAATGGGTAATGAACCTGGAAATGTAATTTAGTCGTCCCAAAAAGCCCCTGACCTCCTTCTCAATGCGAGGATCCGACATCTCTTGTATAGCCTTTACTTTTGTAGGGTCTACATGAATGCCCTTGCCACTGACAATGAAACCTAGCAGTTTACCAGACCTTACCCCGAAGGTGAACTTGTTTGGATTCAACCTCAGCTTGTACGTCTTCAACCTATCAAACAGCTTTTGTAAATGATCAATGTGCTATTCTTCAGTTTGAGACCTGGCTATCATGTCATCCACATATACCTCTACCTCTATCTTGCCATGAGCCATGCATTGGTTATTGTTCTATTTTAGTGTTTCGGCCTCAATGTTCTGTAATAAAACTACATGGGACCATTAGATGGTCCAAACCTGTAGTATTGAATATAATGAACACATTAAATAAATTACTATATCATGAAATACAAATAAAGCAAATATATGAAATTTTTTAATGTTAAAGCCAATATGGCATGTATGAATGCTTCTACATCTTTTTGATCATGGAGATCAAACCAGTCTTACCCTTACTAGAGAAGTAGTGAGATAGGGGTTTGTAACAAGGATGACTTGTTTGTAGTGAGATGGAGGGTTTGTAACAAGAATTTTAAGGTTTTTAGGATTCTTGAAGGAATTTGATATTTTGACAGGGTTGTGGCAAAGGTTTTTTTTTTGTTTTTCGTGTGAAAAGAATGAGATTATATAATAGAAATTAGAGAGAGAGAGAGAGAGAGAGAGAGAGAGAGAGAGAGAGAGAGAGAGAGAGAGAGAGAAAATGAGCTTTGAATGTGCAATTAGGCCTCCAATAACCACAAGCAATAGTGTAGATTTTTATTCACTTGAGTCTATCACGTTCCAGGCTAAATCACAGGCTCTTAAGTGCAATTTTTGAAGTTGAAATGTGAAAACAAAATGTATCCGACATCGAGAACTAACTCCTGTCCGAAAATGGGCTCAATCAGATAAACGGTGAATTAGTTATGAATTTTTGAAGTTTTGGCTCAGACAAACTTATTTTGGGCTTCGGTGTCAACTCTGACACGTTCTTCAATAACAAACTGGTATTGATCGGAGCAAAACCCGATCTCGACTTTAGAATCAAAGTTGTAGATCTATGAGCCAGTGACCTTGTGTAAAAATATGGACCCGATCCAATAAAAATTGACCGAGTTATGAATTTTTGAAGTTTCGACCCAAATGAAATAATATTCAGCATTAAGGATTTTCGGCGCATCACACGCACTCTGGGCAAAAAACAAAGGCCTTTTGGAAATCGTTCGAACTCGATACCTCTTGTGAAAACGTAGTCAACTCAATTTGTGAAATTTTAGCGCCAGAACCAGCTCAATACGATGAATATCGACCAAGTTATGATTTTCTGAATATGACACAAATACACTTCTGTCACAAATTTTCTGTATAAAAATATTTGATAAATCCGGATTTTGAAGACCTTCTGATCGAAATTGGCTTCTGTAGGTGTTTAGGTATTGGCTTGCATTTTTGGTAAATCCCAAGTGTATGTGTGAATGTCATGACTAATGTCATAACATTCTAGTTCAGTTTGTACTAACTCATTAGGTACCTTTGCAGAAAAATATTGTAATTCAAATACTGATGTTTATAAGTGTGTATCTGAGCATTTTGCAAAATGATCACATTTTGCTAAATCAGTAGACAGGTTTTCTCAGATGTCATAACAGATGTTATGACATCCTGTTCTGAACTAACAGGATTGCAGGATTGGATAAGTCTGAGTTTTTTCAGGAAATAACTCAGTCCTTCCTGAACAGAATCCTGCGTTTTCTGAGGGGTAACCTAGCTCAACCCTAACCTGGTTAATAAAGTCCTGTGACCTGGTCTTTAGGTCAAACGGAATTAACCCTAGGTTTTTGGAAACCCTAATTGAAGTTGCAGCTGCTATATATTCAACAGAGCTGCTGTTTTTCAAGGATCTCTGCTGATTGATTAGAAGATCATTTTGTAATCTGTATAGATTTGATTATTGTACTCCAAGCAATTATCATTGTGATAAGTGCCTTGGAATAGGTTTCAAATTGTAAGGGGTTGTGTAGCACTCAAAGCTTTGAAGCAAGAGTGTTTGAATGTTCCTTGACTAAAGCTGTGAAGCAGAGTCAAGTTAGTTGTGTGCATCACTCAAAGCTGTGAATCAAGAGTGATTGTGTTGCTTGATTAAAAAGCTGTGAAGCTTAATCAAGTGTTTGTTTTTGAAGAGTGTCTTCATCAATTATTATGTCAAATTAGTTTATGTATCACTGCTGTGATTGAGGGGGAGTGAGTTGGTACTCAGGTTTAAGTTGTACTTAGATTAGAATTGCATTGGGTAGGTCTTAAGTGAAGGAGATAAACTGGTTGGTTTATTCCTGAATTAACATCTCTTATAGTGGATTCTCTCCCTGGCTTGGTAGCCCCCAGAGTAGGTGTTGTTGCACACTGAACTGGGTAAACAATTGACTGTGTTCTTTATTGCTTTTGTATTTACTGTCATATAGTAAGTCAGATACGGTGTCATAACATTAAACGTGACATTGAGTATCTGCAGCCAGAATTTCAATTGGCATCAGAGCAGGCACCCTGCCTGTATTACTGGGTGAGATCTAGGGATATCACTTTCTGGCACTATGGACAAAGAAGGAGTTTTTGGAAATAGACCACCCATTCTGGATGGAACTAATTATGACTACTGGAAACCTCGTATGATTGCCTTCCTAAAATCTCTGGACAAAAAGGCTTGGAGAGCTGCTGACAAAGGATGGATTCATCCCACCATAACTGAGATAGATGGGACAATCAGTCTGAAGCCTGAGGAAGATTGGAGTAAAGAAGAAGATGAGTTAGCTCTGGGAAATTCAAAAGCTTTAAATGCCTTGTTCAATGGAATTGATAGAAACATCTTCAGACTAGTACATCAATATGAACTGGCCAAGGAAGTTTGGGACACTCTCAAAACTACTCATGAGGGAACTTCCAAAGTAAAAATGTCAAGGCTTCAGATGTTGACCACCAAATTTGAGAATCTAAAAATGATGGAAGATGAAACCATTCATGAGTTTCACATGAATATCTTGGAGATTGCCAACACCTCAGGAGCACGGGGAGAAAAAATGTCAGAAGAAAAACTGGTGAGGAAGATTCTCAGATCCTTGCCTAAAAGATTTGCAATGAAGGTAACTGCCATAGAGGAAGCCCAGGACATTAGCAAGTTGAAAGTGGATGAACTTATTGGGTCTCTTCAGACTTTTGAGATGGGGATCACTGATAATGGTGACAAGAAGAACAAAAGCATAGCACTTGTATCCAACACTGATGTTGAATACAAGGAGGATGAAGAAGAAAACATATCTGAAGCTATTGCCATGCTTGGAAGACAATTCAACAGGCTCATCAAAAGAATGGACCCAAAGTCAAGGACTAATGTTCATAACATTCCCTCTGACATTGACAGTTCCAGCAGAAGACCAAGGTCAGAAGATAAGGGAAACCAAGGCAGAGGTATTCAATGCCATGGATGTGAAGGATATGGACATATTCGAGCTGAATGTCCTACCTTTCTTAAGAAGCAAAAGAAAGGAATGACTGTTACTTGGTCTGACTATGATTCAGAAAGTAATTCTGAAGAAGAATCTGCCAAACTAGTTACTGCCCTAACTAGTGTTTGTACTTCTGAAAGTGACACTAGTGATGAAGAAGTGACATTTGAAGAACTGGCTGATACCTACAAGAAATTGTGTATCAGAAGTGTTGAAGTCTGTGTGCAGAATGAGAAACAATCAAAACTCATTATCAAACTGGAGGCTGAAAAAAGGGCGAATCTTGAAACTATAAGTCATCTAGAAGGAGAAGTTCAATTGCTGAACTCACAACTGAATCAAATGACCAAATCTGTCAAGATGTTGACCAATGGAATAGACAAATTGGAAGAGATCCTTCAGGCTGGACAAAATATGGGAAATAAATCTGGACTAGGATTTATGGAAGCAAAGAAATCTGGTACTGGTAAGCAAATTTCAAAACGGATGTCTCAACACAACTCTCAACATCAGGGACAGAGACATGTGAAGAAGAGGTACCAAAGATGGAAATGTCATCATTGTGGGAGATATGGACACATAAAGCCCTTCTGCTTCAGACTACATGGATATCCTAATCAGAACTCAGGTGTCAAACCTAAGTCTAAAAAGGTACTTCATGTTCCTAAATGGAAGAAAAAGGCTGTTGCACTGATAGCTCACACTTCCCTGAGGGTCTCTGCAAAGGAAGATTGGTACTTTGACAGTGGATGTTCCAGACACATGACTGGATTCAAAAATCTCCTCAATAATGTTATGCCTCACACCACCAGTTTTGTGACCTTTGGAGATGGTGCTAAAGGTGAAGTCAAAGGAGTTGGTAATTTGGACTGCCCTGGAGTTCCAAGTCTGAATAAAGTACTGCTGGTAAAAGGGTTGACTGCTAATCTCATTAGTATCAGTCAATTATGTGATCTAGGATTCAAGGTCAACTTCTCAAGATCTGAATGTCTAGTAATTAATAAAAAACTAGAAGTTGTAATGAGAGGAATCAAATCCAAAGATAACTGTTACGTGTGGCAGCCTGAGAACACTGTTATCTCCACTGTGTGTCAAATCATCAAAGAAGAAAAAGAGATGAAACTGTGGCAGCATAAGCTTGGTCTCCTTCATCTAAGAAGAATGAAAAGAGCTATTTCTATGGAAGTTGTCAGAAGAACTCCAAAACTACAGGTTGATAATATCTGTGATGTGGCAAATAAACTTGAAGAAGAATGTGTTGTCAGAACCTTAAGTCATCTTGACAAGGATGTTGGAAATAACAAGTCAAATAAATTCTGTTCTCAAAACATCTGGTCAAAACAGATGCTCCCTGAGTACAATGTTACACAAGATGTTGTGACATTGTGGTGTGACAATCTGAAAACAATCAACATTTCCTTGAATCCTATTGACTTTGAAGAGAAGAAGTCATTTAAACTGGAACATAGTTTCTCTAAGCTTCAGCTAACTGATTCTTCTACCAAGGCTCTTGTTGGAAATAAACTTGAAAATTTGAGGGGCAGGTTGGGTATTCACCAACATGAGAAATTATAGCAATTAATTTTGCTTAAAACAAGGGTTGAAGGGATTAATTTTATTAAGTCTATATTTAGTGGGTTAATCATATTCTTTCACAATTCCTTCAAAAGCCTTAAGAAGTTGAAGAGACTCCCTTTTATCCCCTACCTCTCAGTTCCTTGCAACCTGTTTCCTCCTCCAAATCAAAGATTTTTCTCAAACTGCTACCATTACTCAAAGTCAATCAAAATGTCTCAGACATCTTCTTCGACCATGGCGACCTCGTCTTCCTCATCATCGTCATCATCTGACCAAGATTCTAGGGCAATCACTACATGCATAGAATCTGAAGTTCTTGAGGTCACTCCTCTCAGGGAGATGGCAACTGACCCAGCCAGAGTCAAAAAGCTCAGAACCAGACATGCAGGAAGAGCTCAAGCTACAGCCTCTGGTAATTCTTCTCATCCTTCGTCTTCTGTACCTAATAGAGAAGGATCAGTTCAAGTACACCAAGCTATTGCTAGGCTGGTTACTAGCATACTGAGTGGCAACCAATCTGTACCGGGGATTTCTATCCCTTTAAATCAATCAGAAAGTCCAAATGTGGAAGGTTCTGAAAATGTAGATGTCATTGAGGATGTTGTGACACCAAAAGACAACATTCAGGACACCTCTGAAAAGGCTGCTGATCCACCTATCATTGATGTGGATGAAGATTACTCAGATAATGAACTGATTGCTAATGTGAACCCTAGCATAGCTAGGAGATTGATGAAAAGAAAGAGTAGTCAGAATGATAAACCTGATGCTAAGAAATCCAAGGCTGAAGGGATGGCTGAGAAAAGTATTCAGACAAAAGGGAAGAAGGCACAGGTGCAGACTGCTAGACAACCAATCTCTAAGAAAAGTAAAGAACCTGAAACTTCTGATTCTGATGATGAATCAGAATTTGAGATTGATATTGAAGAAACTCCCATCAGAAGGAAGCTCCCCTCCAGCAAGATTGCTAGAGTGCCTGAAGTGCCAACAGACAACATCTCTTTTCATCATCCTGACAATGCAAACAGATGGAAGTATGTTTGCTTAAAGAGAATAGCCTTGGAGAGAGAACTCAACAATGATGCCTTGGAGTGCAAAGACATCATGGATCTGATCAAGAATGCTGGGCTAATGAAGACAGTGATGAAGTTTAACAAATGTTATGAAAATCTGGTTAAGGAGTTTGTAGTGAACTTGTCAAATGATTGTGCTGATGGAAGGTCAGCTGACTTTGAAAGTGTCTTTGTTAGAGGAAGAAGGGTCAAGTTCTCTCCATCAGAAATCAACAAGTTTCTTGGAAGAACAAATAAGGACTGTCCTGATCTAGAGGCAACTGACAATGAAGTTTGTCTAACCATCACAGCCAGGCAAGTAAAGTGCTGGCCCTTGAAAGGGAAGCTGAATGCTAGTAAACTCAGCATGAAATTTGCCATCTTGCATAAAATAGGAGCAGCCAACTGGGTGCCTACAAATCACAAATCAACTATCTCCACAGGATTGGGGAGATTTATCTATGCTGTGGGAACCAAGACTGCTTTTGACTATGGGAGGTACATCTTTGAACAAACTTTAAAGCATGCTGGCAGTTATGCTGTCAAAGGACCAATTGCCTTTCCCTCCCTCCTTTGTGGAATCATCCTTGCACAATTCCCTGATATCCTTGTGGCAAGAGATACAGTCTGCAAAAGAGCTCCTGCCCTTGGCCTACACTACAAATTGTTTCAGGGATCTCATGCTCCAGACATTGTCATAACATCAGCTGAGACATCGTCTGTAAAGACCCAGTCCAAGACATCAGATGTCATAGGTGTCTTAAAAGAAACTTGCAAAGAGCTGGATGCTAGAAAAAGGACCCTAGAAATTCTAATTGCCAGGCTAGAAAAGGAGGAAGCTGAAGAAAGCAGAAGGGAAGAAGGTGTAGAAGCTGAAGGACAGCTCAACATTGAAGAAACTAGCTCCTCTGAGTCTGATGACAGTGCTTGAAGGTTGATTGCTGCTTGGTGGTGTTGATGGTGGAGTTTGGAAGTGTGATCTGTTGTTGTCTGCTGCTGATCTTATTATTTTGTTTTGGATAACTGTAAAATTTTCTGAACATGTATCTTTGGCCCATTTGTGGCTAAAGAGGGGGAGAATATTTTGGTACTTGCTTAATTAGTACTTGACATTCTATTTTTCTGCAGTCACTTATTTCTGCTGCTATCTATCTCTGATTGTTTAGGGTCTTTAGCCAAAAATCTGCCAAAGGGGGAGTTTGTAGGTGTTTAGGTATTGGCTTGCATTTTTGGTAAATCCCAAGTGTATGTGTGAATGTCATGATTGATGTCATAACATTCTAGTTCAGTTTGTACTAACTCATTAGGTACCTTTGCAGAAAAATATTGTAATTCAAATACTGATGTTTATAAGTGTGTATCTGAGCATTTTGCAAAATGATCACATTTTGCTAAATCAGTAGACAGGTTTTCTCAGATGTCATAACAGATGTTATGACATCCTGTTCTGAACTAACAGGATTGCAGGATTGGATAAGTCTGAGTTTTTTCAGGAAATAACTCAGTCCTTCCTGAACAGAATCCTGCGTTTTCTGAGGGGTAACCTAGCTCAACCCTAACCTGGTTAATAAAGTCCTGTGACCTGGTCTTTAGGTCAAACGGAATTAACCCTAGGTTTTTGGAAACCCTAACTGAAGTTGCAGCTGCTATATATTCAACAGAGCTGCTGTTTTTCAAGGATCTCTGCTGATTGATTAGAAGATCATTTTGTAATCTGTATAGATTTGATTATTGTACTCCAAGCAATTATCATTGTGATAAGTGCCTTGGAATAGGTTTCAAATTGTAAGGGGTTGTGTAGCACTCAAAGCTTTGAAGCAAGAGTGTTTGAATGTTCCTTGACTAAAGCTGTGAAGCAGAGTCAAGTTAGTTGTGTGCATCACTCAAAGCTGTGAAGCAAGAGTGATTGTGTTGCTTGATTAAAAAGCTGTGAAGCTTAATCAAGTGTTTGTTTTTGAAGAGTGTCTTCATCAATTATTATGTCAAATTAGTTTATGTATCACTGCTGTGATTGAGGGGGAGTGAGTTGGTACTCAGGTTTAAGTTGTACTTAGATTAGAATTGCATTGGGTAGGTCTTAAGTGAAGGAGATAAACTGGTTGGTTTATTCCTGAATTAACATCTCTTATAGTGGATTCTCTCCCTGGCTTGGTAGCCCCCAGAGTAGGTGTTGTTGCACACTGAACTGGGTAAACAATTGACTGTGTTCTTTATTGCTTTTGTATTTACTGTCATATAGTAAGTCAGATACGGTGTCATAACATTAAACGTGACATTGAGTATCTGCAGCCAGAATTTCAGCTTCTAACCGTGAGAGATAAAAATGTAGATGGCGTCAAGATGGAATTTTGACCACTGGAACAAGTTCAAAACAAGCCACGATCTTCAAGTTATGAATTTTTTTAGTACGTAAAAACTGCACTTTGATTCAAATTAGCAAAAATCCAAAGATGTAATGGCCTTGAAGTTTGATTCAAATCTTTCCAAAATTGGAGATTTTCCCTTGTTTTAGAGCTTGCACGATTTGTTTTGGCCATTAACAGCATATGAGATCTATAATTCAATGCAAAACAAATATGGTTCCACAAATTTGATTTTATTTGATTTTTAAATGAATAAAAATAAAAATAAATTGAATAAACAAAAACAAAAAGGCATGGAGGGTTCCATAGGTCGTGGACCATGCTAGGACTGAGATTCAATCTTGAAAATATGGGCCCATGTGGAAAAAATGCAATTTTGGGCATTGTTGACTTTGTGCAAATTTTGAAAAATGGCCAACTTTGACAATGCATATATCTCTCTATTTTGACCCTAAGATGGTGTTCTTGGACTTTTTAGAAAGCTTAGGATGTCATCTAAACAACCCTTTTGGTTTCATCTCAATTGGATCTTCCATGTTCATGTAAGGAGCTTTGACCCAAAAGGTGTTTTTGTTGACTTTTTGAAATGATCTATAATGTCTGAATTTATATCTTTTCATGAGTGCATTTTTTGAACTTGAGGGCTGAATATGAGTTGTAGGGAATTAAATTCTCTCAAAAATGAGCCTTGGATGAGTAATGTTTGATAAAGTATGAGAAAGTTATGCCTGGTCAAAGTTTGGTTGACTTTTCCTATAAAAACCTTAATTTAGCAACTTTTGAGTTTTGATGAATTAAGAGCATTCCTTGAGTAATCATGATAAACCCTTGATCAAATGATGGATATCACTTCAAAATATTGATGTTGACCAAAAATCTTGAAGTTTGACTGTATGTGGGTCACAGTTAACTTTTGACATAGTACAATTGATTTTTAGGCATTTGAGCAATTGACTGAGAAAACTTCTTGTGCATGACATGAAACTTGACATGGATGATCTAGAGAACATATTAGGGTAATGGAAACCATTTGGGACCTTTGGAAATCAAACATCTTGATGAGGAGTGAAACCCTAGTTTGAGGCTCATTGTCTTAGGAAGAGTATTTGTCTAGTCAATCCTTAGTCAACTTGAGCAATTGAGGACCTCTAAGAGTATGTTTTGAGTGAAAATGGGAGGGCAAATTTTGGGGTACAACAGCTTCCCCTGTTCAATCTTCTTGAACTTGAGGATGTAGATTGGCTGGTCTTCCTTTCGTGATCTGAAGGTGGAAGATGATTGAACACTAGAGTTCCCAGAAATTTTCCCTCGTATGAAGTGATTTTGATTGGTGATATCGGGAATGGGCTTACAGATGCAATTTGGAAGGCGACAGAGAGTCGTCGGAGATGGTCTTAAAGATGCCATCCAGAAAAGATATCGGTTGTATAAGAGATTCCTTTGCGAGAATTCCTGTACCTGCCGTTGATGGGGACTTTGCCGGGGGATGTTTATTTATGTTCTGGGAAATAGAGTCTAGGAGCTTCGGTTGTCCATTACTCTACTGGGGAATATGAAATTGACCGTATCTGGTTGGGTCCAGATTTTATAATGCTGTAAACTATTGTCCGGAGATAAAAGAGAAGGAACCTGGATAGTAGGGTTACTTCGAAATGAAATCCTGGATAGTATGGCTATGAGAAGGAACCTGGATAGTAGGGTTAATTCGAAATGAAAGCGTGGATAGTAGGGCTATGAGAAGGAACCTGGATAGTAGGGTAACTTTGAAATGAAATCCAGGAAAGTAGGGCTATGAGAAGGAACCTGGATAGTATGGTTACTTCGAAATGAAAGCCTAGATAGTAGGGCTGTGAGAAGGAACCTGGATAGTAGGGTTACTTCGAAATGAAAGCATGGATAGTAGGGCTATGAGAAGGAACCTGGATAATAGGGTTACTTAGAAATGAAAGCCTGGATAGTAGGGCTATGAGAAGGAACCTGGATAGTAGGGTTACTTCGAAATGAAAGCCTGAATAGTAGGGCTATAAGAAGGAACCTGGATAGTAGGGTTACTTCGAAATGAAAGCCTGGATAGTAGGGCTATGAGAAGGAACCTGGATAGTAGGGCTACTTAGAAATGAAATCCTGGATAGTAGGGCTATGAGAAGGAACCTGGATAGTAGGGTTACTTCGAAATGAAAGCCTGGATAGTAGGGATATTAGAAGGAACCTGGATAGTAGGGTTACTTCGAAATGAAAGCTTGGATAGTAGGGCTATGAGAAGGAACCTGGATAGTAGGGTTACTTAGAAATGAAAGCCTGGGTAGTAGGGCTATGAGAAGGAACCTGGATAGTAGGGTTACTTCGAAATGAAAGCTTGGGTAGTAGGGCTATGAGAAGGAACCTGGATAGTAGGGTTACTTCGAAATGAAAGCCTGGATAGTAGGGATATGAGAAGGAACCTGTATAGTAGGGTTACTTCGAAATGAAAGCCTAGATAGTAGGGATATTAGAAGGAACATGGATAGTAGGGTTACTTCGAAATGGAAGCTTGGATAGTAGGGCTGTGAGAAGGAAACTGGATAGTAGGGTTACTTCGAAATGAAATCCTGGATAGTAGGGTTGTGAGAAGGAACTTGGTTAGTAGGATTACTTCGAAATGAAAGCCTAGATAGTAGGTGTTGTACCCCAAAATTTTCCCTCTCATTTACCAAGACTTTTCTCACAAGACTTCTTTGACTCAAGACAAGATTAGGGTTTGGTCAGCTCAAGACATCTCATCTTGCACTGATAACCCAAAATTAGGGTTTGAGTTTGCACAAGGATTTTTGGACCACCAATTCTTCATGTGACTTTAATACATCATTTTGGACCCCTAAGACTGCTCATGATAAGTTTCAAGCCTTGAACCACATTTTTGACCAGTCAATTGGACAGTTGACCTAAAAATCAACTGTATTGGGGAAAAAGTCAATCATGGCCAATTTGCAGTCAAACTTCATAATTTTTTATCCACATCAACATTTTAGACTCATATGTACCATTTGATCAAGTTTGGATCACAACTCCTCAAGAAATTTGATCAAATCATCAAAAGGGCAAAATGGTCAAAATTAGGGTTTTGACTGAGAAAGGGAAATTTCTAATTTTTAACTTAGCAAATGATCAATTGAGTTCAAGCATGATTTCAAGGATTCAATGGCATCATATTGACTTAATTACATGGTTCAAAACATCATCAAGATATGTCAAAATGTGAAACTTGTTCACCAAGAAAACCAAATTTGAAAATTAGAGTTTGAATTTGAAAATTTTCATAACTTAGAAATTTTCTAAGTATAAAAATTTTCTTATTTTTTTCCCAACTTTTCACCACTTTTTCACCATGATGCATTTTGATTCAAGGAAAGTCCCCAACATAAAAGTTGTATACCTCCATGAAATCTAAAATTTTTATTCACAAACTTTTCCCTAAAGATTCTTGGATCTCAAGTTATAAATTTGTGAATACATGGTCATGAACTTCTTAACTTAGTGAAATTTTGCCCTAATTTAGGCAGGTTTTGGACCCAACTTCATAGCAATTTTTCACCTAGTTCCAAGATGCATCTCAAAATGCATTTCAAAGATGGATTATAGAGCACATTGAAAGCTTTCCAAAATGTCCAAGAACTCTCCAAGATCAATTTTTAGTAGGGAGAATCGAAGAGAGGAAGTTGGCATTTTCTCACTTTTTGTTCAAGCCATTTTCATGAAGAACCAAGTTGCAAATCAAACCTATGCTGGCTATCTCATGCTTTACAGGTCCTAAAATTGCTACACACTCCTTAATTAAATGCTTACTCAGTTGACAAAGCCTCTATCCATGCTTTTGAACCTTTATCCAATTGATAATTCCACTTATGGCAAAAAGGTTCCATTGCCATTTTCATAAAAGGGCAACTTTTGCAAACTTTGTGATCTTGAGCATTGGACCTGTCCCCTTGATACAAGCAAGTACCACAGACCAAAGGCAACTTGTAGGGAAGAAATACCAACCCTAAGCAAGCTGGTACAAGCATGAGAGTTTTGTCTTGTCACTTTGCTTCAAGTACAAGAAAAGTTGCAAAAAGGCTAGGGCTTGTACAACTGATAGAGAGCTAACTTAAAACCATTTCTATACTAATATGCAAACAATATGCAACACATAAGACGCGGGGCAAGGACCTGAAACTCTCTCAAGCTGAAAAACACCCAAAACCTGTCCAAAACTACAGTTTTTGCATATACACATCCAGCATCCATTTGGCTCGTGCGTTCTGTGTTTAGACCATTCAAACATCTTACATATTAGATATCAAACTCATCCAAACCAGAATCCCTGTTCTGTTACCTCTGTTTCACCATTTTCCATTGTTAACTTTGAAGCTTGCAGTTGGACTTGGTCAGGGAGTTCTAGCCACTTTCAGAGCAAGGTAGGGGTTGGAATAGATTCAGGGAAGCTCAAGGAAGCTCAAGCAATCATCAGGCCTCCATCAAAGTCCCTGCATTTCCATACACGATTCCAGCTGAAGAAGGTATTTTTTCAAACTCTATCTCCTTGTACAGGCAACCCAGGCCACGATATGTGAATAAAAAGTGTAGTTCTCATCCTAACGAAGCTATACATATCATTATCTTGCATTTATATTACTTGTGCTAAGAGAATTTGGAGTTTGAAATATCTGAAAATTTTAGGTTAGGATTTAGGGATTTCAAAATTCTCTTTGATCTTTGATAGTTAGATTACATAATTTATATGGTTGGAATCGTGACTTCAAATGTTACATTTTTCATGTTATAAGTTTTCATTTTTATGCAAGCATGAGGAAGTTACAGGTTGAACCGGTCAAGGCGTGAGAAAGAGGAAGACAGGACAGGGACGAAGCTGTTTGGGCTTTTTGCTTCCTGGGCTTTTTGTTTTTGCTAGCACTACCACTGCTTTGCTTTCTCACCCCCTGCTAACTCTTTTCATATTTTATTTTATTTTTTCATTTTTATATTTTATTTATTTAATTATTTTCTTTAATGATAAAAATCCTAAAAAATAATTTAATTTTTTTTACACTTTTATTTTATTTTTTATTATTTCTCACATAAAAAATATAGTTTATTTTGATAAAATATAATTTATTTTCTTAATAAACTTATAAATATAATTAAATATACTTAATATTTTTATTTTACATTTCATACTTACAAATACCTATTTTTTTGCATATATTTATTTTTAATATTTATATATAATATTATTTATTATTTTCATACCAAAAAAATGCACAAAATAATAATATAGAAACATTATTTTCTTTAAGTAAAAATTAGGGTTTAACTCCTTTTCAAAAATTAAAAATCTTTCCTTTTTTTTAGGTTTAAATTAAATATTTCTTTTACATAAAAATAAGACATCAAAAATCTCTTTACATGTATATTACATTGCATTACATTTTAAATATTGTATTTATTTTAATTCGCGCAAATTCGATTTGGTTGTAATAATGTATTTAACTTTATATTTGTGCAAATCCCCATTCAAACTTGTATTTCCCCCTCCCATAAAATTGTTGTAATAGCTTAGTATATTTACATTACGCAATTTATTGCTTTCATATGCCATGATTAGTAATTAGGATTTGTATGACAAGAACGAAACAAAACAAATAGAAAACCCTAAATACAAGACAAAATCAAAAGCATGAAAAATGATACACTTTGCACACAAGCCCCTTTAGGGTTTCTCCCACTTGGTTGCCTAAAATAAAATGGCCATGTTACGCATGCGAAGTATCTTGGCAAAAGCAAAACAAAATATAAGATCATAGCCCCTCGACGATGCTATTCAAAAGTTTCCTTACAAAATGATCTTGGTCCCTAAAAAATGCTAAGATACTTTGCAAACATTGCTAATCATGGTTATACAATGACCCACGCCCGTCCCGTTTACACCCAAAGATAGGGTTGCTTACCAAATCAATGGTAAGCCAACAATGTCAAAGGAATAAAAAATGCATAGGAAAGACATTTGAGTAGGTAGATAGCTTCTAAGTTACTTGCTCCATTTCAAACAATCCTTGCTATTTTCAAAGCAAACACACACATTTCAAAAACACCTTACAAACATTGAAAACATTTTCAAAAAGACAAACATCTTTGTATACATTCTTACGAACGAGAATCATTACAAAGATTTCCTAAACGAATGGCATCTTTTACAAAATGCTTTCAAAATCACACCAAACACCATTTCAAACAAACCAAAGCAAGTGATCTAAGCAAGTAACTAAGAGCCCATGGAGAACCATGGATGAAAAGGGTGTTAATACCTTCCCTTTTCATAATTTGCCCCCCGAACTCAAGAAAACATCTCAAAGGTCTTTCCTGTGCTTTTTCACCTTTCCTTTTGGATAAAAGAAAAGTTAGTGGTGACTCTTGCTAACCGCAACATTTGCGACAAAATGCAAAACCTCAAGTTAGTTCTCCCACCGCATCACAGAACTGGCGACTCTGCTGGGGATAATTATAAAAGTGGGGTTACCTTAGGGTTTATATCACATTTATTTGCTTACCTTGTTTGACTTGTTTGCTTTACAATTATGTTTCTTTGTTTGGGTTTAAATCCTCCACCCGGATTTGGGAAACATTATAGGTAAATAGCAATACGTTGTGGAAACTATGTGGGGTATACCGACATGGTCTAAGCAATAGCTATGTTAGTGTGACATATTTGTGGGTACCGGTAGCCTTTGAGTAAATCAAAGAGAATGCGGAGCCGCTGAGTGATGTCATGAAGCACTAATGAACTTCTAGAACCCTTTACTTGACCAACTTGGCCTTTTAGGATGTAGTAAGATGACCGACTTTGGTGCAGTCCGAAGTTGGTAGATACTCGATACTACACTCATTGAGGGTTGGTTTCTTGGGATATTTCGGTCGCCATTAAAGAGGCTTGAGCTGAAACAATGACCAAGGAAACAATCTAGTGATATTGAGCTCCTTAGAACCCGATTACTATTTTTAGGACAGGTTGAGCCAACTAAACTTCAAGAGGGTACTTACCTATGAAATCCCATGCAAGCCTAAACTAATAACTTGCTTGATTTGTTTGTATATGCATGCATGTACATAACATCATGAACATCATATGCATCCACTAACCATTTCAAGGATTTTGGAGATTCATCTTTGTTCTTGTTTTGTAGGATATGGATTCACTTCGCAGGAAAACTATCCAAATCAACCTTGTAAGAATTACTCCACAACTCAAGGAGCTAGCTTCAAGGATCCATGAGAACTCTCCATTCACCGAGGGACATGGTCGTCTACTCAACTTGGTCACCTCCAACACAGAGGAGGATATGATGAAAGTTCTCTTCCAGTTCTTTGACCCTTTGCATCATTGCTTCACATTTCCTGACTATCAACTTGTGCCCACTTTGGAAGAATTCTCTCAACTTTTGAGGATTCCTATTCTTAATCAACTACCTTTCAACGGTACAGAAAGAGATCCAAATCCAGAAGAGATTGCCCAAGCCCTGCACTTGCACTCATCTGATGTCACAACTCATTGGGAAACTAGAAGTGGTGTTAAAGGCTTCTTGGCAATTTCTGTTTGAGAAAGCCCAGAGTTGTTGGTATTCCTTAGAATTGCAAGATTTTGAGGAAATTGTAGCTCTTCTCATCTATGGGAGGGTCCTGTTCCCCAATCCTGATCAACTAATAGATGTGAGCGCTGTCAAAGTCTTCATGTCACGCAACCCGGTGCCTACATTGCTTGGGGATATCCTACACTCTTTTCACACTCGTACAATGAGGAAAAGAGGTGTTCTTATGTGTTGCACTCCTCTCCTGGAAAGATGGTTTATTTCTCATCCTCCCCAATCAGTCTTAAAGAATGAGCAAGGTTTGAGGTGGTCACAAAGGTTAATGACGCTTAAACATTCAGATATCCATTGGTGCTCTCGATCCAAAGAGAATGTTATCATTGTTGACCGTTGTGGGGAATTCCCTAATGTCCATATACTTGGAATTAGGGGAGGCATCACCTCTAATTCGTGCTTAGCTCTAAGACAGTTTGGTTATGCCCGAAGGGATGGCCCACATGATATGCTGATTCAAGGTTTGGTTTTCGACTATGACAACGATGATTAAGGACTTCGCCAGAGATTCATCCGAGCTTGGAGGATGCTAAACAAGGTAGATAGCAAGACTTTGGGACACAAGAATTCCATCCCTCTTGAGCCTTACCTCAAGTGGGTACGAACCCGCGCTCAAAGTCTTATGATGCCTTATCCTTCCATTCTCCCAGTGATTATTGAGCATGTTAAGGAGGGAGAAGTTCCATACACTATCCTACATCCTGACATGCCTACATCACTCGAAGACCTACAAAGGGATTGGATACAACTCAAGGGAGAGCGCGATACTTTCGAAGCCCAATTCTACACAAGCGAGAAGAAGGTTTTGGAACTCACTCGGCTACTTCATGAGGAGCAGACTCTAAATACCTACATTGCACCAAAGAGGATGCACAATGTCTTTTTATCTTAGAATTTTGTATTATTTTTCCCAAGGGGCATTGATGTACTCAAATTCTATCTTATTAATATAAAGTGTGTTTCTTTTTTGTTTGAAACAAATTTAAATTTCTAAATCCTTGAAAGCATTGCATCAATACATATCATTCATCATAAACATAAACAGGTCTTTGCAACAAGTTTCCTCATCTCTCTACTGTTTATTTCAGTAAGATGGATCTTGAACAGATGGTCAAAGACCTTCAAGCTCAAAATACACAATTTCAACAGTTACTCATGACCTTAGCCAAGGGGCAAGAGGAGATGAAGACTATGCTAGCAAAAGAGAAAGAGAAGAAACCAGCTGGTGTGGTAATCATGGGCAGAAGGTTTCAGGGACAAGCTAGAAGGACCTTAGAATTTCCAGCAACATCTGATGAAGGGGACGGAAAAGGAAAAGAAACGCCAGTTCTGCTAGACTCTAAAGAAGAGGAGGAAGAGGGGGACTATTCTGAAGAGCAATACCCTCTGGCTGATGATAAGTACAAACACCTTGAAGAGCGTTTAAGCGCTATGGAAATCCAGAGAGTACCGGGTCTAGATTTTGAAGAGTTGGGGCTGGTGTCAGGAATTATGATCCCACCAAAGTTTAAAGTGCCATTATTTGAAAAATATGATGGAGTTTCGTGTCCTAAAATGCACCTCCGATCATATGTCAGAAAGATTCAGCCGCACTCTGCCGACAAAGACTTGTGGGTCCATTTCTTCCAAGACAGTTTATCAGGAATGCAACCTGTTGCACCCCAAAATTTGCCCTCCCATATTCTTCAAGAAATTGCCAAGCCAAGTCACAAAATTCCCCCAAGGGTTGTGCAGTGCAACTGTCTCCTATACAGTCAAAACTAGGGTTTGTGTTCTAATCAAGAAAAGGAAGTTTCCAAAGGCCCAATCAAGTCTCACATGCTTACAAATATGGTCAAGTATCCTCATATCAAGTTTCAAGGCATTCAGCTCAAAATTGCACAGTCAAAACCCTAGATTGCACTACAGTCAACTGTAGGGGCAAAATGGTCATTTGACAGTCAAAAGTTCAAATTTTTGGTCAACATATCATTTTGAAGCCACAAACATCATTTGATCAATGCTTGATCATGATTCTCAAAATTTGGCTCAGAAATCATCAAAGATGCAAAAGTTACTATATTTGGACAGTTGAAAAAGTCAACTGAAATTGACCAGGGCATAACTTTCACATGGATTATCAGAAAAATTCCATCCAAAGCTCATTTTGAAGAGAAAGACATTTCCTACAACTCATCTTCATACTTCAAGTCCAAGAAATGCACTCACAAAAAGTTATCAATTTCAACATTATAGGTCATTTTCAAAAGTCAACAAAAAGGGACTTTAAGTCAAAGGCCATAACTTGAGATTGGTAAATCAAAATGACATGGGACCAAAGGCATTGGTTAGAGGACTCAAAGACCTTTCCAAAATGTCCAAGAACATGTGAAAAGCTTAAAAATTGAGCAAGTTATGCCTTGTGGAAGTTGGGAAATTTTTGGATATTTTGAAAAGTCAACAATGGTTCAAATGACCTAAATTTGCTAATGGGCCCATTTTTCTTCCAAGATTCATCATTCTAAACATGTGCACGACCATTTGGCCCAAAGGGAAGCATTTTCTCATTTTTTTTTAATTTATTTATTTGAATTTTTATTTATATTAATTCAATTAAATCAATTAAATATGTGAAAAATATCTAAATGAACCAAACAAATCTTTTTGTACACATTTCAAGGTCAATATTTCGTGCACATGCTGATTAGGAAGAATTGGATTGAATTGATCATAATTTGCACAAAAACCATGTGAAAAAGATTGAAAATATAATGAAAAAAAATCAAATCTTCAATCCATGATTACAAGAGATTTTGTTGAATTTTGTTAACCTAATTGCTTCCATACAAATACTTGAATCAAAACCTAATCATAGAACAGATTGAAGCTGCGCAAAGGCTAAGAACAAACTTAGAATTTTCACTTAAAAAAAGCAAAACTGAAATCAACCTTAGAGGTCGATTTAAACCCTACAATTCATTCCATTGGCTTCCTCAAGTCTCCTTGATCATATTCCAATCAAAAACAACAACCAAAGCTCCAAGAATCGGTAATATGAGGGCAGACTGTATCGAATAAAAGTCACAATCGGGCATACCAATTCATGCATTTTTTATAAGTTTTGATATGTGTTTTGCATTCCTGATGAAGTTTACAAGCTAACCATTGTATTTAATTGGATTATTATGCATCATATGTGATTCTACCATGCGCGATTTCTAGGGTTTACAGGTTGTAATTTTAGGGCTTTTGCAAAGAGGAAAAATCAAAGCTCCAGACCATGACCATTGGATTCAGCGCATTGAGACGAACATGGACCAAGCCTCGCGATTAATTTATGAACCACATAGCGCTAGTCGCTATTTTCTGGAAACACCCCTAAAACCACGCAATAAAAACCGTGGCCTATATGTTTTACATTGCAGGAACAAGATGAAGATGAATTCGTGGCAGCGTGTGATACGTTAGTTTGAATTGTGCGCGCAAATTCACGAACATCGGTTGTTTTCCTATATTATATTTGTTTGTTTATTTTATATTAACAATGCGCAAGTGGATCAGGTGGCAAGCATGAAGACTGGCAAAGCTCTTGACCTGGGTTCGAACCCCAGGTCTATGTTATCTTAATATTGTTTTCCACTATGTATTCAGGTGCAGGCGTAACTTTGTGGATCACCATACAACCACCATATCAAGCCAGCCACGTGCTTAATGGAATCAGATCCAAGGCTGAGAATTGATGGATACCATGGGGATGAGTCAACGTGCGTGTACGTGTCATGCAAAAGTCAAGAAAGGCCACTGCTTGTTGGGCCAGATTCCTCCTAAATTGACCTCCACTTTGGGGCCTGAACCCCCCCTGGTTTGCTTCTCTATTTTTTTATTTGTCAATTATGATTTTATTTTCTTTATTTGTTTTAATTCAATTAATTATTTACCAAATATAAAAACATCATAAAAAATCCAGAAAAAGATAAAAAAAAATATAATGATTATTTATTTTGATATTTTCTTGTAAATAAATTAACATGTAATTATTAGTTTTAATTAGGTTACAATTTTAATTTCTTTTGATAACAAAAAATACAAAAATATAGAATTTAGGTTTAATTGTTAATTTTATTCCTTTTAATTTCCTTTTTTACAATAATAATATTTATTTTATTTATTTTCATAAATTAAAAAATGCATATAAATTAACTTAGGTTTAAATTAGTTAAAATTTTGATATTTTCATAATAAATCTAAAAAACACTAGAATTAGGGTTTACATTTCAAATTTCATTCTAATAAATTCTTCTTCTTTTAAATCTTAAAAAACATAAAATACTAAAAAACATTTTCTTTTAAATTTTAATTTCAACCCTTCATTAACTTTAAATTTTTTGCAAAAGGGTCCAACGCCCATGTTCGTAATTTATTTAATTTCGCGCATTTATTTTATGTCGTTTATTATAATTATGTAATTCTCCCAAAGCGTTGTAACGATTTTATTTCTCGCACTTTTATTTTATTGCTTTATTTATTTTCCGTCAAATCGGGTCCGGTTTAATTTTGGCGATGTGGACCCGCGCCATTTGTAATAGTTGTAGATTTATTTTCCCGCAACTTTTAACTGTTAAATAAGCATGAAAGAATGAATGGCCCTAATTAAAATCAAGCGTAGATCACAATGAACATGACAAGACAAATATCAATGAAACTGACACACAAATTCGCACACACCACCCCTAGGGTACGCCTCACTGTTGCCTTTCGAAAGGTGGTCGTCGAGTAGAGGACGTCTTAGTAAGTCCTCATGATCCGGGAACCTGGCATGAGGGTAGCTTCTAAGGTGTCTTCCTATTGCTCCGGTGATCACCATGTCCCGAACCTCGAATTGACCCGAACACCTTCAACGGTGGTGCTACCTACCTCTCAATGGTGGGATGGCACTACTTTAAAGGACATTTACACAGACGAATTCCTTAGGGTAGGTAGGTTCTCAAGGATACTTGCTCTAATTTCAAACAAAACAAAATCTTTTCACACCAACACATTTTCAAAAGCTTTCAAAGCAGATTTTTCAAACACTCTGACGTACGAGTCGAACTGGAATTTTCAAAGAAACTTTTTTAAAACCCACAGTTGAAAAGCAAACAAACAATTTTGAAAACACCATGAGCAAGTATCTAAGAGCCCATGGATAACCATGGATAGAAAGGGTGCTAACACCTTCCCTTTCTATAACCTACCTCCCGAACCGAGAGCAATCTCTTTAAGGAATTTTTCTGTGCTTTTGTCCTTTCCATTTGGAGAAAATAAAAGACGGTGGCGACTCTTGCTTCCGCGACATTTCGCGAACCAGCGTTAAACAGTCAGTTCCAGATCCACCGATCACACAACCATATTGGTTTTACCAATTAGAAAGGGCCGACGTCCACAATTGGGAAGACCTGGCCGCAACTTTCTATAAACAATACCAGTATAATGCCGATTTGGCGCCTACCCGTACTCAACTTCAGAGTATGGCTATGGTTTCAAATGAGGGCTTCAAAGATTACGCGCAAAAGTGGAGAGATCTAGCCGGAAGAGTGCAACCCCCTCTGTCTGAAAGGGAGTTGGTGGACATGTTCTTGGGAACTCTATCGGGCCCTTTATTCAATCATCTAATTGGGAGCTCCTCTGCAGGGTTTACTGAATTGATTTTAACCAGCGAGAGGGTGAAAGCTAGTATAAGAAGTGGGAAGATTCAGAAAGATATGTCTGTCTCTACAGCTGTGAAAAAACCCTTCACGGGGAAGAAGGAAGTATCTGCTGTTTATTCACACAGGAATCAAGGAAGAACTGAACACCGACCAGTGGTGGGGGCCTTTATGATCCCAAAGCCCGCATCCGACCAGCCAAGAAATAAACAACCAATGGTGGAAAGGCCAGTCCGACAATTCACCAGGATTAATATGACTCTAGCCCAGGTTCTACCACATCTTCTGAAATTGAATCTAGCAACTTTAAAAGAGACCCCAAAGAATCCCAATATTGCGTCCCCTTATTATCACCCAAATTACAGATACGCATACCATTCTGAAAGTCCAGGGCACGACACTAACAACTGTTGGGCTCTGAAGAACAAGATCCAGGACCTTACAGATGCAAAGGAAGTTGAGTTTGATGCGCCTGAGAAACTGAATGTCATTTCTGCTCCGATTCCTAGGCATGGTCACAATGCCAATGCTGTCGGGGAAGATTTATTTATTGCCACCCTGGATGAACTTTTGACTCCGCTCCTGATCATTAAGATGAATTTGTTGAAAGCTGATATATTCCCAGGTTGTAATAAAGACTTCCATCTGTGTTTGTCCTTACCCACCGATTGCCCTCTGTTGAAGACAAGTATCCAACGCCTGATTGATAACCAAGAAATTCTGTTTGAGAATGCTCCCGTTTTACCTGTTCTTGTTAAAGACATTTCAATCATAACCATCTCCGCCAATCCTTCCAGGGCCCCTAAAAGACCCGTTAGGATTACACCTGCTCCAAAAACTACTCCACTTAAGATCATAATGCCCGGGCCGGTCCCGTACAAGTCAGATAAAACAGTACCATGGAATTATGGTGGAGAAATCTACTACCATGGTATCAAACAAGATGAATCGACTGCCAAAGAAGAGAGCTCCGAAGAAGAAAATTCTGACATCAGTAATATTGCCGGAACTAGCAAGATTACCCGCAGTGGTAGAATCTTCTCTCTAGAGATTGCCCCTCCAAAGGCAGTTTTTGGACCCGTGGCCATTCTGAAGATTACCTATGCACCAGTGATTATACCTGCAAGCGTACCTACCAACAAAGACGACACAATTCCTGTCCCTACCAGTACCTCTACTGTTGAGAATAAAGGAAAAAGCATTCAAGAAGAACTTGTCCGGACGAAGGCTCAATCACTAGCTATCCCTGAAACATCCAAAAAAGAAATGGAAGAAATCCTGAGGATAATAAAGAAGAGTGATTATGATGTGGTTGAACAGTTGGGGCAAACCCCTTCCAAGATCTCCATGCTAGCATTGTTGTTGTGCTCTGAGGCACATGTGAAAGCTCTGGTAAAATTTCTGAAGACAGCTCATGTGCCGCAAGAGACGTCTGCTGACCAATTCCAAGAATGTGTAGCCAGTTTGATAGCGGATAATGGCCTGGGCTTCTCTGATGTTGATTTGACACCCAAAGGGAGAAAGCACAACGAGGCATTGCATGTCTCTGTGGAGTGTAGAGGAACAACCCTAGCCCATGTCTTGGTAGACACTGGTTCATCTTTGAACGTCTTACCAAAGAAAGCTCTTGACAAATTGGATTGCGAAGGGCTAACATTGAAACCCAGTAACATAATTGTGAGAGCATTTGATGGCTCGAAGAGGATGGTTGTGATACAGTGGGAAGAAATGACTGTTTTTTGGAATGCTGGTTTGTGTTTTGTGTTTTGTGTTTTGTATTCGCAAAATGTCACGGTAAGCAAGAGTTGCCACTGACTTTTATTTTATCTAACAAGGAAAGGAAAAAAGCACAGAAAAATTCCTTTTTCGAGATATTTCTGAGTACGGGGGGTAGATTATAGAAAGGGAAGGTATTAGCACCCTTATTATTCGTAGTTATCTACGGGCTCTTAGGTACTTGCTCATTATTTTCAAAATTGTTTTCTTTGTGTTTGCGTGCTTTGAAAATTTTTTTGTTTTGACTTCGATTTAACTCTTGCTTCTATCTTCAAGAGGGTAATGAAGTGTTTTTGAAAAATTTGTTTGTAAAAGAGTGTAAGTGTGAAAAATTTGTTTTGATTGAGCAAGTACTTAAGAACTAATCTACCTACTCGAAAAAAGAATCATTCTATGTTTGTTTCCTTTAGACAACGCTATCCCACTATTAGTGAGTAGGTAGCATCATCGTTAGAGTTTAAGGGTCAATTCGAAAGGGACGTACGGTCACTAAAGCAATGTTAGGACGTCTTAGTAGTAACCATAATTTCCTAGATCATTTATCCGAGGCAACAATATCCAAGGCAACCTTTCCGAGGCAACTTTGATCTTTGGACAAAAGGACGACCACTAAAGCATCCTATACTCAATGACTGTTTTAACAAAGGCAACCAAGTGGGGGTATACCCTAAGAGTGCGCATGTGCGAATGATTCAGTTTCAGTTTATTTTATCTTTGCACATTTAGGGTGATCTAACTGTTTTAAAATTAGACATACATTCTTGTCATACAAACCCTATTATCAAACATCTAACAGTTAAATATTTGCATAAATTAAAGTGCGGAATTTAAACTAAGCTATTACAAGGCTTCAGGTATTTACATTGCCAAAAACAAACCCTTTGAAATTAAAAGCGGTAAATGTAGAATAAACGTCCTAATTAAACTATTACATCCCATGAGCAGTTACATTAAATATCGTAAAAAAAAAGCGGTAAAGGTAAATAAACGTCCTAATTAAATTATTAAAAATTGTGAGCAGATAAAATAATTGGGCAAAATAATAATAAAGCGCGCGATTAAAAATTAGATCGACAAGAAATTAGGGTTTTGACCCTTCTATCCTAATTAAAAAAAGAAAATGTTTTTTTGTTGTTTTTTAATATTTTTTTAAGAAAAGAAATTATATTTTTGAATTAAATGCAAAATTGATTGGTTATTAAACTAATTAATGAAAATAATTAAATGACATATTTTTGGGTTTTTGTTATTTTAGGAAAGAAATAAAATAATTAAGTTAGTAATAAAACCGATTTATTCTAATTAATTTTAATTATGTAAAAAAGAAATTAAAGTTGTCTAAAAATTAATAACCTAATTAAATTAATTACTTTTTTTAATAAAAATAAATATCTTGAATTTAATTGGATAGAAAAATGTTTTGTGATTTTTTGATAAAAAAGAAAATAATTTGATGGGTTAGTAAAATAAATAAATGAAATAATATAAATATAAAAGAATTAGAGAAACCCAAACTAGGCCTGCAATGTGGGGGTGCAATCATCAGAAATCTCTAGGCCCGAATCTTCGAAAGCTTCATGCTCTAACTATGGTGTTTTTTTTATTCTTGCGTGGAACCAAACCGGTGTCGTCAAATGGGGGCGTGCTAGGCGTGTGATGGATTTCTCTTGGGCCTTGTAAGACTCTTGATGACTTCAAGAGGATGGTTTGAGGCTTGATGTCAATTGAGAGAGACCGGAACCTCGAGATATGACTTGCACCAATTCTTTGATTTCTGGAGCGCTTTTTGAAGAGCTTTTAGAGAGCTTTTTGAAGAGCTTTTTGAGAGCTTTTTAGAGAGGATTTTCGTCCCTTTCAAGCTTGTATGGATCTATATTTATAGAGGAGAATGAGGAGACAAGAAAGCATGGAAAGAATCTCCCTCATAATGTTGTGTTTTAAGACCATGATCAAGATTTGAAAAAAATGCCATATTTGATAATTTTATACCATTTTCACATGTAAATTAACCTGGACATATTTGAAAAGTTATTGCACGAAATCAATTGACATAAACCAGCATAAAACTTTCCCAAAATGGATTCACATCAAAATTTACATTATTTCTATAATTTATTTATTTAATTCTGAATTTTAATGAATAAAATATCAAAATAAATAACATAAATAGTAGAAAAATGTATGGGTGTGGTTAGAGGTCGTGGACCATGTTAGGAATGAGTTTCAAACTTGAAAAGATAGGCCCATTTGGAAAAAATCCAAGTTTGGTCAATATTTGCTTCATGCATTTTTTCAAAAATTGTCCAACTTTGACAATGCATAACTCCCTCAATTTTGACTCTTTGGAGGTGTTCTTTGACTTTTTAGATATCTTGAGATGCACTCTAACTAATCCTTTTGGTCTCATATCATTTTGATATTCCATGCTCAAGTTATAAGCTTTGACAAAAAAGAAGTTTTTGGTGACTTTTCAAAATGACCTATAATGTCCAAATTCATAACTTCTTGTGAGTGCATATTTTGATCTTGGGGTATGAATATGGATTGTAGGTAATTTCATCCTCTTAAAAATGAGATTTGGATGGGTCATTACTCATAAAGTATGAGAAAGTTATGCTTGGTCAAAGTTGAGTTGACTTTTCCTACAAAACCCTAATTTAGCAACTTTTGAATCTTGATGAATTGTGAGTAATCCTTGATGAATCATGATCAAAACTTGATCAAATGATGAAATAAACTTCAAAATGAGAATGTTGACAAAAAATCTTGAATTTTGACTGTATGTAGGTCACAGTTGACTTTTGCCCTAACATAGTCTATTTTTGGACCTTTGAGCAATTGACTGAGAAAACTTCCTTTGCAAGGCTTGAAACTTGACATGGATGATCTTGAGAACATATTAGGACATTGGGGAGCACTTGAGGTCATTTGGACTCAAGGATCTTGATGCAATGTGAAACCCTAATTTGGGATAGACTGCCTTAGATAGCTTGTCTGGTCAATCCTTGAGCAACCTTGAACAACTGGGAGATTCTTCTTGCAATGTTTTGAGAAATATGGGAGGGAAAATTTTGGGGAACAACAGCTTCCCATGTTCAATCTTCTTAAACCTGAGGATGTAGATTGGCTTTTATGCCTTTCGTGATCCGATGGTGGAAGATGATTGAACACTAGAGTGCCCAGAAATTTGCACTCACATGAAGTGGTAATTTTCTTGTGATGTCAGGAATGGGCTTACAGATGCCATTTGGAGGAGTGTCGATCGCATAAGAGATTCCTTAGCGAGAGCTTGCATACCTGCCGTTGAGGAATATTCCGCTGGGGAAGTCTGATCTTTGTTGAGGGAAAGGAACTCGTCCGTAATTCAACTAAGGTGTCAAGATTTAGGAACTTGCCCGTAATTCAACTGAGGTGTCGAGATTTAGGAACTTTCCCGTAATTCAACTGGGGTGAAACATCTTCGTCGAGATTAAAGAACTCGCCCGTAATTCACTTGAGAAAACTTCTCTGCTGAGATTTAGGAACTTGTCTGTAATTCAACAGAGGAACTTTGTCGAGATTTAAGACCTTGCCTGTAATTCAACTGAGAAAAACTCTATTGAGATTTAAGAACTTGTCAGTAATTCGACTGGAGGGAAACATCTTCATCGAGATTTAAGAACTCGCCCATAATTCAACTGAGAAAACTCTGCTGAGATTTAGGAACTCGTCTGTAATTCGACGGAGGAATTTTGCCAAGATTTAAGACCTTGCCTGTAATTCAACTGAGAAAAACTCTGTTGAGATTTAAGAACTTGTCAGTAATTCGACTGGAGGGAAACATCTTCATCGAGATTTAAGAACTCGCTCGTAATTCAACTGAGAAAACTCTGCGGAGATTTAGGAACTCGTCTATAATTCGACGGAGGAACTTTGTCGAGATTTAGGACCTTTTCTGTAATTCAACTGAGAAAAAACTCTGTTGAGATTTAAGAACTTGTCAGTAATTTGACTGGAGGGAAACATCTTCATTGATGTTTAAGAACTCGCCCGTAATTCAACTGAGAAAACTTTGCTGAGATTTAGGAACCTGTCTGTAATTCGATGGAGGAACTTTGTCGAGATTTAGGACCTTGTCTGTAATTCAACTGAGAAAAACTTTGTTGAGATTTAAGAACTCGTCAGTAATTTGACTGAGATAAAAACTTCATAGCTTTGAATTTTATGAGAATTTAATCGCATCCTTCCTGAAAGGTAAAAGTTAGTTGTATGCAATGCATGATATGTATCAGGCAATGATGTTCTAAAAATAAATGAGATTGTGTTGTATGATGCGTATATGCATGTGTCATGATGTATGGAAATGTAATGTTTTTAGCTGGGGAAAATAAATCCCGGATAGCTGTTGGAGCAAAGAGTTGAATTCTTCGTTTCTGTCGCGGATATCGAATGAAGATGGTTGTGAGAATAAACCTGTAGGAGAGGATAACTCCGTTGGGGGATAAACTGATGAGGAGACTACTCTATGGGGAAGAGATGCTCTGCTGAGGATTCCACCGATAAATTCCGCTGGGGGATGAATTACCGTTGCTGGTGATACTGAATCCTGTTGGGGATTGACTTCTTGGTTGTGAAAGGAAAGAATTTCGCTGGGGATGATCTTTCAGTTGCGACTTCACTAGGGATAACCTTTTAGACTCTTATGGGGATAATCCTTTGAGCTCTGCTGGGGACAATCTTCCAAAGTCTACTGGGGATGATTCTCCAAACTCCACTGGGGAAGCTTTTTCATACTGCGCTGGGAAAAATTTCAAACTCCACTGAGGATATTTTGTATTCTGCTGGGGAATATTCTTATACTCCGCTGGGGAATATTAAGACCTTTCAGTGCTGATGGTAAATAAACTCTGCTTGGGGAGAATATTACCGATTCATTTACAGTTGCAAGTCTCAGCTGGGGAGAGCTATCATTACTGTCTTTTCTTACTCTGCGGAGAGTGAATGTTACTGGGACGCGTGTTAAGGATATGACGATGACTTTGTATCGAGACTTTTCTGCCCCTGTATCTGCGGGAGAAGGTGCCTGTGGAGGCTTTGCGGATCGAGTATTATCCCAACCTATGAGGTGCTTGGTAACTTTCGATTGAAATGACAAGTCTTCTTCTGGTAGGCAAGTGACAAGATAACGGGACATAGTCGTACGCTTTAATCCCTAACTTTTGCCTGGACTGCCTTTTCAGATTTTCAGTCCACCGGGATACCCTTTTTTGCCCAAGCCGCCTTTTCAGGTTTTCGACTTGCCGGGTGTACAAATATTTTTGTTTTTATCCCTAATTTTTCCCGAACCTTTTTGGTTCGCCGGGATGCCCTTATTTTTGCCTAGGTGTGTCAACCTAGCGGGTCTTTGTTCATGCGCAGTATTTTCTGACCATGTCCACGCTCTCAGAGCGTAGCGAGTTATCACTGTCGGTAGTGTTGTGTTGCCATACTACCAGAAGATGTTCGTTTGATCATGCAAGATTTGTTGCGGGATCCATGTCTAATGCCCCAAGCGATTCAGATGGAGATTTTCCCTTGGCTATTTGGCATCTTTGAGAGATTCCTTGAATCTTAACTTAACTGCCCCAGATGATGGACAATGGTCGTGTATGCCCCTTGGTTGGAAGTGCTTTTTTTCCACTAGAGGTGACCCTTTTTATTAAAAAGGTTTTTGTTCACTAGATATTCGTCGCGCGAATTTCTCTGCTGTTTGAACAAATAGTCATATGCAAACAATGTTATTTTAAGAATGCAAAGCTTATGCCTGTCTTGAGGTTTTGAAAATGAAGTTATTTTTAGTAAAACAAGAGAATTTTTGTAAAATGTGATGTCAACTCAGGATTTACAGCAAGCCCTACAAGAGTCAGGATACCTTTTGTAACAATATGCTTTCAAACTAACCCATGCCTCAGCTAGGACTTTTAAGGGTTATAACGTGGTCTGGTTCATGGTTCAAGAAACAAAGGATAAAGGCTCAAATTTTATTTGTACCCACCCGTTCTTCGTGATGTTCTTCAACCCTAAACTCAGTTAATTGTGCATTTGGATCCCGTTTGAGTCTTTTCTCTGATATTCCAGTGATGGTTCAGATACTGACAATTTATTTTGAACAGGCAGTCATTTTGTTGAGAGTTCGTAGGATCTCTTTCCTTTTGATTTTTATTATCCATGTCTTTTGCCTGAACTGTTTCTTTTTGTGATTACAGTCAGCGGGATGCCCCAGTTTTGTAAGTCTCCTTCATAGGTTTTGACTTAATGGGCTTTTATTTTTGAGAGATAATGACTGCCTGTCCTGACGATTATAAGGAACCATCACCATCTTTTTATTTTGGAAGGACCTCTTTGATGACATTCATTGTGCACCCGAATTAACTAAAAAACTACCCTGCCCCAAGTTGTGATTAAGGGTTTTAATTTGTGTGAAAAGAAAAACTCCAACTTCTTTGGCTCAAAGGGGTTGACTAGGGATTATCTTCCTTATAACTCCACTGTTTAGGATTTGAAACAACGCATGTACCTCGTCAGCGGGGTCTGTTCAAAAGCATACTGTAGAGATTTGATATCATTTTTGTCATCCTCCTTCAAAAGGCTTAGAATTTTTTAATCGAGAGTTGAACATCACAAAAATGAAAGCAATTTGAATATAATGAATACGAATGGATTGATTCGAAACAGACATATGCAATGCATTGATGAAATAATAAAGTTTTGCAATAACTAAATGTTTGAACAATCAAAAGAAAATTACAAATTGAAAATTCTAATGAACAAAAAGTCTTCTTTGTCAGAACTTGTGACTTCAGAGGACGTGCCTTGGAGGGATGGTAGAAGAACTCAGCCTGACCATCTTGTGTGAATTCCAATGCTCCTTCATCAATCAGGTTTTGAATTTTGTACTTCAACTTCCAACATTCGTCAGTATCATGCCCCGGGCTGTTAGAATAGTATGCACACCTTGCATCAGGATTGTAGCTGGGTGAAGAAGTCTTAGGATTTGGATGAGGTCCTACCAATGTCACAAGATTCAATCTCAACAGGTGTTGCAAAGCTTGAGAGAGCGGAATGTTGAGCTTGGTAAACGGCCTCTGATTAACCCGTTATTTATGGCAAGGTTGTTATTGGACCCTTGAGGTAGTAGCAAATTGGAGAGGTCCATTCTTTACTAAACCAAATCTTTGTTTTCTTGGAGCTTGATTAATGACTTGGTCCCCGGCCTCGACTATTTGCTTCATGCTGTTGAATTTGTCTTGATGAAGCTGGCTGATAATGGTTCTCAACTCTTCTTGTTCCTGGGCTAAGCTTTGGATAAGGGCCATCTGCCCCAGCATCTGGGTTTTCATGGCGCCTAACTCAGCTTGTAGTTGTTCCAGTTGTTCGTCCTTATTGTCTTCAAGACTTTTCTTGACTAAGTTCCCAACGAGGAGTGTTTTCAAATCTTCCTGCCCCTTGGATAGGTTTAGGAATACGTCTCTGAACTGAGCTTCTTGAGTTTGAGGATCTTGGTTGTCTTGTTGGAAAGCCATTGTTGAAATAAACAGCGAGAACATGAGAGACCTGTACTGGGAGACCTGTTATGCAATGATATGTATGATATATGGATGTAATGTTTTCAAGGATCTTGCGGGGTAAACAAGAAACTTGTTAAAATTTGAATTTTGCAGCTTTGATTGAAGAAACTTCGCGTTGTTAAGAGCCCTTCTTCAAGAGTCAATCTCACCATATCGAGTGGGTCATAGCCCCTGACTCAAGTTATCGTGTTTTGATCTCTATACGACATTGGTTAGAGGAAAATAAATCCCTTTTTCCCCTTGCTAGACATTTGATTTGCCAAAACCTGCATCACAAACCCTTGTGATCCTTGAAATGGTTAAGGAAATGTTAAGGCATGATGTTATGATGTGTATGCTATGCGTTTAAGCAAAAGTGCAAGGTGATGTAAGTGAACCCTGCAATAAATCCAGATTATTGGATAAGGACTGTAAACAAAACCTGCAAGGAACTCATGTTGTCAGATAACAAGAATGTGCAAGTAGTTCAAGTTTGAAAGCACACAAGTCACACAATAACCCTTAAATTTCAGGCTGGCATGGAGTTTAGGTATTACCCTCTTTCAGTTTAGTTGGTTCAACCTGTCCTAGTAATAGTAATCGGGTTCTAGAGGATCTCAATATCACTGACCACCCTCGATCGGTCATAATTCCAGTTTAGCAACCTTTTCTTGCAGCCAGAATCATTACAAGAGTTTGGTCTCAATGAGTGTAGCATACTGCTACTGTTCTATGGCCGAGTTGGTCAATTATAAGTTCTAAGGTCAGTTGGTGCTTAGTGACCCCTTATAAGACTCATATTCTCCTTGTTCCACCACAAGGGATATCGGTACAAACTAAAGTGCCACACTAACGTAGCTACTGCTTCAACCGTATCGGTCTACACCGTACAGTTCCCTCACAGTCTATTGCTACTTACCTAAAAGGTATCCCCCAGATCCGGGTTAGGATCTATAGTAACTCCGATTCAAACCCACAAAGATAAAGCATACAAATCAAGCAATTGAAAACATTATGATGAACTATTCCTAAGGTACACCCCACTTATTAAGTCCCCAGCAGAGTTGCCAGTTCTGTGATACGGTGGGAAGAACTGACTGTTTTTTGGAATGCTGGTTTGTGTTTTGCGTTTTGTATTCGTAAAATGTCGCGGTAAGCAAGAGTCTCCACCGACTTTTATTTTATCCAACAAGGAAAGGAAAAAAGCACAGAAAAATTCCTTTTTCGAGATATTTCTGAGTACGGGGGGTAGATTATAGAAAGGGAAGGTATTAGCACCCTTTCTATCCGTAGTTATCTACGGGCTCTTAGGTACTTGCTCATTATTTTCAAAATTGTTTTCTTTGTGTTTGCGTGCTTTGAAAAGTTTTTTGTTTTGACTTTGATTTAACTCTTGCTTCTGTCTTCAAGAGTGTAATGAAGTGTTTTTGAAAACTTTGTTTGTAAAAGAGTGTAAGTGTGAAAATTTTGTTTTGATTGAGCAATTACTTAAGAACTAATCTACCTACTCAAAAAAAGAATCGTTCTATGTTTATTTCCTTTTGACAACGCTATCCCACTATTAGTGAGTAGGTAGCATCATCGTTGGAGTTTAAGGGTCAATTCGAAAGGGACGTACGATCACTAAAGCAATGTTAGGACGTCTTAGTAGTAACCCAAATGTCCTAGATCATTTATCCGAGGCAACAATATCCGAGGCAACCTTTCCGAGGAAACTTTGATCTTTGGACAAAAGGACGACCACCAAAGCATCCTATACTCAATGACCGTTTTAATGAAGGCAACCAAGTGGGAGTGTACCCTAAGAGTGCGCATGTGCGAATGATTCAGTTTCAGTTTATTTTATCTTTGCACATATAGGGTGATCTAACTGTTTTAAAATTAGACATACATTCTTGTCATGCAAACCCTATTATCAAACATCTAACAGTTAAATATTTGCAGAAATTAAAGTGCGGAATTTAAACTAAGCTATTACAAGGCTTCGGGTATTTACATAGCCAAAAACAAACCCTTTGAAATTAAAAGCGGTAAATGTAGAATAAACGTCCTAATTAAACTATTACATCCCATGAGCAGTTACATTAAATATCGTAAAAAATAAATAAATAAAAGCGGTAAAGGTAAATAAACTTCCTAATTAAATTATTACAAACTGTGAGCAGATACAATAATTGGGCAAAATAATAATAAAGCGCACGATTAAAAATTAGATCGACGAGAAATTAGGGTTTTGACCCTTCTAGCCTAATTAAAAAAAGAAAATGTTTTTTTGTTGTTTTTTAATATATTTTTAAGAAAAGAAATTAGATTTTTAAATTAAATGCAAAATTGATTGGTTATTAAACTAATTAATGAAAATAATTAAATGACATATTTTTGGGTTTTTGTTATTTTAGGAAAGAAATAAAATAATTAAGTTAGTAATAAAACCTATTTATTCTAATTAATTTTAATTATGTAAAAAAGAAATTAAAGTTGTCTAATAATTAATAACCTAATTAAATTAATTACTTTTTTTAATAAAAATAAATATCTTGAATTTAATTGGATAGAAAAATGTTTTGTGATTTTTTGATAAAAAAGAAAACAATTTGATGGGTTAGTAAAATAAATAAATGAAATAATATAAATATAAAAGAATTAGAGAAAAGCAAACTGGGCCTGCAATGTGGGGGTGCAATCATCAGAAATCTCTAGGCCCGAATCTTCGAAAGCTTCATGCTCTAACTATGGTGTTTTTTTTATTCTTGCGTGGAACCAAACCGGTGTCGTCAAATGGGGGCGTGTTAGGCGTGTGATGGATTGCTCTTGGTCCTTGTAAGACTCTTGAGGACTTCAAGAGGATGGTTTGAGGCTTGATGTCAATTGAGAGAGCCCGGAACCTCGAGATATGACTTGCACCAATTCTTTGATTTCTGGAGCGCTTTTTGAAGAGCTTTTAGAGAGCTTTTTAGAGAGGATTTTCGTCCCTTTCAAGCTTGTATGGCTCTATATTTATAGAGGAGAATGAGGAGACAAGAAAGCATGGAAATAATCTCCCTCATAATGTTGTGTTTTAAGACCATGATCAAGATTTGAAAAAAATACCATATTTGATGATTTTATGTCGTTTTCACATGTGAATGAACCTGGACATATTTGAAAAAATATTGCACGAAATCAATTGACATAAACCAGCATAAAATTTTCCTAAAATGGATTCACATCAAAATTTACATTATTTCTATTATTTATTTATTTAATTCTGAATTTTAATGAATAAAATATTAAAATAAATAGTAGAAAAATGTATGGGTGGGATTAGAGGTCATGGACCATGTTAGGAATTAGTTTCAAACTTGAAAAGATAGGCTCATTTGGAAAAAAATTCAAGTTTGGTCAATATTTGCTTCATGTATTTTTTCAAAAATTATCCAACTTTGATAATGCATAACTCCCTCAATTTTGACTCTTTGGAGGTGTTCTTGGACTTTTTAGAAATCTTGAGATGTCCTCTAACCAACCGTTTTGGTATCATCTCATTTTGATATTCCATGCTCAACATAGAAGTTTTGACAAAAAAGGTGTTTTTGGTGACTTTTCAAAATGACCTATAATGTCCAAATTCATAACTTCTTGTGAGTGCATATTTTGATCTTGGGGTATGAAGATGGATTGTATGGAATTGCATCATCTTCAAAATGAGCTTTGGATGGGTCATTTCTCATAAAGTATGAGAAAGTTATGCTTGGTCAAAGTTGAGTTGACTTTTCCTATAATACCCTAATTTAGCAACTTTTGAATCTTGATGAATTGTGAGCAATCCTTGATGAATCATGATCAACCCTTGATAAAATGATGAAATAAACTTCAAAATGAGAATGTTGACATAAAATCTTGAATTTTGACTGTATGTAGGTCACAGTTGACTTTTGCCCTAGCACAATCGATTTTTGGACCTTTGAGCAATTGACTGAGCAAACTTCCTCTGCAAGGCTTGAAACTTGACATGGATGATTTTGAGAACATATTAGGACATTGGGGAGCACTTGAGGTCATTTGTACTCAATGATCTTGATGCAATGTGAAACCCTAATTTGGGATAGACTGCCTTAGGAGATAGCTTGTCTGGTCAATCCTTGAGCAACCTTGAGCAACTTGGAGATTCTTCTTGCAATGTTTTGAGAAATATGGGAGGCCAAATTTTGGGGTACAACAATGGTCCACAGGGAGGTGGACATCCCGATAAAGGTGGGAAATCAGACTTTCAATTCAACCTTCTATGTGATAGACATCCGTCCCTCTTACTCTTGTATGTTAGGACAACCTGGGATCCACAATGCCGATGTTGTCACCTCCACATTGCATCAGATGCTGAAGTACTCGGTCAAGGGAAAGATCATAAATGTCCATGGGGAGGAGGAGTATATGATTAGTCATCTGAATTCTTTCCGATATGTGGAGTTGGATGGCGAGTTCATTGAAACTCCTTTTCAACATTTCGAGGAGGTCTCTCAAGAAGTAGCGGAAACCAAGGCAGTATCCTCGATTTCCAAGATCACCAGACCTCCACTTCGGATGTCATCTCTAAAGGACGCAAAGGCAGTAATAGAGGAGGGTGGATGCACCATCTGGGGGCAGCTTCCAGACATTCCGTATAAATTAGACAAGTTTGGCTTGGGGTTTACTTCAACTACTCAGAAGGTTGTGCGTCGTGCATGTGCCGGAGGGCCACCTTTGAAGATTAGCAACCAAGGGGTCAACGCAGTAGAAGACAATAAAGAGGATGGCAACTTGGAATATTGGATATTTCCTACTGTCAACGAAGGACTTCGCAACTCAGAAGTCAGAGACTTTGTCCCAATAACTTTCATCTCTCAGTAATTTATCTTTTACATTTCTATTGGACTTGTAATATTCACGAACAATTCACACTTTAAAAACCTTGTGTCTTGCCCGAGGCACAATGGTCCATTTGTAAGGGTTTTTATTTCATCTTCATATGATATTCAATGAATCATGGACGTTTTTTCACATATAAACCTTTTGTGCTGACTATCTTTCTTTTACATTTCATTGTTTAAAGATGGCTATACCCTTACACACACCCACACTCACAAATGCAGGTATCCCTCCATTTCGGATCCCATGGGTAACGATACTGCTATAGCCTTCAGTGACTCTGAAGATCTAATCTACCAAGCCGAATACAAAGGTGAGGAAGATTGTGAGGTGCCAAGGGAATTGGCCAGACTACTACAACAAGAGGAAAGAGCTATTCAGCCTCATGAGGAGCTGTTGGATACAATCAATTTGGGTACCGAGGAAGATAAAAAGGAAATCAAAGTGGGTGCCAATTTAGAGCCGAGTGTCAAGGAGCGCCTAATTCAGCTATTGCATGATTATGTTGAGATCTTTGCTTGGTCATACGAAGACATGTCGGGACTCGATACAGACATCATGGTACATCGTCTACCCACATGAGAAGACTGTCCACCAGTGAAACAAAAAGTCTGCCGCATGAGACCTGACATGTCAGAGAAGATCAAAGCGGAAGTCATGAAACAGTTCAATGCTGGATTTTTGCCTGTTACTTCCTATCCTCAATGGGTTGCCAACATTGTTCCCGTGCCTAAAAAGGACGGCAAAGTAAGAATGTGTGTGGATTATAGAGATTTAAACAGGGTCAGCCCTAAAGATGATTTTCCACTTCCACACATCGACATCCTGGTTGATAATACAACCCAGCACAAAGTATTTTCCTTCATGGACGGATTCTCAGGATATAACCAGATCAAAATGGCACCTGAGGACATGGAGAAAACTACATTTGTCACACAGTGGGGAACATTATGCTACAAAGTGATGCCATTCGGACTGAAGAATGCCAGGGCAACCTATCAACATGCCATGGTAGCTTTGTGTTGTACCCCAAAATTTTCCCTCCCATATTTTTCAAAACATTTCAAGAATGATACTCAAGTTGCTCAGGGTAGTCCAAGGGTTGGCCAGACAAGCTCTCTCCTAAGGCAGTCTACCTCAAATTAGGGTTTCATGTTGCATCAAGATACTTGAGTCCAAGGGATTCCAAATGCTCACCAATTTCCTAATATGTTCTCAAGATCATCCATGTCAAGTTTCAAGCCCTACAGAGGAAGTTTACTCAGTCAATTGCTCAAAGGCCCAAAAATTGAATGTGCTAGGGGAAAAGTCAACAGTGGCCCACATACAGTCAAACTTCAATATTTTTGGTGAAAATCCTAATTTTGAAGTATATTTCATCATTTGATCAAGGGTTGATCATGATTCATCAAAGATTTCTCATAATTCATCAAGAACCAAAAGTTGCTAAATTAGGGTTTTGTAGGAAAAGTCAACTCAACTTTGACCAAGCATAACTTTCTCATAATTTATGAGAAATGACCCATCCAAAGCTCGTTTTGAATATGATGAAATTACCTACAATCCATCTTCATATCCCAAGTTCAAAACATGCACTCACAAGAAGTTATGAATTTGGACATTATAGGTGATTTTGAAAAGTCAACAAAAACACCTTTTTTGTAAAAGCTTCATACTTGAGCATGGAATATCAAATTGAGATGAGACAAAAAGGGTTGATTAGAGGACATCTAAAGCTTTCTAAAAAGTCCAATAACACCTCCAAAGAGTCAAAATTGAGGAAGTTATGCATTGGTGAAGTTGACCTTTTTTGCAAAATTGCCAAAAGTCAACTATGCCTAAAACTTCAAATTTTGCCAAATGGGCCCAATCTTTTTCACTTGTTTTGAGTTAGCAACATAGTCCACGAGCTCTAGCCCTTTCCACTTGTCATTATCATGTTTTTATTATTTATTTTGATTTTGATTTTATTTAAATCAATTTTAATCAAAATAAATCATATAAAATCCAAAGTATTGAAAACTAAAGATTTTTTACATGATTCAGGTCTTAATGTCCAGCTAGCATCAGGTCAAATTCGTATCAAGGCATGGTGTGTACAAAAAGATTGAATTAGGCCATTTTTGGAAAGATTTTTAAGGTGTATCAAATCAAGATCTAATTCATTGATGGAGGAAGATTGAGATCAGTTATCAACCCTGATCTATTCCTCAATACATATAGAGTGCGTGCAGACCCAAAACGTGGTTAGAAGGAGGCACAACATCAAGAACACAAACTTGAAATATCAAGAAAAAGTGTAAACACGAATTCCTAGTTACAGGCCAATTCAAGACCCTTGGACCATTCCAATCATTTCCTGAGGTCATCAGCAAGCCAAAGCAATCCAAAGCAAGTGTTTCCAGGCCCTATATCGCGCTGTAATTCTATCACGACCTTGCTTGTTTCTTGAATTCGGTTTGCATGATTTAGACATTGTTAGCATGAATTGACCATATATTCTTGATCCTTGGAACATTTGTAAACTTTCTATATTGTTTAATTGCATTTATATGACCTGCAGTGGATTTCACCATTATTAGGGTTCCTTGCTTCAAATTGGGATTTTTGTTTACAGAAAAAATTGGACCATAAAAGGGCCACCTTTGTGTTTAGCAAGGCCAGACGAAGCCATCCATGGCCTTCATTTTTATTTATAAAGCTTGTGTTAAGTTTTGAGATTTACAGGGGCTATAGCTACGGACAAACGTCTGTAGGTAAAAGTTTGGAACTTTTACCAACGGATCCAAGGAAGGAGATGACCAGCTGGCGAATGACCATTGGCTTATTCAAATTTTCGCGCGTTGATTTGATACATAGGGCCTTTTTAATATTTGATCATTATTTTGTATTATTATAACAAACAGAAGCAGATGGCGCAGTGGTAGTGGTGTGGTTACAAAATGCATCAGGACCTGTGTTCGAATCCCAGGTCCACCAATTTCTCCATATTATTTTCTTTTTCAGGATCCAACGTGTTTGCAAGTTCAAGGTCTACCATATGGCCTCACCATCTAACATGCCAAGTGGCCAGTTGGCCAGATCCAAGAGCCAGCAATGGAGGAGTATCATGAGGTCTAGTCAACACAACACACTGAATCCAGGAGGTCAACGTAGACTTCCATCTTTGGGCCCAGAATTCTGATTTTTGCACCCTCCAAATTGCTTTTGCAGGCCCAATTTCTTATCCCTTTTTCTTTTTATATTTTATTTTTATTTATTTATTTAATTTACTTTACTAACAAATTAATTATTTTCTTTTATCAAAAAATCATAAAAATATTTTTCACCAATTAGATTTAGGTCTATTTTTTATCAATAAATTTATTAATTTAATTAGATTTTAATTTTAGGTAAAACTTTAATTTCTTTTTTAATTAAAACTAATTATAACAATTAGGTTTTATTTCTAACTTAATTACATTTTCTTTTTCTTAAAATAACCAAAAAAACCAAAATCTGTCATTTTATTTATTTTTATTAATTAATTTGTATATTTAATTTTAGGACCTAATCTTTTTCTTAAAAAATAATTAAAAACAACAAAAAAACATTTTTCTTTTAATTAGGTTAGAAGGGTCAAAACCCTAATTTCTCGACGATCTTAATTTTTCTCGCGCGCTTTATTTTTATTATTTATCATATTGATGTAACTGCCTACAGTTTGTAATAGTTTAATTAGGACGTTTATTTCCATTTATCTCTTTATTTTCAAAGGGTTTGTTTTTGGCTATGTAAATACCATAAGCCTTGTAATAACTTAGTTTAATTTCCGCACTTTAAATTCCACAAAATATAAATTGTTAGATGTATGATATAGGGATGCATGAAAAGAATGTATGTTAAACTTTAAAACAATTAGATAACCCTAAAATGTGCAAAGATAATAAATCTGAAACTGAATCACACGCACATGTGCACTCCTAGGGTACACTCCCACTTGGTTGCCTTCGGTAAACGGTCATTGAGTATAGGCTGCTTTAGTGGTCGTCCTTTTGTCCAAAGATCAAAGTTGCCTCGGAATGGTTGCCTCAGATATTGTTGCCTCGGATTATTGATCTAAGACATTAGGGTTACTACTAAGACGTCCTAACGTTGCTTTAGTGACCGCATGTCCCTTTCGAATTGACCCTCAAAACTCCAACGACGGTGCTACCTACTCATTTATAGTGGGATAACACTGTCTAAAGGAAACGAACATAGAACGATTCTTTTTTTTCGAGTAGGTAGATTAGTTCTTAAGTACTTGCTCAATAAAAACAAACTTTTTTTCACACTTACACTCCTTTACAAACAAAGTTTTCAAAAACACTTCATTACACTCTTGAAGACATAAGCAAGAGTTAAATTGAAGTCGAAACAAAAACTTTTCAAAGCACACAAACACAAAGAAAACAATTTTGAAAATGATGAGCAAGTACCTAAGAGCTCGTAGATAACTACAGATAGAAAGGGTGTTAATACCTTCCCTTTCTATAATCTACCCTCCGTACTCAGAAATATCTCGAAAAAGGAATTCTTCTGTGATTTTTTCCTTTCCTTCTTGGATAAAATAAAATACGGTGGCAACTCTTGCTTACCGCGACATTTTGTGAACACAAACGCAAAATGCAAACCAGCAATTCCTTAAAAAAGGGAAACACGTCCCGGTTCTAGCCACCGTATCATAGAACTGGCGACTCTGTTGGGGAAAAATAAGTGGGGTGTACCTTAGGATTACTTCATCATATTGTTTTCAATTGTTTGATTTGTTTGCTTTATTTTGTGGGCTTTGTATCGGAGTTACTATAGATCCTAACCCGGATCTGGGGATACCTTTTAGGTAAGTAGCAATAGACTGTGAGGGAACTGTACGGTGTAGACCGATATGGTTGAAGCAGTAGCTACATTGGTGTGACACATTAGTTGGTACCGATATCCCTTGTGGAGGAACAAGGAGAGTATGGGACTGCTATATGGGTCATTAAGCATCAACTGACCTTAGAACCTACAATTGACCAACTTGGCCATAGAAAGTAGCAGTATGCTACACTCATTGAGACCATACTCTCGAGATGGTTCCGGCCGCGAGAAAAGATTGCGTGTCTGGAATTATGACCGATAGAGGATGGTCAGTGATATTGAGAATCTCTAGAACCCGGTTACTATTACTAGGACAGGTTGAACCAACTAAACTGTAAGAGGGTAATACCTAAACTCCATGCCAGCCTGAAATTTAAGGGCTATTGTGTGACTTGTTTGCCCTTACCATGTTTGCTATCTGTGATACCTGTGGTGTGTTTTTATCATGACATCATGCATCAAGACATCGCATGCATATTTCATTAGACTAACCATTTCAAAGACTGAGGGGATTCATCTTTGTTCTGTTTTGCAGATCATGGCCTCTATGCGCAGAAATACCATTCGAGTCAACTTCGTGCAAATTCCTGCTCAGCTTAGAGAGTTGGTTTCAAAGGTTCCTGATACTTCTTCCTTTGTTAGAAGACATGGTCACCTCCTTAGCTTGGTCACTTCAAAGTTGGATGAGAAAATGATGAGTGTGTTGTTCCAGTTCTTTGACCCGCTGCATCACTGTTTCACCTTCCCGAACTATCAGTTAGTCCCTACTTTGGAGGAGTTTTCTGACTTACTGGGCATATCTATTCTAGAGCAGACACCCTTTATAGGTTTGGAGATAGCTCCTAGGCCAAAGGATATTGCTTCAGCCCTACGTCTAAAAATGGTTGATGTAGTATCTAACTGGGAGACTCGGAGTGGGGTTAAAGGTTTCTTGACTCAGGTTTTGATCGATCAAGCTCAACAGTTCTGGGATAGTTTAGACTTTCAAGATTTTGAAGACATCCTGGCTCTCCTCAACTACGACTTGGTCATGTTCCCGAATCCATATGCCTTCATAGATGTGAACGCAGTCAAGATCTTCATGTCTTGTAACCCAGTGCCTACTCTCTTAGGTGATATTCTGCATTCTCTTTATACCCGTACTGTTCGGAGAAGGGGAACTCTCATATGTTGTACACCGCTGATGGCGAGGTGGTTTATTTCTCACCTCCCCAAATCTGTATTGAAGAATGAGGAAGGTATGAGTTGGGCCTACAGAATCATGTTCCTTGCTCATACGGACATCCTTTGGAGTACTAAGGGTATGGAAATGGTAGCTGTCATTGATCGGTGTGGGGAATACCCCAATGTTCCATTGCTTGGAATTAGAGGAGGAATAACCTATAATCCTTGTTTGGCCTTACGACAGTTGAGACAAGCTCGAAGGGACGGTCCTCATGAGCTGCTGCTTACAGGCATTGTCTTTGACTTCAAGGGGGATGTTGAGGGACATCGTCGCAGGTTTATACGAGCTTGGGACAGGGTTAACAGGTCTGACCCCCACAAGCTAGGAATGAAGACTTCTCTCCCAATGCAACCATATCTCCAGTGGGTTCGAGCCCGTGCTCAAAAGCCTGGGATGCCATATGAAGTTGTTTTGTCGGTGATTGTAGAGCATACTGATGAAGAAGGGGTTCCTTATACGGTCATTCATCCATACATGCCTACTGATATTGAGCATTGAAGAGATCTTGGATCCAGTTAAGGGAATAAAGGGATACTTATAGAGAGAAATATCATGAGTAGGAGAGGAAGATCCTGAAGCTTACAAGGAAGCTTGAGAATGAGAGGACAATCAACGATTATGTCAGCACGAAAGGAAAACGACCTTGGGATTTCTGATGTCTTTTTACTATTTCTAGTTTAGATTTGCTTTTCAGTATTTCTTTTGTAACGCCTTAAAGGCATTTGTTAAACATTGTTACAAGTTTTAACCTAATAAAGTGTGTTTTATTTTGGTTTACAAATTTGAATTTCCCTGAGTCTTTGAAATCATTTCATATGCATTCCATTTCCATGCACCTCATCACAGGTACCCTTACAGGTTTCTCATCTTCTTCGCTGTTTATTTCAGCATAATATGTCTTCTGAAACACCTACTGATCAAGCCATCAAGGCTCTACAAGCTCAGAATGCTCAGTTCCAGGAAATGTTCTTGAACTTGGCCAAGAGTCAACAAGATTTGAAGACTCTTATCTTGAAGGACAAGAAGAAGAAGAAGAAAAAGGTGGTCCTCCTGAATATGGGTCACAAATTTGGGAATAGGTTGCGAGAAGAAGTTGATCTGTCCCACTCATCTGGAGGAGGAGAGAATCAAGAGGAAAGGAAGGGTCCTAGCCCTGTGGTTTCTGACAATGACACTGATTTTGATGAAGATCAGTATCCTCCCGCTGAGGATAGGTATAAGCAACTCGAAGACCGGTTGAGCGCAATGGAGATCCAGAAGATACCTGGGTTGGACTTCGGAGATTTGGGTTTGGCATCCGGGGTGGTGATCTCACACAATTTTAAAGCTCCTGTCTTTGCTAAGTACGATGGGCACTCCTTCCCAAAGCTACACCTCCGATCGTATGTCAGAAAGATTCAACCATATACTGCTGATAGGAACCTCTGGGTTCATTTCTTTCAAGATAGTCTATCAGGGACTCAACTTGAATGGTTCTATCAACTGGAAGGAGCTAATGTTCGCAACTGGGAGGACCTCGCTGCTGCTTTTTACAAGCAATACCAATATAATACCGACCTTGCTCCCACGCGTACCCAACTTCAGGGTATGTCTATGGGTGCGAGCGAAGGTTTTAAGGACTATGCTCAGAAGTAGAGAGATCTTGCTGGAAGATTACAACCCCCTCTGGCTGATAGGGAGTTGGTGGATATGTTTCTTGGGACTTTGTCTAGTCCATACTTCAATCATTTGATCAGTAGTTCATCGTTCGGGTTTACTGAATTGATTATGACTGGGGAGAGAGTTGAAGCTGGTATTAAAAGTGGCAAGATACAGAAAGGTGCTTCGTCAAGTACAGAGAAGAAGCCTTTCAGAAAAGAAGCTAGTGCAGTTTACAGCTCGAGGAGCCAAAATCGACCTGAGCGCCGCCAAGCAGTGAATGCGGTAGTAATATCAAGACCAACTGTTGCCCCACAATGTAACAATCAGCAAAGAGTAGAGAGACCGTAAAGACAGTATACTCGGATCAGTATGACTTTGTCTCAAATTCTGCCGCAGTTATTGAAAACCAACTTGGTGACTCTGAAGGAGGCTCCAAAGAATCCCAATACTACATCACCGCTGTATAATCCGAACGTCCGCTGTGCTTATCACTCTGATAGCCTAGGGCATGATACAAACAATTGTTGGGCTTTGAAGAATAAAGTGCAGGATCTGATTGATGCTAAGGAGATCGAGTTTGAAGCGCCGGAAAAGCCTAATGTCATGACTGCTCCTATGCCCAAGCATGGAGTAAATACTGTAAATGATGATTCGTTTGTAACCTCTGTGGAAGACATTTCTACTCCGTTGTTGACCGTTAAGAAGAACTTATTGTTGGCCGGTTTATTTCCAGGCTGTGGCGAAGGTTGCCACCTATGTTCCATCCTACCTGCTGGTTGTCATTTGTTGAAATCAGGTGTTCAGCAGCTAATGGACAACAAAGAGATCTTGTTCGAGAAAACTTTGGTTCCATTGATTCCTGTTGAAGATGTTTCCATAATCACCATTTCCGCCAATTCTTCCAAGGCTTCCTCGAGAAAGCCTGTTAGAATTACATCTGTTCCGAGAGTTGCTCCATTGATCATTACTATTCCTGGACCTATCCCTTACACGTCAGATAAGGCTGTCCCATGGCACTATGGGGTCGATGTGTATTATCATGGGATTAAACAAGACTTGAAGGTTGAGGAGGTTGATACTGATGTCATCAATATCGTCGGGTCTAGCAAGGTCACCCGCAGCGGAAGACTTTTCTCTCCTGAGATCTCCCCACCAACTATTCAGAAGCCTGTTGCTATACACCTGCCAGTACATCTACTATTGTCCATGTTCATGTTCCAATCATTACCCCTGTCGCTGATTCATCTGACGCTCGGGGCAAAGGGATCACCGGTGAGCCTGCCCGGACGGAGGCACCGAAGAAGATTACTATTGAAACCTCTAGGAAGGAGATAGAGGAGATTTTGAATATCATCAAGAAAAGCGAATACAATGTAGTTGAACAGCTGGGGAAAACCCCGTCGAAGATCTATATGTTATCTTTATTGTTGTGCTCAGAAGCCCACGTAAAGGCTTTAATTGCTTTCCTGAAAACTGCGCATGTGCCGCAGGAAACATCTGCTGATCAATTCAAAGACTGTGTGGCTAGTTTGACCACTGACAACGGGTTGGGTTTCTCCGACGCAGATTTGACTGCCAAAGGAAAGAACCACAATGATGCTCTGCATGTTTCTATCGAGTGCAGGGGCACTACTCTAGCTCACGTGCTGGTGGATATTGGGTCCTCGTTGAATGTTTTACCCAAAAAAGCGTTAGACCGGTTGGACTGCAAAGGGTTGGTGCTGAAGCCAAGTGATATTGTGGTTAGGGCCTTTGACGGGTCCAAAAGGATGGTACATGGAGAGGTGAATGTCCCTATTAAGGTTGGTTCCCAGACTTTCGTGTCTACATTCTATGTGATGGACATTCGACCATCTTATTCTTGTTTGCTGGGTCGCCCGTGGATCCATAAAGCTGGGGAAGTAACTTCTATGCTACATCAGATGTTAAAATACCCAGTGAAGGGGAAAATTGTTACAGTACAAGGATAAGAGGAGTACATGGTGAGCCACCTTAACTCTTTTCGGTATGTAGAGATGGATGGGGAGTTCATTGAAACCCCATGTCAAAACTTTGAAGAAGTCCCCCAACCGCTGGCGGCGACTGAAACTGTTGCTGAAGATCCTCCAATGAAGATGGCTTCCCTCAAGGATGCCCGGGCTGTTATTGAAAAAGGTGGGTGTGCGAATTGGGGTCAACTCCCTGACTTTGCACACAAGACTGACAAGTTTGGTTTGGGTTTTACTGCAGAAGCTCAAAGGGTTGTTCGGCGTGCGCGGATTGGAAGACCTCTCCTACGTATCAGTAATCCGGGAGTGAATGCAATTGAAGATGATGATGAAGAGTCTGAGTTTGACAGCTGGATTTACCCGACTACCAACGACGGATTAAGCAATTGGACGGCAAAGGACTTCATTCCCATTTCTTTTATTACACAGTAATAGACTTTTATTTTGAGTTTGTAACAAACATTTTAAAACTTTACGGCCCGGTGCCTTGCCCGAGACACCGTGGCTTTGTTTGAAGGCTTATTATGTGTCATCTCCATATATCATCAATAAAAGCATTGGATGTTCTCTTGCATTACGAATTTTGCGCTCCTTGTTTTTCTTTTCTATCTTGCAAAATAGCTATTTTTATTACACACACTCACATATACAAGTCTGCATCCACTTTAGATCCCACTGATAACGACTCTGCTACTGCCAGTTATGACTTCGAAAGTCCGATCAACCAAGCTGAGGACGAAGGTGAGGATGATTGTGAAGTTCCTGGGGAACTTGCTAGACTGTTACTTCAGGAAGAGAGGGCCATACAGCCGCATGAAGAGCCAGTGGAAACAGTAAATCTGGGTACAGGAGTAGACAAGAAAGAGGTCAAGATCGGTGCAAATTTGGAGCCTAGAGTCAAGCAACGGTTGATACAGATGCTGCGTGATTATGTTGAGATCTTTGCCTGGTCTTTTGAAGATATTCCTGGGTTGGATACCGATATTGTGGTTCACTGCTTGCCAACTAAGGAAGACTGTCCTCCAGTGAAACAGAAAGTTCGCTGAATGCGCCCAGAGATGTCTGAGAAAATCATGGTTGAGGTTATGAAACAGTTTGATGCCGGTTTTCTAGCTGTCACTTCTTACCCGCATTGGGTCTCTAATGTGGTTCCAGTGCCGAAGAAAGATGGTAAAGTGAGGATGTGTGTTGACTATAGGGATCTAAACAGGGCAAGCCCCAAGGATGATTTCCCTCTGCCTTATATCGACGTTCTGGTTGACAATACCGCACAACATAAGGTCTTCTCCTTTATGGATGGTTTCTATGGTTACAATCAGATTAAGATGGCTCTCGAGGATATGGAAAAGACAACCTTTGTTACGCAATGGGGTACCTTTTGCAACAAGGTCATGCCGTTCGGATTGAAGAATGATGGGGCAACATATCAGCGCGCCATGGTTGCTTTGTTCCACGACATGATTCATCATGAGATTGAGGTATACATTGGCGACATGATTGCAAGGTCCCAGACTGAGGAAGAACACCTCGACCATCTTCAGAAGCTATTTGACAGGTTGAAGTTGTACAAGCTGAGGTTAAACCCGAACAAGTGCACCTTCGGAGTGAGGTCTGGTAAGATGTTGGGTTTCGTCATTAGTGATAAAGGTATTCAAGTGGATCCTGCAAAGGTGAAGGCTATACAGGAAATGCCAGCTCCCCGAACAGAAAAAGAAGTCAGAGGCTTTTTGGGACGCTTGAATTACATTGCCCGATTCATTTCGCACCTGACTGCTACTTGTGAGCCAATCTTCAAGCTACTAAAGAAAGATCAAGTGGTAAGATGGAATGATGAATGTCAAGCCGCTTTCGAAAGGATCAAAGAATATCTCCAAGAGCCACCTATTCTGATGCCTCCAATTGAAGGAAGACCTTTGATTTTATACTTGACAGTACTCGACAATTCAATGGGGTGCGTGCTGGGGCAGCATGACGAGTCTGGCCGAAAAGAGCATGTTATTTATTACCTTAGCAAAAAGTTTACCGACTGTGAGACCCGATACTCACTGCTTGAGAAAACTTGTTGTGCTTTGGCATGGGCTTCTTGCCGGCTGAGACAGTATATGTTGACTCACACTACTCTATTGATATCGAAGATGAATCCAATCAAGTATATCTTCGAAAAGCCTGCCTTGTCCTAAAGAATAGCAAGATGGCAGATGATCTTGACCTAGTATGACATCCAATACATGACCCAAAAGGAAATCAAGGGAAGTGTGTTGGCAGATCATTTGGCACATTAGGTAGTGGACGATTACCAGTCTATGAACTTCGAATTCCCAGATGAGAACATCATGTTGGTGACTGACTGTGAAATACCTGGACCGAATGAAGGACCTGAGGAAGGATCCCGATGGTCTATATATTTCGATGGAACTTCAAACGCTTTAGGTAATGGAATTGGCGCCGTGATCATATCTCCTGAAGGTTGTCATACTCCGTTCACCGCTCGATTATGTTTTAACTACACCAACAACATGGCGGAGTATGAAGCGTGCATTATGGGTCTTCGAGCAGCTATTGACCTAAGGATTAAGTTCTTAAGTGTATTCGGAGATTCCGCTCTCGTGATTAGTCAGATCAAAGGCGAGTGGGATACGAAACACCCTAATATTATTCCTTACAAAGAGTATGTATTGACTTTCCTTCCACACTTCAAGGAGATAACCTTTGAACACTTCCCTAGAGAGGAGAATCAGTTAGCGGACGCGCTAGCTACGATGTCTTTTATGTTCAAGGTCATATGGGACAATGAGGCTCCCCAGATTACCATTGAAAGTTTAGAAGAACCTGCACATTATTGTGACATTGAGATTGAAGAGGTAGCAGATAAACCCTGGTTCCACGAGGTGAAGAGGTATCTTGAGGCTCAGGAGTACCCCGAGGGTGCATCTGTTAATGATAAGAATTTTCTGAGAAGGTTCGCGGCGAAGTTCTTTATCAGTAATGGTATCCTTTACAAGCGTAATCATGATTCAACCTTACTGTGATGTGTGGACAAGAACGAGGCATAAAGGATTATGGTAGAGTTACATGAAGGTACTTTCGGGACTCATTCCAGTGGACATACCATGGCAAAGAAAATCCTACGGGCTGGATATTACTGGTCTACTATGGAAGCCGACTGTTATCAGCATTCTCAAACCTGTCATAAGTTCCAAGTCTATGCTGATAAGGTGCACATACCTCCAGTACCTCTGAACGTCTTGACAGCTCATTGGCCTTTCGCAATGTGGGGCATCGATATGATTGGTAAGATCATACCTACTGCGTCCAACGGGCATCGTTTCATCTTGGTAGCTATTGATTACTTTACAAAGTGGGTTGAAGTAGCTTTTTTTGCTACAGTAACCAAGAACGTCGTGGCCCGGTTTATTCAGCACAATTTGATCTGTCGATACGGTGTACCAGAGAGGATCATTACGGACAATGGTACAAATCTCAATAATACAATGATCACCGAGCTCTGCAAGCAGTTTAAGATACAGCATCACAACTCTTCTCCTTACTGGCCTAAGATGAATGGGGTTGTAGAAGCGGCTAATAAGAATATCAAGAAGATTGTGCAGAAGATGACGGTGACATATAAAGACTAGCACAAGATGTTACCATTTGCTCTTCATGGGTATCGTACCTAAGCGCGGACGTCAATAGGGGCAACACCTTATTCCTTGGTATATGGTATGGAGGTGGTCTTGCCCATTGAAGTTCAGATACCCTCTCTTTGGATTATAAAGGATGCAGGTTTGAGCGAAGATGACTGGATTCAGACCCGGCTTGATCAACTGAACTTAATCGATGAAAAGAGACTTACTGGTATTTTTCATGGGAAAATGTATCAAAAATGGATGATCAAGGCATTTAACAAGAAATTTAGACGACAAGAGTATCAAGTTGGGGATCTGGTGATCAAACGCATCATATCACCTCAAGGTGATCCTAGGGGCAAATTGACCCCTACTTACGAAGGGCCATTTGTGGTTAAGAACATTTTCTCAGGAGGAGCTATGATTCTAACCACCATGGATGGTGACGACCTTCCTCACCCCGTCAATGCAGACATAGTGAAAAAATACTATGCATAATCAAAAACCTGCTAGGTTGACTGGCCTAGGCAAAAATAAGGGCTTCCCGACGAACCAAAAGGGTTCGGGCAAAAATAAGGGATGAAAATGAAAAAATTTGTACACCTGGCAAGTCGAAAACTTAAAAAGGCGGCTTTGGCAAAAAAGGGTATCCCGGTGGACTGAAAACCCAAAAGGGCAGTTGTTGTACCACAAAATTTACCCTCTCATTTTATCAACATTTCTCATCACAAGGCTCTTTGAACTCAAGATCAAGCTAGGGTTTGCTCTGCTAAAAACATCTCCTTGCACTATTGACCTAAATTAGGGTTTGAGTTTGCACAGAGAATTTTGGACTTCTAATGCTCAAAGTGACTTTCATACTTCATGTTGGACTCATAAGTTTGACCATACCAAGTTTCAAGCCTTGAATCAAATTTTTGCCCAGTCAATTGGACAGTTGACCTAGAAATCAGCTGTATTGGGGGAAAAGTCAACTGTGGCCAATTTACAGTCAAACCTCATGAATTTTAACCCACATCAACATTATGAACTCATATGAACCATTTGATCAAGTTTGGACCACAAATCCACAAGAAATTTAATCAGATCACCAAAAGGGAAAAATGGTCATTTTTAGGGTTTTGACTGTACAAAGGCAATTTCTGATTTTTGACCTAGACAATGGCAAATTGGGTTCAACCATGGATTTAAGGACTCAATTGAATCATCTTGACCTATTCAACAAGTTCAAAAGATCTCAATTGCATTAGATTGACAGATGAATTTTCCAGTCAACTGATCAAAATTTGACTGTACACTGAAAAGTCAAACTTTGACTTTTTGGTCAAAATCAAGTGCCAAGGGTCATTTTTTATCAAGATGTGTCAAAACATGAAACTTGTTCATCAAGAAACCCATTTTTGCAAATTAGGGTGTAAAGTTGAAAATTTTCATAACTTAGAATTTTTCTAAGTTATGAAATTTTCTTAATTTTTCCTAACTTTGCCCCACATTTTTACCATGATGCAATTGGATTCAAACAAAACTTCAAACATGAAAGTTTTGATCCTCCACAAAGTATACAACTTTTATTCACAAAGTTTTCTCAAAAGAAGCTTGTATCTCAAGTTATGATTTTTGGAACAAGGGTCCCTAAAACTTTTAACTTAGTGAAATTTTGCCCTAGTTTAGGCAGGATTTTTACTTATCTTCATGGTCATTTTTCACATAGTTCCATTTGTAATATCAAGTTGAATTTCAAATATGGATTGTAGAGCATGTTGCAAGCTTTCCAAAATATCCAAGAACTCCTCAAACACATTTGTGGTTAGAGAGAATCGAAGGCTTAAAGTTGGCAAAAACTCACTTTTCATCCATGGCATATTCATGTTCATACAAGTTGCAATTTCAAGTCAGCATGCTTTGCACTAGATTACAGGCCTCTAAACCACTTCACACTCAATAATTTAATGCAAATCCATTGGTCTAAGAGATTGTTTTGGTCATTATGGCATTGTACACAAAACTAATCCCTAAGTAGAAAAAGCAAAGTTTGCATTTTTGTTTAAAATCATGCTTTATGTCAAAACTGATTTCTTGAGCATTGATCCATATCTTATGCAGCTAATCAAATCTACAAGTTGGAGGGGTCAAGGGCAAAGTATACAAGCATAAGGTAGCCTGTACAGGCCTGTTTTCAATCACTTCCCACATTTTGCTTCAAAAACAAGAAACTTGTCCAAAACATGAGAACTTGAACATCAGCCTAAAAAAAACTTGTGCAAGCATTTTGAACATCTTTCTCACACCCCTTGGAGCCAGAAACACGATTGCTTGAGCCTCTAAACATCCCATAGCCAAAAATCACATTCCATTGGCAAAACAGGGCAGAACCTGCAACTTGACTTCCATAGCTCAATTGGCTTGTGCGTTTTCCCCAAGTTGCTTCAAATATCTTCCACATAACTCATCCAAGCTATCCCAAACCTCAAAAACCAATTGTAACTCCATTAACAAGGTTTTCCATTTTCATTTTGAGCTTGTGCAGGTTGAGTTCTATAGGATGATTCAAGTACATTCAAGGCAAGCTAGGCATTGTAGAAGGTCAAGTGAAGTCCAAGCAAGCTCCCAGACATCTCAAGCTTTGTTGAAAAGCTCCACATTGCCATACACGAAGTCAGCTGAAATAGGTTTTTGTCAACTTCAAATCTCTCTATTTAGGAACATTTAGCCTTAGGTTTGTGAATAAGAAATGTAGTATTCATTGCCATGAAGTTGTACATATGCTCAGTTTTCATTTATATTAAGCATGCTAAGAAAATTTCATCCATGAACATACTGAAAAAACTAGGTTAGATTTTAGGGCCAAAGAAATTCTCTCTGGTCTTTGAGAGTTAGGACAAGTTGTTTATATGGTTGGATTCGTCTCGAAATGCTCTTCAACTTTGATGTTATGTGTTTTTGCAATAGAGCTCGTATACAGGATCTGGTAATTGTACAGGGCGCGCGTGTTTTCAAAATCAGAAGGTTGAAGATGAAGTGGTGGGCTGGGCTTGGCCTGACTCACTATTGACACCCCTCCTTTTTTCTTTTTCACCCCCATGGCCCAATTTCTATATATTTTATATTTTTGAATTTTATTTTCATTTTTTATTTTATTTTTTTATTACCAAATATAAAAAATACTCAAAAATATTTTTATAAACTTTTCACATTTATTTTTTATTTTATCTTCATTTTTACTAACATAAAATTAATTTATTGATTATATACTTTTATTTTATTTATTGAATACTTAAAAATAATATATAAATTATACTTTTATTTTTATTCTTTATTTTTATTCACACTAACAATATTTTTTTATTTTTTTGTATATGTTTTATTTATTGTACATATTTAATATAATTAATATATATATATATATATATATATATATATATATATATATATATATATATATATATATATATATATATATATATATATATATATATATATATATATATATATATATATATATATATATATATATATATATATATATATATATATATATATATATATATATATATATATATATATATATATATATATATATATATATATATATATATATATATATATATATATATATATATATATATATATATATATATATATATATATATATATATATATATATATATATATATACTTTTATTTTATTAGAATAAGAATATAAGAATATTACACTTTTATTTTTATTATTAAATACACTCAAAAATACTTTTTCTAAATATATTTTATTTTTACATATACTATTTTATTTTATTGCATATAAATAAAATAATTAATATATTTATTTTCTTAAAGAAAATTAGGGTTTTACCCTTAACAAAAAAAAAACAATCTTTTTATTTATTTATTTCTTTTTACATTAAATATTTTTACATGCATAGAAATGAACAAAAGAAAACCTTTTTGGCATATTCATAATACTTTGTATATTTATTTAATTTGTTATTTAAAAATGGTTCATTTGTTATTTGTACCATTTGATTCAATTTGGATGTAATAGTAAATTAGGGTTTATATTTCTTGTCAAGATAATTCCCATTCAAAGATTGTACCCCCATCCCCATAATCATGTTATAATAGCTTAGACTTTTAATTCTCTCACTTTATGCTTTCAATTATGCAATGATTAGAGATTAGGGTTTGTATGCAAAAATCAAAATCAACAAGTAGCTTGACCTAATACAAAGACAAAAATGCATGAAAATCAATACACAATGCACACTTGCATCCCTAGGGTTACAATCCACTTGTTGCCTTAAAAATGGGCCATGTTATGCATGTTGGGTACTTTGGCAAAACAAAAACAAAACAAAAGATCATAGTCCCTCGATGACGCTATCTTGGTTGCCTAAACAAAATGATCAAGTCCCTCAAAGATTTGTCAAGGATACTTAACACAATTTCTATCATGGTCTATACGATGACCCGCGCCTGTCCCGTTTAACATCCTAATACAAGGTTGTTTACCAAATGTAATGGTAAAACAATACTTTCAAAAGGGTTAAAAACATTACGAAAGATCTTTGAGTAAATTAGGGTAGATAGCTCTTAGTTACTTGATCAAAAGCTTGCAAAACATCCTTGCTATTTTCAAACACACTTCACAACACAATTTCAAAACATTTCCCAAAACAAACTTTTAAACATTGAAATCTTTTCAATGAGACAAAACACCTTTGTATACACTCAAACAAGAATCATTACAAAGGTTGCCACAATGATGGCCTCTTTTCAAAACATCTTTCAAAACCACACACAAAGCTCCATTTCAAACAATTGAAAAGCAAAAACAAGTGATCTAAACAAGTAACTAAGAGCCCATGGATAACCATGGATGAAAAGGGTGCTTGCACCTTACCTTTTCATAATCTACTCCCCGAACCCAAGAAAACATCTCAAAGGTCTTTCCTGTGCGTTTTGACCTTTCTTTAGGATAAAATAAAAAGTCGGTGGCGACTCTTGCTAAACCGAAACATTTGCGAACACAAAACGCAAAACCTCAAGTTAGTTCTCACGCCGTACCACAGAACTGGCGACTCTGCTGGGGAAATTCTTTAAAAGTGGAGTAACCTTAGGGTTTAGATCACCTTTGCATGCTTATCTTGTTTGCTTTGATTGTTTTACATTTGGTTCTCTTGTTTGGGCTTGAAATCCTCTACCCGGATTTGGGGAAACATTCATAGGTAAATAGCAATACGTTGTGGAAACTGTGCGGGGTATACCGACATGGTTGAAGCAATAGCTAGATTAGTGCAACATATTTATGGGTACCGGTAGCCTTTGAGTCAATCAAAGAGAATACGAGGCCGCTGAGTGATGTCATAAAGCACTAATGAACTCTTAGAACCTTACTTGACCATCTTGACCTTATTAGGGGTAGTGAGATGACCGGATTTGGTGCAGTCTGAAGTTGGTAGATACTCGATACTACACTCATTGAGGGTTATTTTCTTGGAATATTTCGGTCGCCAATTAAGTGGCTAAACTGAAACAATGAACACAGAAAATAATCCAGTGATATTAAGCTCCTTAAAACCCGGTTACTATTTATAGGACAGGTTGAGCCAACTAACTTCAAGAGGGTACTTACCTATGAAACCTCATGCAAGCCTGAAACTAGGATCTTGTGTGACTTGATTGTACATATGCTTGTGCATACATCATGAACATCATAAAGCATCATATGCATCCACTAACCATTTTAAGGGTTTGGATCTTCATCTTTGTTCTTATTTTGTAGGTCATGGAATCTCTTTGCAGGAAAACAATTCAGGTTAACCTTGTGAGAATCCCTCCTCAACTCAAGGAGCTTACTTCCAAGATTCCAGAGAATTCTCTCTTCAATGAAAGACATGGTAGACTTCTCAACTTGGTCAACTCCAACATTGAAGAAGACATGGTGAAGGTTCTCTTCCAGTTCTTTGACCCCCCTACACCACTGTTTCACATTCCCTGATTACCAACTAGTACCTACTTTGGAGGAATTTTCTCAACTCCTGAGGATTCCTATTCTCCATCAACTACCCTACAACGGTACGGAAAGAGAACCAAAGCCTGAAGATGTTGCTCAAGCCTTACACTTTCAACCATCTGATATCAAAGGTCATTGGGAAACCATAAGTGGTGTCAAGGGTTTCTTGGCAAAGTTTCTGTTTGAGAAGGCACAAGACTGCTGAAATTCTCTAGATCTACAAGCTTTTGAGGAGATTGTAGTACTTCTCATCTATGGGTTGGTCTTGTTCCCAAACCCTGATCAGCTTATAGATGCGAATGCTGTCAAGATTTTCATATCTCGGAATCTTGTGCCTACATTGCTTGGGGATATCCTACACTCATTTTACACACGAACAATGAGGAAAAAAGGTGTTCTCATGTGTTGTACTCCTCTTCTAGCAAGGTGGTTTATTTCTAACCTTCCCCAAACAGTTTTGAAAAATGAGCAGGGTTTAAGGTGGTCATAACGGTTGATGACTCTCACACATTCTGATGTTCATTGGTGTTCTCGGTCCAGAGAAAATGTCATCATCATTGATCGTTGCAGAGAATTCCATAATGTCTCATTACTTGGCATTAGGGGAGGCATTACCTACAACCCCTGTTTAGCTCTTAGACAATTTGGGTATGCCCGGAGGGATGGCCTTAATGATATGCTGATTCGTGACTTGGTTTTTGACTTCGACAATGATGCGCAAGGACTTCGACAAAGGTTTATCCGAGCTTGGAGGATGCCCAACAAAGTGGATAGTAAGACACTGGGGCACAAGAATTCCATCCCTCTCGAGCCTTATCTCAAGTGGGTACGAACCCGCGCCCAGAGTCTTATGATGCCTTACCCTCACATTCTGCCTATGATCAAAGAGCCTGTTATGGAAGGAGAGGTTCCATACACCCTCCTACATCCTGGCATGCCAACATCATTAGAAGAATTGCAAAAGAGTTGGATACAGCTCAAGGAAGAACATAATACTTTTGAGGCCAGCTTCTATGCCAGTGAGAAGAAGGTTTTGGAACTTACCCGCCGACTTCACGAAGAGGAGACTCTCAACACTTACATCGCAAAAAATAGGATGCGCAATGTCTTTTTACATTAAGAATTTTGTAATATCTTGCCCGTGGGGCATTTATGTACTAACAAATTTCTTCTTATTAATATGACGTGTGTCCTTTTTGTTTGCAAAAAATTTGAATTTCTGAATCCTTGAATGCATTACATGAATAACATATCATTCATCATATGCATAAACAGGTCTTCACACCAGGTTCCCTTATCTTTCTGCTGTTTATTTCAGCAAGATGGATATAGAGCAGACGGTCAAAGATCTACAAGCACAGAATTCGCAATTCCAACAACTCCATATGACCTTGGCAAAGGGTCAAGAGGACCTTAAAGCACTGTTAGAGAAAGAGAAGGAACCAGAAAAGAAGAAAAAGAAAATAATTGGTGTGGCCACTGTGGGAAGAAGATTTGAGCATCAGGCTAGGAGAGTTCTGGAATTCCCCTCAACGTCTGAAGAAGGGGTTGGTAAGGGAAAGGGAGTTGCAATGCCCTCCGAATCTGAAGCTGAATAAGAAGAAGAGGAATAGGATGAAGATTACTCTGAGCAGCAGTATCCTCCGGCAGATGATAAGTATAAGAATCTTGAAGACCGGCTAGCAGCCATGGAAGTGCAAAGGGTACCTGGGCTAGATTTCGAAGAACTAGGGTTGGTTGCTGGGATTGTCATTCCTCCCAAGTTCAAAGTACCTACGTTTGCTAAATATGATGGTTTGTCCTGTCCGAAGATGCATCTGAGATCCTACGTCAGAAAGATCCAACCTCACTCTTCTGATAAGGATCTGTGGGTCCACTTTTTTCAAGATAGTTTGTCAGGTACGCAATTGGACTGGTTCTATCAACTTGAGAGATCTGATGTTCATAACTGGGAAGATTTGGCTGCTGCTTTCTACCGACAATACCAATACAATGCAGATTTAGCGCCTACTCGTACTCAACTACAGAGTATGGGTATGGCCTCTAATGAGGGATTTAAGGAGTATGCCCAGAAGTGGCGATATTTGGCTAGAAGGGTGCAGCCACCATTGTCGGATAGAGAGCTGGTTGACATGTTTTTAGGGACTCTGTCAGGTCCATTATTCAATCACTTGATCGGGAGCTCATCTGCAGGGTTCACCGAATTAATTCTAACCGGTGAAAGGGTCGAAGCTGGCATTAAGAGTGGTAAAATTTAGAAGGATGCCTCCGCTTCCACTGCTATCAAGAAGACCTTCCCAGCCAAGAAGGAAGTTTCTGCTATTCATACCCAGAGAAATCAAGGGAGAATGGAGCGCCGACCCGCGGTGGGGGTTGTAATGATTCAGAACTCCTCAATCGATCAACCTTGAAGCAATCAACCAAGAACTAACCAGCAAAGGGTAGAAAGGCCACAACAGAAATTCACCCGAATCAATATGACACTAGCTCAGGTCCTCCCTCATCTGTTAAAGTTAAACCTTACCAACTTGAAGGAAGCGCCGAAAAACCCAAATACCTTTTCTCCCTATTATCATTCAAATGCAAAATGTGCATACCATTCGGACAGTGTAGGGCATGACACCAACAACTGTTGGGCCCTTAAAAACAAGATCCAAGATTTGATAGATGCCAAGGAGGTAGAGTTTGATGCCCCCGAAAAACCTAATGTGATATCCGCTCCTATGCCAAAACATGGTCATAATGTCCATGCAATTGTGGAATATCTTCATGTTACTGATGTTGATAAGTTAATGACTCTGTTGCCAATGATTAAAATAAATCTGTTGAAAGCCGAGATTTTCCCGGGCTGTGAAAAAGATTGTTACTTCTGTTCAACCTTGCAATCCGAATGTCCGCTGTTGAAGTCAGGCATCCAACTCTTGATGGATACTCAAGAGATCCTCTTTCAGAAAAAGCATGTTGCTACTATCACTCATGATACTCCTATTAATCCCGTCAATGACATCGCTATAATCACCATTTCCGAAAATATTTCCAAGACCTGCAAAAGGATTGTTAAGATTACGCCTGATCTAAAGCTTATATCGCTGAAGATTACCATGCCGGGGTCTATCCCATATAAGTCCAACAAGACGATACCATGGAATTATGGAGGAGAGATCTTCTACCATGGTGTTAAGCAGATCGAATCAGTTCAAGAGAATTCCGTTGATGAAGCTCCTGACATAGATAACATTGCGGGGACAAGTAAGATAACTCGTAGCGGAAGAATCTTCTCTCCGGAGATTGCTCCTCCACGGGCAGTCTTCGGACCCTCAAGTGCTCCTGTTCCAGTCAAGATACCTGTGCGAAGTCCAATTATCAAAGAAATTGATGCTCCCGAAGATGTACCCTCTGCTGTTACTGCTGATAAAGGTAAGGGGATCCAAGAGGCGCCTGTCAGGACGAAGGCTCAGACTTTGATTATCCCCGAGACCACCCAAAAGGAGATGGAGAAAATCTTAAAGATAATTAAGAAGAGCGATTATGATGTCGTAGAGCAGCTGGGGCAAACCCCTTCAAAAATCTCTATGCTGGCTCTATTACTCTGCTCCGAGGCTCATGCCAAAGCCTTGATCAAATTTCTGAAAACGGCACACGTGCCTCAAGAAACTTCCATAGACCAGTTTCAAGAGTGCGTGGCTAGCCTTACAGCCGATAATGGTCTTGGCTTTTCTGATGCTGATTTGATGTCTAAGGGAAGAAAGCATAATGATGCACTGCATGTCTCGGTAGAGTGCAGCGGAACTACACTTGCTCATGTTCTGGTTGATTCCGGTTCATATTTAAACGTTCTACCGAAGAAAGCATTAGACAGATTGGACTGTGAAGGTTTGACCCTAAAGCCCAGTAATATCATTGTTAGAGCCTTTGACGGTTCTAAGAGGATGGTTCATGGAGAAGTGGACATCCCAATTAAGGTGGGAACGAAAATTCTCAACTCTACATTTTATGTGATGGACATCCGTCCTTCATATTCATGCTTGTTGGGAAGGCCATGGATCCACAGTGCTGGGGAAGTCACTTCTTATCTACACCAAATGCTAAAATACCCAGTCCAGGGCAAGATCATAACAGTTCACGGTGAGGAGGAGTATATGATAAGCCACCTTAACTCTTTCCGCTACATGGAGTTAGATGGTGAATTCATAGAAACACCTTTCCAACACTTTGAAGAGGTTTCTCCTGAGATTGCGGTTGCCAAGATAATGACTGATGTGCCCATCATTACCAAACCTGTGTCCCGGATGTCATCCCTCAAAGATACAAAGGTTGTAATCAAGGAGGGAGGAAGTACAGTGTGGGGTCAAATACCAGATTTTCCTCACAAGACAGACAAGTTCAGATTAGGTTTCACTGCTGATAGCCAGCAAGCTGTGTGTCGCTCTCGAGCTGGAGGACCACCCTTAAAAATCACTCACCATGGAGTTCATGCTTTAGAAGATGATGATGAAGAAGGCAACTTTGAAGATTGGATCTTTCCAACCATTGAAGGGGGGCTGAATAACTGGGAGGCGAAAGACTTCGTTCCCGTTACTTTCATCAATCAATAATTTATCTTTTGAAGGTTTATGCTAGTCTGTAATAACTTTTAAACAATTCGTACACTATTTTCGCCTTATGCTATACCCGGGGCATATAGGTCCATTTGTAAGGGTTTTGATTCTTCATTTTCATATGCCATCTTTTAATGAATCATGGACGTTTTCATCTATAAACTGTTGTGTTCATTTTCTTTCTTTTTATATTTCATTTTGTTTAAAGGTGGCTATCCCTTACACACACCCACACTCACAAAATGCAGGTACCCATCCACTCCGGATTCCATGGGTGACTATTCTGCTTTGGCCTTCAGTGACTCTGAAGATTTGGTCAATCATGCCGAGTACGAAGGTGATGAAGACTGTGAAGTGCCTAGAGAGTTAGCTAGACTTCTGCAACAAGAAGAAAGGGATATTCTGCCCCATGAAGAGTTATTAGAGACTATCAATTTGGGAACAGAGGAAGATAAGAAAGAGCTTAAAGTGGGTGCCAACCTGGAGCCAAGTGTCAAAGAGCGCTTAGTTCAGCTGTTGAATGAGTTTGTTGAAATCTTCGCCTGGTCCTATGAAGATATGTCGGGACTGGATACAGATATTGTGGTTCCCCATCTCCCTACAAGAGAAGACTGCCCACCAATCAAACAGAAAGTCCATCGAATGAGGCCCGACATGTCCGAAAAGATCAAAGCTGAGGTGATGAAGCAGTTCAATGTTGGCTTTCTGGCTGTTACTTCCTATCCACAATGGGTTGCTAACATTGTGCCCGTGCCTAAGAAGGACGGCAAAGTCAGAATGTGTATGGACTACAGAGACCTAAATAGGGCTAGCCCTAAAGATGATTTTCCACTACCACACATTGACATCTTGGTTGACAACACAGCTCAACACAAGGTATTTTCCTTCATGGATGGATTCTCGGGATACAACCAGATAAAAATGGCCCCCGAAGACATGGAGAAGACTACTTTTGTTACGCAGTGGGGTACCTTCTGCTATAAAGTGATGCCATTCAGACTAAAGAATGCTGGGGCAACCTATCAACGAGCCATGGTAGCTTTGTTTCATGACATGATACATCATGAAATCGAAGTCTATGTAGACGACATGATAGCATGTTCATAGACAAAATAAGAACACCTCGACCATCTGCAAAAGCTATTTGTCAGATTGAAGGAATATAAGCTCAGACTGAACCCTAGCAAGTGCACTTTCGGAGTCAGGTCCGGTAAACTTTTGGGATTCATCGTCAGCAACAAAGGCATTGAGGTTGATCCTGCTAAAGTCAAAGCTATACATGAAATGCCTACCCCCCGTACTAAAAAGGAGGTTAGAGGTTTCTTGGGACGCTTAAACTATATTGCAAGGTTCATCTCTCACCTAACATCTACCTGTGAGCCAATCTTCAAGTTGTTGAAGAAAGATCAGGTGGTTGAATGGAATAATGATTGTCAAGTTGCTTTTGATAAGATCAAGGAGTTTTTGCTGGAACCTCCTATCTTGATGCCACCCGTCGAAGAAAGACCTTTAATCATGTATCTGACTGTTTTGGATAACTCAATGGGGTGCGTACTGGGCCAACATGACGAGTCTGGACGAAAAGAGCATGCCATTTATTACCTTAGCAAAAAGTTTACCGACTGTGAGACTCGCTACTCACTTCTCGAGAAAACTTGTTGCGCTTTGGTATGGGCTGCTCGCCGGCTGAGGCAGTATATGTTGACACATACCACTTTGCTGATTTCCAAGATGGATCCGATCAAGTACATCTTCGAGAAGACTGCTTTATCCAAAAGGATCACTAGATGGCAGATGATCCTGACTGAGTATGATATCCAGTACACAACCCAAAAAGCTATAAAGGGGAGTGTACTAGCTGACCATCTAGCTCATCAAGCCGTCGAAGATTACCAATCTATGAGGTTCGACTTCCGTGACGAGGACATTATGAAATTGGACAACATTGAAGGTAATGGACCGTATGACGGACCTGAACAAGGATCCCGATGGACCCTGTAGTTTGATGGTGCTTCAAATGCTCTTGGCAACGGTATTGGCGTGGTAGTTATCTCTCCAGAAGGTTTCCATACACCTTTCACTGCTAGACTCTGCCTCAGCTGTACCAACAACATGGCCGAGTACGAAGCTTGTATCTTTGGTCTCAAGGCTGCTATTGACTTGGAAATCAAATCTCTGATCGTGTTTGGGGACTCAGCTTTGGTTATCAGTCAAATTAAAGGAGAATGGGACACTAAACATCCTAATCTTATCCCATACAAAGAACATGTCCTAACATTGTTACCATATTTTGAGCAGATTACCTTTGAGCACTTCCCGCGAGAAGAAAATTAGCTAGCATATGCTCTGGCTACAATGTCTTCCATGTTTAAACTCAACTGGGATAATGAGGCTCCCCAAATCACCATTGAGCGAATGGACGAACCTGCGCACTGTCATGAGATTAATACCGAAGAAGTAGTGGAACAACCCTGGTTTCATGAAATCAAAAGGTATCTCAAGACTCGAGAATACCCTGAAGGAGCTTCAGTCAACGACAAAAAGTTCTTAAGGAGGTTCGCGGACAAGTTCTTTCTGAGCAATAGTATCCTATATAAGCGCAACCATGATTGTGTTCTACTTCGTTGTGTGGACAAAGTTGAAGCTGAGTTGATCATGACTGAAATACATAGCGGCACATTTGGCACCCACTTAAGCGGACATACGATGGCTAAGAAGATTCTAAGGGAAGGCTACTACTGGTCTACCATGGAAGCTGGTTGTCATCAACATTCTCGTACTTGTCACAAATGCCAAATATATGCTGACAAGGTACATATTCCTCCAGTTCCTCTCAACATTCTAACAGCTCCTTGGCCATTCACGATGTGGGGAATCGACATGATTGGAGAGATCAAGCCTACGGCATCCAATGGACATCGCTTCATCTTGGTGGCTATTGATTATTTCACCAAGTGGGTTGAAGCGGCTTCCTTCGCCTCCGTTACAAAGAATGTGGTTGCCCGCTTCATTAAGCAGAACCTCATATGTCGGTATCGTATCCACGACAGGATCATCACGGACAACGGTACAAACCTGAATAACCCTGTGATCACCGCCCTGTGCGAGCAGTTCAAGATTCAACAACATAATTCATCTCCCTATCGGCCAAAGATGAACGGTGCTGTTGAAGCTGCGAACAAAAATATCAAGAAGATCATTCAAAAGATGACAGTTACATACAAGGACTGGCATGAGATGTTACGGTTTGCTCTGCACGGATATCGTACCACGGCGCGTACTTCCACTGGGGCAACCCCCTTTTATTTGGTATATGGCATGGAGGCTGTTTTTCCTATGGAAGTTCAGATTCCTTCCTTGAGTATTATGAAGGATGTGGGTTTAAGTGAAGAAGATTGGATTCAGACCCAGCTTGATCAACTTAATTTGATCGACGAGAAGCGACTTACTGCTGTTTGTCATGGTAAGACGTATCAAAAACGGATGATCAAGGCTTTCAACAAGAAAGTCAGACGTCAGGTATATCAAGTCGGAGATCTTGTAATCAAGCGGATCATCTTACTGCAAAGTGATCCCAGGGGCAAGTGGACTCCTACTTACGAAGGACCATTTGTGATCAAAAACATCTTTTCTGGTGGGGCTATGATTCTAACCACCATGGACGGCGACGACCTGCCGCACCCTGCGAACGCAGACATAGTCAAAAGATACTACGCATAAAACAACCCGACAAGTTGAAAACCCGAAAGGGCGACTTGGGCAAAAATGGGCATCCCGGTGAATCAAAAACCCGAAAGGGCAATTCAGGCAAAAATTAGGGATAAAAAAAAATCAGTACACCCGGCAAGTTGAAAACCCAAAAGGGCGACTTGGGCAAAAAAGGGTTTCCCGGTGGATCAAAAACCCGAAAGGGCGGTCCAGGCAAAAGTTAGGGAATTAAAGCGTATGACTATGTCTCGTCGGATCACTTTAAGGACAATCTCTTCACGGACAAGCTCCAAGCTTCTGATCTATCCAATCATCTGCGGGTGAAGCGATGAATGGACAAGATACTCAGTTGTGAAGGCTATAGCAGAATGGGAACCCCATGGAATTGTTACACATAGCCATCTTTCTTTGTATAAATTTTTTCTCAATTTTATGACAACATTCTCTTACTAGGATGACTGTCTCCTTTGTACAAAATATTTACAAAATTAATACAAAGATACTTCAAAATGCAGAAATTTGCTTGCCTTTTCTTTCTTTTTTTACACTTATGTTTTATTTGAAAACGTCCAATGATTTGTTAAATGAGCATATGCATTTGAATGTAATCACTACCTATAAATAAAATGAAAGGAGAAAGGGTAATTACTGATAGTTTGAAGGTACGGGAAAATGTCTTTAGGCTATTCCAGAAGAAATCCCCTACAGTATGTCATTCAGATCCTCAACAAAGTTAAAATCGTGAATTACATATCCCCGGCGGAGTCAAGTTTCAAAATCGCCATCAGAGCTAAGTTTCTAAACTCCCGATCCCCAGCGGAGTTTCTCCTCAAACAACAAAATAGTAATCCCCAATAGATTGGCATACAACCCAAACTCCTGATCTCCCCAACAGGATAAACTTTCTCCCCACAGAGTTATTTCCCAGCAGAACGAAGATTCTTGTTCCCATTTCTCCGGTTGAAGCCTCCCAGGTTTTAATTCTCTAGTAGAATTTGTCGGAGTCATCCTCATATCCCCACAAGTCGCCAAGGATTTTCAATCCCCAACAGTAAGTCCAAAGAATTCCTCAGTCTTAGCCAGCAAAGGTTCTGAATCTCCAACAGTAGTCAAGGGTTTGTTTTCCCCAGCAGCAGTCAAAGAGATTCATTGTCTCCGATTATCAAGGATTTATTTTCCTCAGCAAGACAGCTAATCAGCTTACATACGCACACATTACATTCATATATCATAAACATTGATATAACACACTTTATTGCATCATACATGTCATACAACATAACTTTATGTTTTAGTGAACATTTTACCCTTTTCAGGATAAGATTAAAAGTTATCTTTAAATATTCGAAGATCTCAGATACAGTATGGATACACCCCAGACACGACGGTCATTCTATTACTCATTCAGACTTCAGTAATCAGATACAGACTAGATACGCTCCAGACACGGAAGCCTTTCTATCTCTCATTCAGATTCAACTATCAACTTCAAGTTCAGATACACTCCAAACACGGAAGTCATTCTGTTCACTTGTCCAGATCCTAGTTACAGTACAGATACCCTCCAGACATGGAAGTCATTCTGCTACTCATACATATCTCAATTTCAGATACAGTCCAGATACGCGCCAGACACGGTTGCCATTCTGCCATTCATTCCCTAGCCCAGAAGTACTCTAGACACTGATGTATTTGTCACTTATTCAGACTTCAGATTTCGGATACAATACAGATACACTCCAAACACGGCAGTCATTCTGATATTCATTCAAGAATCAAATACAAGTTACATTACGGATACGCTCCAGACATGGACGCCATTCCCTTGCTCATACGAATCCAATCTCCAGATATAACTCAGATACGTTCCAGATACGGATACCATTCTGATGTTCATTCTACTGATATTCAACAAACATTTTTGATGGCATCTCTAAGCCCATCTCCAGCAAGATTCTATCATCTCCAAATGGCATCTTTAAGCCCATTCCCTCAACAATATTTTGACGAGTGCAAATTTACGGGCACTCTAGTGTCCAATCCTCTTTTACCTTCGAGTCACGAAAGGCAAACTTGCCAATCTAACTCTTCAAGTTCAATAAGATTGAACAGGGGCAACTGTTGTACCCCAAAATTTTCCCTCTCATTTTATCAACATTTCTCATCACAAGGCTCTTTGAACTCAAGATCAAGCTAGGGTTTGCTCTGCTCAAGACATCTCCTTGCACTATTGACCTAAATTAGGGTTTGAGTTTGCAGAGAGAATTTTGGACTTCTAATGCTCAAAGTGAATTTCATACTTCATGTTGGACTCATAAGTTTGACCGTACCAAGTTTCAAGCCTTGAATCAAATTTTTGCCCAGTCAATTGGACAGTTGACCTAGAAATCAGCTGTATTGGGGAAAAAGTCAATTGTTGCCAATTTGCAGTCAAACCTCATGAATTTTGACCCAAATCAACATTATGAACTCATATGAACTATTTGATCAAGTTTGGACCACAAATCCACAAGAAATATGATCAGATCACCAAAAGGGCAAAATGGTCATTTTTAAGGTTTTGACTGTACAAAGGCAATTTTTGATTTTTGACCTAGCCAATGGCAAATTGGGTTCAACCATGGATTCAAGGACTCAATGGCATCATCTTGACCTATTCAACAAGTTCAAAAGATCTCAATTGCATTAGATTGACAGATGAATTTTTCAGTCAACTGATCAAAATTTGATTGTACACTGAAAAGTCAAACTTTGACTTTTTGGTCAAAATCAAGTGCCAAGGGTCATTTTTCATCAATATGTGTCAAAACATGAAACTTTTTCATCAAGAAACCCATTTTTGCAAATTAGGGTTTAAAGTTGAAAATTTTCATAACTTAGAATTTTTCTAAGTTATGAAATTTTCTTAATTTTTCCTAACTTTGCCCCACCTTTTCACCATGATGAAATTGGATTCAAACAAAACTTCCAACATTAAAGTTGTAGTCCTCCACAAAGTATACAACTTTTATTCACAAAGTTTTCTCAAAAGAAGCTTGTATCTCAAGTTATGATTTTTGGAACAAGGGTCCCTAAAACTTTTAACTTAGTGAAATTTTGCCCTAGTTTAGGCAGGATTTTGACTTATCTTCATGGCCATTTTTCACATAGTTCCATTTGTAATATCAAGTTGAATTTCAAATATGGATTGTAGAGCATGTTGCAAGCTTTCCAAAATATCCAAGAACTCCTCAAACACATTTGTGGTTAGAGAGAATCGAAGGCTTAAAGTTGGCAAAAACTCACTTTTCATCCATGGCATATTCATGTTCATACAAGTTGCAATTTCAAGTCAGCATGCTTTGCACTAGATTACAGGCCTCTAAACCACTTCACACTCAATAATTTAATGCAAATCCATTGGTCTAAGACATTGTTTTGGTCATTAGGGCATTGTACACAAAACTAATCCCTAAGTAGAAAAAGCAAAGTTTCCATTTTTGTTTAAAATCATGCTTTATGTCAAAACTGATTTCTTGAGCATTGATCCATATCTTATGCAGCTAATCAAATCTACAAGTTGGAGGGGCCAAGGGCAAAGTATGCAAGCATAAGGATAGCCTGTACAGGCCTGTTTTCAATCACTTCCCACATTTTGCTTCAAAAACAAGAAACTTGTCCAAAACATGAGAACTTGAACATCAGCCCAAAAAAAACTTGTGCAAGTATTTTGAACATCTTTCTCACACCCCTTTGAGCCAGAAACACGATTGCTTGAGCCTCTAAACATCCCATAGCCAAAAATCACATTCCATTGGCAAAACAGGGCAGAACCTGCAACTTGACTTCCATAGCTCAATTGGCTCGTGCGTTTTTCCCCAAGTTACTTCAAACATCTTCCACATAACTCATCCAAGCTATCCCAAACCTCAAACACCAACTGTAACTCCATTAACAGGGTTTGCCGTTTTCATTTTGAGCTTGTGCAGGTTGAGTTCTATAGGCTGATTCAAGTACATTCAAGGCAAGCTAGGCATTGGAGAAGGTCAAGTGAAGTCCGAGCAAGCTCCCAGACATCTCAAGCCTTGTTGAAAAGCTCCACATTGCCATACACGAAGTCAGCTGAAACAGGTTTTTGTCAACTTCCTATCTCTCTATTTAGGAACATTTAGCCTTAGGTTTGTGAATAAGAAATGTAGTATTCATTTCCATGAAGCTGTACATATGCTCAGTTTTCATTTATATTAAGCATGCTAAAAGAATTTCATCCATGAACATACTGAAAAAACTAGGTTAGATTTTAGGGCCAGAGAAATTCTCTCTGGTCTTTGAGAGTTAGGACAAGTTGTTTATATGGTTGGATTCGTCTTGAAATGCTCTTCAAATTTTATGTTATGTGTTTTTGTAATAGAGCTCGTATACAGGATCTGGTAATTGTACAGGGCGCGCGCGTTTTCAAAATCAGAAGGTTGAAGATGAAGTGGTGGGCTGGGCTTGGCCTGGCTCACTATTGACACCCCCCTTTTTTCTTTTTCACCCCCCTGGCCCAATTTCTATATATTTTATATTTTTGTATTTTATTTTCATTTCTGATTTTATTTTTTTGATTCCAAATATAAAAAATACTCAAAAATATTTTTGTAAACTTTTCACATTTATTTTGTATTTTATCTTCATTTTTACTAACATAAAATTAATTTATTGATTATATACTTTTATTTTATTTATTGAATACTTAAAAATAATATATAAATTATACTTTTATTTTTATTCTTTATTTTTATTCACACTAACAATATTATTCTAAATATATATATATATATATATATATATATATATATATATATATATATATATATATATATATATATATATATATATATATATATATATATATATATATATATATATATATATATATATATATATATATATATATATATATATATATATATATATATATATACTTTTATTTTATTAGAATAAGAATATAAGAATATTACACTTTTATTTTTATTATTAAATACACTCAAAAATACTTTTTCTAAATATATTTTATTTTTACATATACTATTTTATTTTATTGCATATAAATAAAATAATTAATATATTTATTTTCTTAAAGAAAATTAGGGTTTTACCCTTAACCAAAAAAACTAATCTTTTTATTTATTTCTTTCTTTTTACATTAAATATTTTTACATGCATAGAAATGAACAAAAGAAAACCTTTTTGGCATATTCATAATACTATGTATATTTATTTAATTTGTTATTTGTACCATTTGATTCAATTTGGATGTAATAGTAAATTAGGGTTTATATTTCTTGTCAAGATAATCCCCATTCAAAGATTGTACCCCCATCCCCATTATCATGTTGTAATAGCTTAGACTTTTAATTCTCGCACTTTATGCTTTCAATTATGCAATGATTAGAGATTAGGGTTTGTATGCAAAAATCAAAATCAACAAGTAGCTTGACCTAATACAAAGACAAAAATGCATGAAAATCAATACACAATGCACACTTGCATCCCTAGGGTTACAATCCACTTGTTGCCTTAAAAATAGGCCATGTTATGCATGTTGGGTACTTTGGCAAAACAAAAACAAAACAAAAGATCATAGTCCCTCGATGACGCTATCTTGGTTGCCTAAACAAAATGATCAAGTCCCTCAAAGATTTGCCAAGGATAATTATCACAATTGCTATCATGGTCTATACGATGACCCGCGCCTGTCCCGTTTAACATCCTAATACAAGGTTGTTTACCAAATGCAATGGTAAAACAATACTGTCAAAAGGGTTAAAAACATTAGGAAAGATCTTTGAGTAAATTAGGATAGATAGCTCTTAGTTACTTGATCAAAAGCTTGCAAAACATCCTTGCTATTTTCAAACACACTTCACAACACAATTTCAAAACATTTCCCAAAACAAACTTTCAAATATTGAAATCTTTTCAATGAGACAAAACACCTTTGTATACACTCAAACAAGAATCATTACAAAGGTTGCCACAATGATAGTCTCTTTTCAAAACATCTTTCAAAACCACACACAAAGCACCATTTCAAACAATTTAAAAGCAAAAGCAACTGATCTAAACAAGTAACTAAGAGCCCATGGATAACCATGGATGAAAAGGGTGCTTGCACCTTCCCTTTTCATAATCTACTCCCTGAACCCAAGAAAATATCTCAAAGGTCTTTCCTGTGCTTTTTGACCTTTTCTTAGGATAAAATAAAAAGTCGATGGCGACTCTTGATAAACCGAAACATTTGCGAACACAAATTACAAAACCTCAAGTCAGTTCTCCCACCGTACCACAGCAGTCCAGGCAAAAATTAGGGATCAAAGGGTAACACTATAACTCATTAGATCACCCTGCAACCAAACTTCGGTATCGACTATCAGGCTCGAACGACACCAAACAATCTGATTCACCTTCAACCAAGTAGCAAAGTGATGAGATGCTCGAGGACATAAAGGCAATAGCAAATTTGGAACCCAGTGGGATTGTTCACATAGTTGTTTTTCTTTGTTTTTCATAAATTGTATAAACTCTATTGTTTGGTGGCGTTCTCTTACTAGGACGTCAACCTCTTGTACAAAAAAAGCCTATTTACAGGCTGACTTCAAAACCAATACAATTCATTTTCACAAAGAAATTTCAAATTGTTTTCTTTTTTCTGTTTTGTTTTGCAAGAACGTCCAATGTTAATTTTTGATATATGCATTTGACAATAATTGTTGCTCATGAATATTTACATGCGAAACAAAAGACGATTACTCGTAATATCAGAAACAGGGGAAAATAAGAAATGCCCAAACTGTACAGTTGCTCTATCCACCAGGTATAGGGATAGACCTAGTTGGAGAAAAACTATTGAAAGTACATTCACTACCCGCAGAGTAAGAAAAAGATAGTGACATTAGCGGTCCCGAACAGGACACCACTCTCCCCATCTAAGGCTGACAAACGCGAATGATTCGGCGATATTCTCCCCCAAGCAGAGTTTGTCTATCACCAGCACTGGAAGATTATCCCTAATAGAGTCTGGAAAACTGTCCCAGTAGAGTCTAAAAGATTATTCCCCGTGAAGTCGCAACTGGAAAATCATCCCCAGCGAAGTTCATTCCTTTTACAAACAGAAACTCAATCCCCAACAGAGTTTATCATCATCGGTAATGATGATTCATCCCCAGCCGAGGTTATTTCTCCAAATCAACAGGTTCTCTAGAAGATTTTGTCCTCCCCACAGAGACATTTCCTCGTCAGTTTATTCCCCAATGAAGTTATTCTCTCCTACAGGATCATTCTCACAATCATCTTCATTCACTATCCCCAGTGAAAACGAAGAATTCAACTCTTTTCTCCAACAGTAATCCGAGATTTATTTTCCCCAGCTAGAGAGCATCATAAAAACATCGCATTTTCGTACATCATGACACATGCATATACGCATCATACAAACACAATCTCATTTATTTTGAGAACATCATTACTTGATACATATCATGCATTACATACAGCTAACATTTACCTTTCAAGAAGGATACAATCAAATTCTCACAAAATTCAAGTTGTGAAGCCCGGGTACGACTGGATAATAGTTTAGTCCCCAGTAAGTCGCTGTAAATCCTGGATTACGACCAGATAGCAGTCGGTCTTATCACTATGAAGCCTGGACCACGACCAGATAGTAGTTCATTCTCAACTTTCCTCTTCAAAAGAGATGTTTCCTCAGTAGAACACGGACGACTGAAGTTCCTAAAATTCAACAGAGATGATTCCTCAATAGAATACAGACGACCGAAGTTCCTAAAATTCAACAGAGATGATTCCTCAGTAGAATACGGACGACCGAAGTTCCTAAAATTAAACAGAGATGTTTCCTCAGTAGAATATGGACGACCGAAGTTCCTAAAATTCAACAGAGATGGTTCCTCAGTAGAATACGGACGACCGAAGTTCCTAAAATTCAACAAAGATGATTCCTCAGTAGAATACGGACGACCGAAGTTCCTAAAATTCAACAGAGATGTTTCCTCAGTAGAATATGGACGACCAAAGTTTCTAAAATTCAATAGAGATGGTTCCTCAATAGAATACGGACGATCGAAGTTCCTAAAATTCAACAGAGATATTTTCTCGGTAGAATAACGGACGACCGAAGTTCCTAAAATTCAACAGAGATGTTTTCTCGGTAGAATAACGGACGACCGAAGTTCCTAAAATTCAAACAGAGACGACTCACCAGCAGAATAAAGGATGACCGAAGCTCCTAAAATTCTACTTCTCTCAATGAAGATCAGCCTTCCCCAGCGGAATCTTCCTCAACGACAGGTATACAAGCTCTCGCTAAGGAATCTCTTATGCGATCGACACTCCTTCAGATGGCATCTTTAAGCCCATTCCCTCGTCAGCAATTTCCAAATGGCATCTGTAATCCCATTCCCGATATCACAAGACAGACACCACTTCATGCGAGTGCAAATTTCTGGGCACTCTAGTGTTCAATCATCTTCCACCTTCTGACCACGAAAGGCACGAAAGCCAATCTACATCCTCAGGTTTAAGAAGATTGAACAGGGGCAGCTGTTGTACCCCAAAATTTGCCCTCCCATATTTCTCAAAAAATTTCAAGAATGATACTCAAGTTGCTCAGCGGAGTCCAAGGGTTGGCCAGACAAGCTCTCTCCTAAGGCAGTCTACCTCAAATTAGGGTTTCATGTTGCATCAAGATACTTGAGTCTAAGGGATTCCAAATTCTCACCAATGTCCTAATATGTTCTCAAGATCATCCATGTCAAGTTTCAAGCCCTACAGAGGAAGTTTGCTCAGTCAATTGCTCAAAGGCCCAAAAATCGACTATGCTAGGGCAAAAGTCAACAGTGGCCCACATACAGTCAAACTTCAAGATTTTTGGTCAACATCCTCATTTTGAAGTATATTTCATCATTTGATAAAGTTTTGATCATGATTCATCAAATATTGCTCATAATTCATCAAGAACCAAAAGTTGCTAAATTAGGGTTTTGTAGAAAAAGTCAACTCAACTTTGACCAAGCATAACTTTCTCATACTTTATGAGAAATGACCCATACAAAGCTCATTTTAAATAGGATGCAATTACCTACAATCCATATTCATCTCCCAAGTACAAAAAATGCACTCACAAGAAGTTATAAATTTGGACATTATAGGTCATTTTGAAAAGTCAACAAAAACACCTTTTTTGTCAAAGCTTCATACTTGAGCATGGAATATAAAATTGAGATGAGAAAAAAATGTTTGATTATATTACATCTCAAGCTTTCTAAAAAGTCCAAGAACACCTCCAAAGAGTCAAAATTGAGGAAGTTATGCATTGGTGAAGTTAACCGTTTTTGCAAAATTGCCAAAAGTCAACTATGCCTAAAACTTCAATTTTTGCCAAATGGGCCCAATCTTTTTCACTTGTTTTGAGTTGGAAACATAGTCCACGAGCTCTAGCCCTTTCCACTTGTCATTATCATATTTTTATTATTTATTTTGATTCTTATTTGATTTAAATCAATTTTAATCAAAATAAATCATATAAAACCCAAAGTATTGAAAACTAAGATTTTTTACATGATTCATGTCTTAATGTCTAGCTAGCATCAGGTCAAATTCGTATCAAGGCATGGTGTGTACAAAAAGATTTAATTAGGCCATTTTTGGAAAGATTTTTAAGGTGTATCAAATCAAGATCCAATTCATTGATGGAGGAAGATTGAGATCAGTTATCAACCCTAATCTATTCCTCAATACATATAGAGTGCGTGCAGACCCAAAACGAGGTTAGAAGGAGGCGCAGCATCAAGAACACAAACTTGAAAAATCAAGAAAAAGTGCAAACACGAATTCCTAGTTACAGGCCAATTCAAGACCCTTGGACCATTCCAATCGTTTCCTGAGGTCATCAGCAAGCCAAAGCAATCCAAAGCAAGCGTTTCCAGGCCCTATATCGCGCTGTAAGTCCATCACGACCTTGATTGTTTCTTCAATTCGGTTTGCATGATTTAGACATTGTTAGCATGAATTGACCATATATTCTTGACCCTTGGAACATTTGCAAACTTTCTATATTGTTTAATTGCATTTATATGACCTGCAGTGGATTTCACCATTATTAGGGTTCCTTGCTTCAAATTGGGATTTTTGTTTACAGAAATAATTGGGCCATAAAAGGGCCACCTTTGTGTTCAGCAAGGCCAGACGAAGCCATCCATGGCCTTCGTTTTTATTGATAGCGCTTGTGTTAAGTTTTGAGATTTACAGGGGCTATAGCTACGGACAAACGTCCGTAGGTAAAAGTTTGGAACTTTTACCAACGGATCCAAGGAAGGAGATGACCAGCTGGAGAATGACCATTGACTTGTTCAAATTTTCACGTGCTGATTTGATACATAGGGCCTTTTTAATATTTGATCATTATTTTGTATTATTATAACAAACAAAAGCAGATGGTGCAGTGGTAGTGGCGTGGTTGCAAAATGCATCAGGACATGGGTTCGAATCCTAGGTCCACCAATTTCTCCATATTATTTTCTTTTTCAGGATCCAACGTGTTTGCAAGTTCAAGGTCTACCATATGGCGTCACCATCTAACATGCCAAGTGGCCAGTTGGACAGATCCAAGAGCCAGCAATGGAGGAGTATCATGAGGTCTAGTCAACACAACACACTGAATCCGGGAGGTCAACGTAGACTTCCATCTTTGGGCCCATAATTCTGATTTTTGCACCCTCCAAATTGCTTTTGCAGGCCCAATTTCTTATCCCTTTTTCTTTTTATATTTTATTTTAATTAATTTATTTAATTTACTTTACTAACAAATTAATTATTTTGTTTTATCAAAAAATCATAAAAATATTTTTCACCAATTAGATTTAGGTATTTTTTTTATCAATTAATTTATTAATTTAATTAGATTTTAATTTTAGGAAAAACTTTAATTTCTTTTTTAATTAAAACTAATTAGAACAATTAGGTTTTATTTCTTACTTAATTACATTTTCTTTTTCTTAAAATAACCAAAAATAACCAAAATAGGTCATTTTATTTATTTTTATTAATTAATTTAATTAGCTAATTAATTTGTATATTTAATTTTAGGACCTAATCTTTTTCTTACAAAATAATTAAAAACAACAAAAAAAACATTTTTCTTTTAATTAGGCTAGAAGGGTCAAAACCCTAATTTCTCGACAATCTTAATTTTTCTCGCGCGCTTTATTTTTATTATTTATCATATTGATGTAACTGCCTACAGTTTGTAATAGTTTAATTAGGACGTTTATTTCCATTTATCGCTTTATTTTCAAAGGGTTTGTTTTTGGCTATGTAAATACCCGAAGCCTTGTAATAGCTTTGTTTAATTTCCGCACTTTAAATTCCGCAAAATATAAACTGTTAGATGTATGATATAGGGATGCATGACAAGAATGTATGTTAAACTTTAAAACAGTTAGATAACCCTAAAATGTGCAAAGATAATAAATCTGAAACTGAATCACACGCACATGCGCACTCCTAGGGTACACTCCCACTTGGTTGCCTTCGGTAAATGGTCATTGAGTATAGGGTGCTTTAGTGGTCGTCCTTTTGTCCAAAGATCAAAGTTGCCTCGAAATGGTTGCCTCGGATATTGTTGCCTCGGATTATTGATCTAAGACATTAAGGTTACTACTAAGACGTCCTAACGTTGCTTTAGTGACCACACGTCCCTTTCGAATTGACCCTCAAAACTCCAACGATGGTGCTACCTACTCATTAATAGTGGGATAACACTGTCTAAAGGAAACGAACATAGAACGATTCTTTTTTTCGAGTAGGTAGATTAGTTCTTAAGTACTTGCTCAATCAAAACAAACTTTTTTTTTCACACTTACACTCCTTTACAAACAAAGTTTTCAAAAACACTTCATTACACTCTTGAAGACAGAAGCAAGAGTTAAATCGAAGTCGAAACAAAAACTTTTCAAAGCACACAAACACAAAGAAAACAATTTTGAAAATGATGAGCAAGTACCTAAGAGCCCGTAGATAACTACGGATAGAAAGGGTGCTAATACCATCCCTTTCTATAATCTACCCCCCGTACTCAGAAATATCTCGAAAAAGGAATTTTTCTGTGCTTTTTTCCTTTCCTTGTTGGATAAAATAAAAGACGGCAGCGACTCTTGCTTACCGCGACATTTTGCAAACACAAACGCAAAACGCAAACCATCAATTCCTTAAAAAAAAGGGAAACACGTCCCAGTTCTGGCCACCGTATCACACTTTGTTTCATGATATGATACATCATTAGATAGAGGTCTACGTAGATGACATGATAGCCCGATCACAAACTGAAGAGGAGCACCTTGATCACTTGCAAAAGCTGTTTGTGAGATTGAAGGAGTACAAACTAAGGTTGAATCCAAACAAGTGCACATTCGTAGTCCGGTCCGGTAAACTCTTAGGTTTCATTGTCAGCAACAAAGGCATCGAGGTCGATCCTACCAAGGTCAAAGTGATACAATAAATGCCTGTTCCTCGTACTGAGAAGGAAGTCAGAGGATTCTTGGGATGCCTGAACTACATTGCCAGATTCATTTCTCACCTAACATCTACTTGTGAACCAATCTTCAAACTGTTGAAGAAAGATCAAGTAGTCAGATGGAATGATGAATGTAAGATTTCTTTTGAGAAAATCTAAGAATATTTACAAGAGCCTCCTGTCTTGATGCCACCAGTCGAGGGAAGACCACTGATCATGTATCCGACCATTTTAGAGAACTCAATGGGGTGTGTATTGGGGCAGCATGACGAGTCTGGCCGAAAAGAGCACGCTATTTACTACCTGAGCAAAAAGTTTACCGACTGTGAAACCAGATATTCACTGCTCGAGAAAACTTCCAAGGCTCCCTCGAGGACGCCTGTTAGAATTACATTTGTTCCGAAGACCGCACCTATAATCATCACTTTTCCGGGGCCCATCCCTTATACATCTGACAAAGCTGTTCCTTGGCACTATGGGGCAGATGTTTATGTTCTTGGAGTTAAGCAAGAGTTCGGTGCTGATACCGACGTCAGCAACATTACAGGACCTGCTAAAGTCACCCGCAGCGGTAGACTTTTCTCACCTGATATTGCTCCACCAGCTGTCCGAAGACCTGTTGTCATTAAGCCTGCAAGTGTACCTGCTGCCATTCCTGATCAAGTCCCTGTTCCTACCCCTGTCGCCGAGTCATCTAACACTTGGGGAAAAGGGATCACCACTGATATGCATGCCCAGACGGAGGTGCCAAAGACAATCAATGTTGAAGCTTCCAAACAGGAGATGGAAGAGATTCTGAAGATTATTAAGAAGAGTGATTTTAATGTAGTTGAGCAACTGGGGAAAACCCCATCCAAGATTTCTATGTTATCACTGCTGTTGTGTTCAGAGGCCCATGCCAAGGCTCTGATTACCTTCCTAAAGACGGCCCACGTGCCACAAGAGACATCAGCTGATCAGTTTACCGATTGTGTGGCCAATTTAACTGCTGATAATGGTTTGGGTTTCTCTGACGCTGATCTGACTGCTAAAGGGAAGAACCATAATGATGCCCTGCATGTCTCCATCGAATGCAGGGGCACTACTCTGGCACATGTGTTGGTTGACACTGGTTCCTCGTTGAACGTCTTGCCCAAGAAGGCTCTAGACAGGCTGGATTGCGAAGGTTTGGAGCTAAAGCCGAGTAACATTGTTGTCCGGGCCTTTGATGGGTCTAAAAGGATGGTGCATGGTGAGGTTGATATTCCAATCAAGGTTGGTTCTCAGGTCTTCAATTCTACATTCTATGTGATGGACATTTGGCCATCCTATTCTTGTTTGTTGGGTCATCCGTGGATCCACAAAGCTAGAGCCGTAACCTCAACGCTCCACCAGAAGTTGAAGTACCCAGTCAAAGGCAAGATTGTGACAGTTTAAGGGGAGGAGGAGTACATGGTCAGCCACCTCAACTTGTTCTGGTACGTAGAGATGGATGGGGAGTTCATTGAGACCCCATTTCAACACTTTGAAGAGGTTCCTCAGACGCTAGCGTCAGCTGAGACTGTGGTGGAAGATTCTCCCATGAAGATGGCTTCCTTAAAGGATGCCCGGGCTGTTATTGAGAAGGGTGAGTATGCAAACTGGGGCTGACTTCCTGATTTCACTCAGAAGACTAACAAGTTTGGGTTGGGTTTCACTGCAGAAGCTCAAAGGGCTGTTCAAAGTGCAAGGATTGGAAAACCTCCTGTGTTCATCAGCAACTCAGGAATAAATGCCATCGAAGATGACGTGAAGGAGTCTGAATTCGACAGCTGGATCTATCCTATGACCAATGGTGGACCAAACAACTGGACAGCAAAGGATTTCATCCCTATTACTTTTGTTACTCAGTAATGAAACTCTTTGTTTTGAATTTGTAACAGACAATATTGTAAAACTTTATGGCCCGGTGTCTTACCCGGGGCACCGTGGCTTCATTTGTGAGGGCTTTTTGTATGCCATTTTCATATATTATTAATGAAAGCATTGGACGTTTTCGCATTTCAAATTTTGTGCTCCTTGTCTTTCTTTATTACATATTGCAAAACAACTATTTTGCACACACTCACATATACAGGTCTCAATCCACTCTGGATCTCACTGGTGACGACTCTGCTACTGCCAGTTATGACTTCGAAAATCCGATCAACTTAGCCGAAGACGAAGGTGAAGATGATTGCAAAGTGCCTGGTGAGCTTGCAAGACTGCTACTCCATGAAGAAAGGGACATTCAGCCACATGAAGAGCTAGTAGAAACAGTGAATCTGGGTACTGAGACAGACAAAAAGGAAGTTAAGATCGGTGCAAATCTGGAGCTTAGTGTGAAACAGCGGTTGATTCAGATGCTGCATGACTACGTGGAAATCTTTGCCTAGTCTTACGAAGATATGTCTGGGTTGGATACCGACATTGTGGTTCATCGCCTGCCTACGAAGGAAGACTGTCCTCCAGTAAAATAGAAGGTTCGCCGTATGCGTCCAGAGATATCCGAGAAAATTAAGACCGAAGTTATGAAACAGTTTGATGTCGGTTTTCTAGCAGTAACTTCTTACCCTCAGTGGGTTGCCAATATGGTTCCGGTACCGAAGAAGGATGGTAAGGTCCGAATGTGTGTTGACTACAGGGATTTGAACAGGGCAAGCCCTAAGGATGACTTCCCTCTACCTCACATTGACGTTCTGGTTGACAATACCGCTCAGCACAAGGTATTCTCCTTTATGGATGGTTTCTCCGGTTATAATCAAATCAAGATGGCTCCTGAAGACATGGAAAAGACCACTTTCGATACCCAGTGGGGTACCTTTTGTTACAAGGTCATGCCTTTTGGGTTGAAGAATGTTGGGGCAACATATCAGCGTGCCATGGTTGCTTTATTTCATGACATGATCCATCATGAGATTGAAGTATACGTCGACGATATGATTGCGAGGTCCCAAACTGACGAGGAACACCTTGACCATCTACAGAAGCTGTTTGACAGGTTGAAGTTATACAAGCTGAGGTTGAACCCGAACAAGTGCACCTTCGGGGTGAGGTCTGGCAAACTGCTAGGTTTCGTCGTGAGCGACAAAGGTATTCAAGTGGACCCTGCCAAGGTGAAAGCCATACAAGAGATGCCAGCTCCCAAGACAGAGAAGGAGGTCAGAGGCTTTCTAGGACGTCTGAACTACATTGCCCGATTCATCTCGCACCTAACTGCTACTTATGAGCCAATCTTCAAGCTACTGAAGAAAGATCAAGTAGTACGTTGGAACGATGAGTGCCAGGCCGCTTTCGAAAGAATCAAAGAGTATCTCCAGGAGCCACCTATTCTTATGCCACCAGTTGATGGGAGACCTTTGATTTTATACTTGACAGTACTTGACAACTCAATGGGGTGTGTGCTGGGGCAGCATGACGAGTCTGGCCGAAAAGAGCATGTTATTTACTACCTTAGCAAAAAGTTTACCGACTGTGAGACTCGATACTCACTTCTCGAGAAAACTTGTTGCGCTTTGGCATGGGCTGCTCGCCGGCTGAGACAGTATATGTTGACTCACACTACTCTGTTGATTTCAAAGATGGATCCAATCAAGTATATCTTCGAAAAGCCTGCCTTGTCCGGAAGAATAGCAAGATGGTAGATGATCTTGACTGAATATGACATCCAGTACACGACTCAAAAAGCAATCAAGGGAAGTGTATTGGCAGACCATTTGGCACATCAGGCAGTGGATGATTACCAGTCTATGAACTTTGAATTCCTGGACGAGAATATCATGTTGATAACTGATTGTGAAACGCCTAGACCGGATGAAGGACCTGAGGAAGAATCCCGATGGTCTATGCATTTTGATGGAGCTTCGAACGCTTTGGGTAACGGCATTGGCGCTGTGATCATATCTCCTAAAGGCTCTCATACTCCATTTACCGCCCGACTGTGTTTCAACTGCACCAACAACATGGCGGAGTATGAAGCATGCATTATGGGTATTCGAGCTGCAATTGACCTAAGGATTAAGTTTCTGAGTGTCTTCGGAGATTCCGCTCTCGTGATCAGTCATATCAAAGGAGAGTGGGATACAAAACACCCAAATCTTATTCCTTACAAGGAGTATGTATTGACGTTGCTTCCCCATTTCAAGGAGATAACCTTTGAACACTTCCCAAGAGAGGAGAATCAGTTGGCGGACGCGCTAGCTACGATGTCTTCTATGTTTAAAGTCAAGTGGGGCAACGAGGATCCCCGGATCATTATTGGGAAATTGGATGAACCAGCACATTGTTGTGATCTTGAGACCGAAGAGGTAACAGAAAAACCTTGGTATCATGAAGTGAAGAGGTACCTTGAAGCTCAAGAGTACCCCGAGGGTGCATCTGTTAATGACAAGAAGTTTCTAAGAAGGTTAGCGGAAAAGTTCTTCATCAGCAATGGCATTCTTTACAAACGTAACCATGATTCAACCTTACTGCGTTGCATGGATAAAATTGAAGCAGAAAGGATCATGGCAGAGCTGCATAAAGGTACTTTCGGAACTCATTCCAGTGGACATACCATGGCAAAGAAAATCCTTCGGGCAGGATACTACTGGTCCACAATGGAAGCCGACTGTCATCAGCATTCTCGGACATGTCACAAGGGCCAGGTTTATGCTGATAAGGTGCACATACCTCCAGTTCCTCTAAATGTATTGACAGCATCTTGGCCTTTTGCAATGTGGGGCATTAATATGATCGGCGAGATCAGACCTACGGCATCCAACGGGCATCGTTTCATCCTGGTAGCGATTGATTACTTTACAAAGTGGGTTGAAGCAGCTTCCTTTGCTACCGTAACCAAGAACGTCGTGGCACAGTTCATTCGTCACAACCTGATCTGTCGATACGGTGTACCAGAGAGGATCATTACGGACAATGGTACCAATCTCAATAACAAAATGAACATTGAGCTCTGCGAGCAATTCAAGATACAGCATCATAACTCTTCTCCCTACCGGCCGAAGATGAATGGGGCTGTAGAAGCAGCTAATAAGAACATTAAGAAGATTGTGCAAAAGATGACGGTGACATACAAAGACTGGCACGAGATGTTACCATTTGCTCTTCATGGGTACCGTACCTCAGCACGGACGTCAACAGGGGCGACACCCTATTCCTTGGTTTATGGCATGGAGGCAGTCTTGCCCATTGAAGTTCAGATACCCTCTCTTCAGATCATGAAGGATGCAGGTTTGAGCGAAGACGACTGGATCCAGACCCGGCTTGATCAATTGAATCTAATCGACGAAAAGAAACTTACTACTATTTGTCATGGTCAGACGTACCAAAAACGAATGATCAAGGCATTTAACAAGAAAGTCAGACGACAAGAGTATCAAGTTGGGGATCTGGTAATCAAGCGCATTATTCTACCTCAAGGTGATCCCAGGGGAATATGGACCCCTACTTACGAAGGGCCATTTGTGGTTAAGAACATCTTCTCAGGAGGAGCGATGATTCTAACCACCATGGATGGTGACGACCTTCCTCACCCTATCAATGCAGACATAGTAAAAAGATACTACGCATAATCTAAGACCCGCTAGGTTGACTGGCCTAGGCAAAAATAAGGGCTTCCCGGCGAACCAAAAGGGTTCGGGCAAAAATAAGGGATGAAAATAAAAAAATCTGTACACCCGGCAAGTCGAAAACCTGAAAAGGCGGCTTGGGCAAAAATGGGTATCCAGGTGGACTGAAAACCCGAAAGGGCGGTCCAGGAAAATGTTAGGGATTAAAGCGTAACACTATGTCTCATTGGATCACCTCGCATCCGGACTTCGGTATCAACTATCATGCTCGGACGACGCCAGTCCATCAGATTCCTCTTCAAGCAAGCAACAAAGTGATGAGATGCTTGAAGATATAAAGGCAATATCATAGCTGGAACCCAGTGGGACTATTCACATAGCTGTTTTTGTTTTCTTTTCACAAATTGTATAAATTCTATTTTGTTCGGCGGTGTTCTCTTACTAGGACGTCAGCCTCTTGTACAAAACGCCTATTTTCGGGCCAAACTTCAAAGTCAATACAAATTCATTTTCAAACAAATTTCAAACTGTGTTTCCTTTATCTGTTTTGTTTTGCAAAGAACGTCCAATGTTCATTTTTGATATATGCATTTGACATTAACTGTTGATCATAAATACTTACATGTGAAACGAAAGATGAATTACTAGTAATATCAGAAACAGGGGCAATAAGAATTGTCTAAGTTGTCTAGTTGCTCTGTCCACCAAGGTACCAAGATATATTCAGCTGAAGAATAGGGCAAAGATACCTTCACTCCCCGCATAATAAAAACAGTAATGGTAGCTCTCCCTACTGGGACTTGCAACCATGAACAAATCAGCAAGACTCTTCCCAAGCAGAGTGGATCTACCATCAGCCTGAAAAGGCTTGGTATCCCCAGAAGGTCTTAATATTCCTCAGCGGAGTATAAGAATGTTCTCCAGCGAGTATAAGAGAATCCCCTGGCAGTCTTAATATTCCTCAACAGAGTATAAGAATGTTCCCCAGCGAAATACAAGATACCCCCAATGGAGCCATTTCCCCAGCGCAGTCTAAAAAGGCTTCCCCGCCAAAGTTGAACCGTCTTACCCAGTAGATTCTGGAAGCTTGTCCCCTGCAGAATGCAAATGTATCTTCCCAGCCAAATTCAGAAGGTTATCCTCACAAGAGTCTAACTGGGTTATCCTCAGCAAGTTGCAACTGAAAGATCATCCCCAACGAAGTTCTTCCTTTCCCCAAGCAGGACTTCTATCCTCAACAGATTCAATATCAACAGCAATGGTAATCAATCCCCAGTGGAGTTCATCATCAAAATCCCCAACAGAGCTTATCAATGGAATCCCCAACGGAGTTTATCGTTAAAATCTCAGCAAAGTATCTCTTCCCTACAGAGTATTTCCCCTCGGAGTAATCTCTTCATCATGTTTATCCCCCAACGGAGTTCTTTTCTCCTAACAGGTTTATCCTTGCAATCATCTTCGTTCGTCATCCCCAGTGGAAACTAAGAACTCAACTCTATTCTCCAGCAGCTCCGGGATTTATTTGCCTCGGCTGAAACATCACATTTCCATACATCATGATACATGCATATACGCATCATACCATACAATCTCATTTATGTTGTGAACATCATTGCTTGATTCATATCATGCATTGCATATGACTGACCTTTACCTTTCAGGAAAGATCCAGTTAAGTTCTCAGCTATGTCCAAGACCTCCTCTGGTTCAGTTAAATCGATTCCTAAAGATTTTTCTGATGCCGATCCAGTTGAAGTTATTCCAAGACCTCCTCTGGTTCAGTTAAATCGATTCCTAAAGATTTTTCTGATGCCGATCCAATTAAAGTTATTCCAAGACCTCCTCTGGTTCAGTTAAATCGATTCCTAAAGATTTTTCTGATACCGATCCAGTTGAAGTTACTCCAAGACCTCCTCTGGTTCAGTTAAATCGATTCCTAAAGATTTTTCTGATACCGATCCAGTTGAAGTTACTCCAAGACCTCCTTTGGTTCAATTAAATCGATTCCTAAAGATTTTTCTGATACCAATCCAGTTAAAGTTACTCCAAGACCTCCTCTAGTTCAGTTAAATCGATTCCTAAAGATTTTTCTAATGTCGATCCAGTTGAAGTTATTCCAAGACCTCCTCTGGTTCAGTTAAATCGATTCCTAAAGATTTTTCTGATACCGATCCAGTTGAAGTTACTCCAAGACCTCCTCTGGTTCAGTTAAATCGATTTCTAAAGATTTTTCTGATACCGATCCAGTTGAAGTTACTCCGAGACCTCCTCTGGTTCAATTAAATTGATTCCTAAAGATTTTTCTGATACTGATCCAGTTGAAGTTACTTCAAGACCTCCTCTGGTTCAGTTAAATCGATTCCTAAATATTTTTCTGATGCCGATCCAGTTGAAGTTATTCCAAGACCTCCTCTGGTTCAGTTAAATCGATTCCTAAAGATTTTTCAGATCGATCCAGTTGAAGTTATTCCAAGACCTCCTCTGGTTTAGTTAAATCGATTCCTATAGATTTTTTTGATGCTGATCCAGTTGAATTTATTCCTAGACCTCCTCTGGTTCAGTTAAATCGATTCCTAAAGATTTTTCTGATGTCGATCCAGTTGAAGTTATTCCAAAACCTTCTCAAGTCCCAATTTAATACCTGTAACAAGCCAGGAAAAACATCTGTGGACGACTGATTTAAGGTTAATACCTGTAACAAGCCAGGAAAACTATCTTTCTTTCTCAGGTCAGTTCCTAAATCTCAAACAAGGTTAGACTTCCCCAGTGGAATCTTCTACAACAACAAGTATGCAAGTTCTCGCTAAGGAATCTCTTATGCGATCGACACTCCTGCAGATGGCATCTATAAGCCTATCCTCCTACCAACAATCTCCAAATGGAATCTGTAAGCCCATTCCTAACATCACAATGCTGATACTACACCATGCGAGTGAAAATTTCTGGGAACTCTAGTGTTCAATCATCTTCCACCTTCGGATCACGAAAGGCACGCAAGCCAATCTACATCCTCAGGTTTAAGAAGATTAAACAGGGGCAACTGTTGTACCCCAAAATTTGCCCTCTCATGTTTTCCAAAGTCTTCCCCCTGCATGGTTGACCAGAAACCCTTGCCTAAGGAAAAAGAAATTTTTTGAGTGGTCCTTTAAGTACATTTCGATTGGCATTTTGAAAGACCCTTCGATTGGTGCTCTGAAGGAGCCTTTCGATTGGCGTTCTGGACAAGCCTTTCGATTGGCATTCTGGACAAGCACTTCGATTGGCATTCTGAAAGACTTTTCTATTGGCATTCTGGACAAGCCTTTCGACTGGCATTCTGGACAAGCCTTTCGATTGGCATTCTGGATAAGCACTTCGATTGGCATTTTGAAAGACCCTTCGATTGGTGTTCTGAAGGAGCCTTTCGATTGGCATTATGGACAAGTACTTCGATTGGCATTATAGCAGTGTCCTTCGATTGGAATTCCAAAAAGGTCCATTCAAAGAAGCATTCAAAGGGTCCATTCGAAGAAGCTTTGGAAAGCATTCGAAGGAGGTCATCAGCCCATTCGAAAGGGAGCATTCGAAGGCCAGTTACATATCATTCAAATTCAAAAAGGGACAAGATCTCATGTGTTTAGCCAACGTTACAAACTCTCATTCATGGTTTTCAAACACATAATTAACGTTATAAATTCTCATTCATGGCTGTCAAACACATAATCAAGGTTATTTAAACCTTTGTCTTCCTGTCCCCTCCACCCCCTCTATATAAAGAAATCACAAATGTTGCAAAAGGACACACGAAAATATACAGAAAAATAGAGAACTTGGAGATACACTGCCAAAAGTCATCAGCACTTCCAGGAATCCATACCCAATCCTTGCACAAGCCAAAGTTGCCACCCAGCGAACACCTCCACCCTCAGAACTACAGATCGAAGCACCTCTGTTTGGTAAAAAAATCTAATCTCAAACTCATTTTTAAATTCATTTTGATTGCATATTCATATTATTACTGTTGTTTGTGAATGATTTAATGTGCTACATATAAGCTACAGCGCAGAGATAAGATTGTGCCATTGCTTGGGCACAATCTGAGTTTCTCCTTCGAATCCCAGGATAAAACAAACCCAGACCCAGATTCAGCAGGTGTGAATAAGGGGGAGATTCGAACCAGGGGGTAAAGTTCCCCCCTGGACCTTTAACATGTGTTTCTTTTCTTGCAGGAAATACATTCTCAGGATCCTGTTCAGAGTTTCGAAGCTCAGCAGCTTAGCTTCGAACTGGACCCAGGACTTCCAGATCGAAGGATGGCATATCCAGATCGAACACCCTAAGAGTGCAGCCCCTCATGCACCTTCGATCAAAACTCTTCACTGGGTCGAAAGACAGCCTGCACCTCTTTCGACCCAGACTTCCATAATTATATTTTTCTTTTTTCTTGTTTTGCTGCCTGGCCCATTTGTACTTTGTTTACTTTGTTTTTGTTTATTTCTTTTAGTTTGTTTTTTTTAATCAACATAAAAATCATAAAAAATAAATAACTTATAATTAGGACTTAATTTAGTTAATTATTTTAACTTATTTTCTTCAATTTTAAAATCAGTAGACTTAGGATTTATTTGAATTCAATCCTTTTCATAAACAAAAATGCAAAAATATTAGGTATGTTTTAGAGTTAATTTTAATCAGTTTTTTTTTATAATTAAATTTGACTTAATTGAACATTTAGCATTTTCCCAAAAAAATAATATAAAACAACAAAAAGATCATATGCTTAGGATTTTTTAAGACTCACGCGCGTTTATTTTATTGTAACTGCTTATTATTCCCCCAATTTTGGACATGTAAATAATCCCCCTCCCCGAAGCCTTGTAATAGCGTAGGATTTACAATTTCCGTACTTTAAATTCCTGTATATATATATATATATATATATATATATATATATATATATATATATATATATATATATATATATATATATATATATATATATATATATATATATATATATATATATATATATATATATATATATATATATATATATATATATATATATATATATATATATATATATATATATATATATATATATATATATATATATATATATATATATATATATATATATATATATATATTAACTGCTTAGATGTATACTAACTAGGATTTTATGGCAAGATCTAAAAATAAATGGTAGAACACCTAAAAATACAAAGATGATATAAACTGAAAATTGACACACTTGCACATGTCATTCCTAGAGTACACCTCACTTGGTTGCCTCAAAAGTGGTCATTAAGTATAGGATGTTTTAGAGGTCGTCCTTTTGTCCCAAGATCATAAGTTGCCTCGAAACGGTTGCCTCGGATAAAATGATCTAAGACATTAGGATTACCACTAAGGCGTCCTAACGTTGCTTTAGTGACCACAAGTCCCTTAAATCGAATTGACCCGAAAACTCCAACGACGGTGCTACCTACTCCTCAATAGTGGGATAGCACTGTCTAAAGGACGTTTGCACAATTTAATTCCTTTTTGAGTAGGTAGAGGTTCTTAAGTACTTTCTCCTTTAAAAAACAAAACAAAACTTTTCGCACTTACACTTTCTTCAAAAACAAAACAAAACTCTTTTCAAAACCCACAAACACAAAGAAAAAAGCAAACTTTTGAAAACATAGTGAGCAAGTACCTAAGAGCCCGTGGATAACCACAGATAGAAAGGGTGATAACACCTTCCCTTTCTATAATCTACCTCCCGAACCTGAGAAACAATCTCGAAAAGGAACTTTTCTGTGCTTTTGTCCTTTCCTTGTTGGATAAAATAAAAGACGGTGGCGACTCTTGCTTACCGCGACATTTTGCGAAAACAAACGCAAACGCGAACCAGCATTAAAAAAAACAGTCAGTTCTCATTCCCACCGATCACAAAACTAGCGACTCTGCTGGGGAGTATAAGTGAGGTATACCTTAGGATTAGATCACTTGTGTTTTCAATTGTATTGCTTTGTATGCTTTTAATTTTGTGGGCTTGTATCGGAGTTCTATAAATCCTCCACCCGGATTTGGGAAACATTCATAGATAGCAATACGTTGTGGAAGCTGTGTGGGGTATACCGACACGGTTGAAGCAATAGCTATATTAGTGCGACATATTTGTGAGTACCGGTAGCCTTTGAGTCAATCAAAGAGAATACGGGGCCGCTGAGTGATGTCACTAAGCACTAATGACCTAGAACCTTACTTGACCGTCTTGTCCTTTTTTAGGGGTAGTGAGATGACCGACTTTGGTGCAGTCTGAAGTTGGTAGATACTCGATACTACACTCATTGAGGATTGTTTTCTTGGAATATTTTGGTCGCCAGTTAAGTGGCTAAACCGAAACGATGAACATAGAAAACAATCTAATGATATTCAGCTCCTTAGAACCCGGTTACTATTTATAGGACAGGTTTTGAGCCAACTGAACTCAAGAGGGTACTTACCTATGAAACCTCCTGCAAGCCTGAAACTAGGGTTTTTGTGTGACTTGCTTGTACATGTGTTTTTGCATACATCATAAAGCATCATATGCATCTGCTAACCATTTCAAGGGTTTAGATCTTCATCTTTGTTCTTGTTTTGCAGGATATGGAGTCTCTCCGTAGGAAAACAATTCAAGTCAACCTTGTAAGGATTCCTCTTCAACTCAAGGATCTTACATCAAGGATTCCCGATAATTCTCTCTTTAGTGAAAGACATGGTAGACTCTTCAGCTTGGTCAACACCAACATTGAAGAAGACATGATAAAAGTTCTCTTCCAGTTCTTTGACCCCCTAAACCACTGTTTCACATTCCCTGATTATCAATTGGTGCCTACTTTGGAGGAATTTTCTCAACTCCTGAGAATTCCTATTCTTAGTCAACTACCCTACAACAGTACGGAAAAGGAACCAAAACTTGAAGATGTTGCTCAAGCATTACGCTTGCAACCATCCGACATCAAGGGGCATTGGGAAACCAAAAGTGGTATCAAAGGATTCTTGGCAAAGTTTCTGTTTGAGAAGGCACGAGAATGCTGGAATTCTCTTGATCTACAAGCCTTTGAAGAGATTGTGGCACTCCTTGTCTATGGGTTGGTTTTTTTCCCAAATCCTGATCAGCTTATAGATGTGAATGCTGTCAAGATTTTCATATCCAGGAATCCCATACCTACATTGCTTGGGGACATCCTCCACTCATTTTACACACGAACAATGAGGAAAAGAGGTGTTCTCATGTGCTGTACTCCTCTCCTAGCAAGGTGGTTTATTTCTCACCTTCCACAATCAGTTTTGAAGAATGAGCAGGTTTTAAGGTGGTCACAACGATTGATGACCCTCACATATTCTAATGTACATTGGTGTTCTCGGTCCCGAGAAAATGTCACCATCATTGATCGTTGTGGAGAATTTCTTAATTTTCCTTTACTTGGAATTAGGGGAGGCATTACCTACAACCCTTGTCTAGCCTTGAGACAATTTGGATATGCTCGGAGGGATGGCCCTCATGACATGCTGATTCCTGACCTAATTTTTTACTTTGACAACGATGCGCAAGGACTTCGACAAGGGTTCATCAGAGCTTGGAGGATGCCTAACAAAATGGATAGTAAGACACTGGGGCACAAGAATTCTATCCCACTTGAGCCTTACCTCAAGTGGGTACGAACCCGCTCCCAGAATCTTATGATGCCATATCCTCACATTCTCCCCTTGATCAAAGAGCCTGTTATGGAAGGAGAGGTTCCATACGCCATCCTACATCCTGACATGCCAACATCATGGGAAGAAATGCAAAAGAGTTGGATCCAACTCAAGGAAGAGCAGAATACTTTTGAAGCCAGCTTCTATGCCAGTGAAAAGAAGGTTTTGGAGCTTACCCGCCGACTTCACGAGGAAGAGACCCTCAACACTTACATCACTCCAAAGAGGATGCGCAATGTCTTTTTACATTAAGAATTTTGTAATATTTCGCCCATGGGGCACTTATGTACTAAATTTCTTCTTAATATGATGTGTGTTCCTTTCTTTGTCTGCAACAAATTTGAATTTTTGAACCCTTGAATGCATTACATAAATAACATATCATTCATCATATGCATAACAGGTACCTTTTACAGGTCTCTTATATCTTCTTCGCTGTTTATTTCAGCAATCATCATGTCTGCTGAAACTTCCACTGAGCAAGCTATCAAAGCCCTCCAGGCCCAGAATGCCCAATTTCAAGAGTTGGTCATGAGCCTAGCTAAGGGTCAGCAGGACCTGAAGACCCTGATTCTGAAAGAGAAGAAGAAGAAGAAGAAGAAGAGGACCATCCTGTTCAACACCGGACGCAGGTTTGGAAATGGGCTGCAAAGTGAAGTTGATCTGACCACTCCATCTGGAGAGAAAGACAGTCCACAAGAAAGGAAGGCTCATAGCCCTATGGTCTCCGACAACGAGACGGACTATGATGAAGAACAATATCCTCCTGCTGAGGATAATTACAAACAGCTGGAATACCGTTTAAACGCTATGGAAGTACAGAATGTGCCCGGTCTGGACTTCGGAGATCTAGGTTTATCATCTGAGGTGGTGATTCCCTATAAGTTCAAGGCACCTGCCTTTGCCAAGTATGACGGAGCTTCCTGTCCAAACATGCACCTCCAGTCATATGTGAGGAAGATCTAACCTTACACTACTGATAAGAACTTATGGATCCATTTCTTTCAAGACAGTCTCTCAGGGACTCAGCTTGAGTGGTTCTATCAGTTGGACGGAGCCAGTATCCACAGCTGGGAGGATTTGGCTGCTGCATTCTTTAGGCATTATCAGTATAATTTCGACCTCGCTCCTACGCGTATCCAACTCCAGGGTATGTCAATAGGGACGGGTGAAGGATTTAAAGAGTATGCTCAAAAATGGAGAGACCTTGCCGGAAGGGTGCAACCACCTTTAGTTGATCGTGAACTTGTTGATATGTTTTTGGGTACCCTGTCTGGTCCATTCTTTAATCATCTGATTGGAAGCTCCTCAGCCAGATTTACAGACCTCATCTTAACTGGTGAGAGGGTTGAAGCGGGTATTAAAGCGGGGAAGATACAGAAGGGTGCCTCATCGGGCACCGAGAAGAAACCATTCAAGAAAGAATCAAGTGCTGTCTATAGTTCAAGAAGACAGAGTAGACCCGAACACCGCCAAGCTGTCAATGTGGTTGTTATCTCAAAACCTGTTGGTACTCCTCATCATCACAACCAACAAAGGGACGAGAGACCTCAAAGGCAATTTACTCGTCTCAGCATGACTTTGTCTCAGATGTTGCCACAGTTGCTGAAGACTAATCTGGTGACTCTAAGAGAAGCTCCAAAGAATCAAAATACCGCATCACCAAAGTATAACCCTAACGCCCGCTGTGCTTATCACTCCGATAGCCCAGGGCATAATACAGATGATTGTTGGAGTCTGAAAAACAAGGTGCAAGACTTAATTGATGCAAAGGAGATTAAGTTTGAGGCGCCCGAGAGGCCTAATGTTGTGACTGCTCCCATGCCCAAACATGGAGTAAATGCTGTAGAGGAGGACTTGTTTGTAGTGTCTGTGGACGATGTTGTTACCCCTCTGATGACTATCAAGAAGAACCTGTTGCTAGCCGGTTTATTTCCGGGTTGTGGTGAAAGTTTCCCTATGTGTTCTGCTTTACCTACTGGTTGCCCATCTCTGAAGTCAGGTATCCAAAACCTGATGGATAGTAAAGAGATTCTTTTTGAAAAGACTGTTGTTCCACCCGTTCATTCTGAAGAAGTTTCCATCATTACCATTTTCGACAATTCTTCCAAGGCTCCCTCGAGGACGCCTGTTAGAATTACATTTATTCCGAAGACCGCACCTATAATCATCACTGTTCCAGGGCCCATCCCCTATACATCTGACAAAGTTGTTCCTTGGCACTATGGGGCAGATGTTTATGTTCTTGGAGTTAAGCAAGAGTTCGGTGCTGATACCGGTGTCAGCAACGTTACAGGACCTGCTAAAGTCACCCGCAGCGGTAGACTTTTCTCACCTGATATTGCTCCACCAGCTATCCGAAGACCTGTTATCATTAAGCCTGCAAGTGTACCTGCTGCCATTCCTGATCAAGTCCCTGTTCCTACCCCTGTCGCCGAGTCATCTAACGCTCGGGGCAAAGGGATCACCACTGATATGCCTGCCCAAACGGAGGCGCCAAAGACAATCAATGTTGAAGCTTCAAAACATGAGATGGAAGAGATTCTGAAGATTATTAAGAAGAGTGATTTTAATGTAGTTGAGCAACTGGGGCAAACCCCATCCAAGATTTCTATGTTATCACTGTTGTTGTGTTCAAAGGCCCATGCCAAGGCTCTGATTACCTTCCTAAAGACGGCCCACGTGCCACAAGAGACATCAGCTGATCAATTTACCGATTGTGTGGCCAATTTAACTGTTGATAATGGTTTGGGTTTCTCCGACGCTGATCTGACTGCTAAAGGGAAGAACCATAATGATACCCTGCATGTCTCCATTGAATGCAGGAGCACTACTCTAGCACATGTGTTGGTTGACACTGGTTCCTCGTTGAACGTCTTGCCCAAGAAAGCTCTAGACAGGCTGGATTGCAAAGGTTTGGAGATAAAGCCGAGTAACATTGTTGTCCGGGCCTTTGATGGGTCTAAAAGGATGGTGCATGGTGAGGTTGATATTCCAATCAAGGTTGGTTCTCAGGTCTTCAATTCTACATTCTATGTGATGGACATTCGGCCATCCTATTCTTGTTTGCTGGGTCGTCCGTGGATCCACAAAGCTGGAGCCGTAACCTCAACGCTCCACCAGAAGTTGAAGTACCCGGTCAAAGGCAAGAATGTGACAATTCAAGGGGAGGAGGAGTACATGGTCAGCCACCTCAACTCGTTCCGGTACGTAGAGATGGATGGGGAGTTCATTGAGACCCCATTTCAACACTTTGAAGAGGTTCCTCAGACGCTGGCGTCAGCTGAGACTGTGGTGGAAGATTCTCCCATGAAGATGGCTTCCTTAAAGGATGCCCGGGCTGTTATTGAGAAGGGTGAGTATGCAAACTGGGGTCGACTTCCTGATTTCACTCAGAAGACTAACAAGTTTGGGTTGGGTTTCACTGCAGAAGCTCAAAGGGTTGTTCGAAGTGCAAGGATTGGAAAACCTCTTGTGTTCATCAGCAACTTGGGAATAAATGCCATCGAAGATGACATGGAGGAGTCTGAATTCGACAGCTGGATCTATCCTACGACTAATGGTGGACCAAACAACTGGACAACAAAGCATTTCATCCCTATTACTTTTGTTACTCAGTAATGAAACTCTTTGTTTTAAATTTGTAACAGACAGTATTGTAAAACTTTATGGCCCGGTGTCTTACCCGGGGCACCTTGGCTTCATTTGTGAGGGCTTTTTGTATGCCATTTTCATATATCATTAATGAAATCATTGGACGTTTTCGCATTTCAAATTTTGTGCTCCTTGTCTTTCTTTATTACATATTGCAAAACAGCTATTTTACACACTCACATATACAGGTCCCAATCCACTCTGGATCTCACTGGTGACGACTCTGCTACTGCCAGTTATGACTTCGAAAATCCGATCAACTTAGCCGAAGACGAAGGTGAAGATGATTGTGAAGTGCCTGGTGAGCTTGCAAGACTGCTACTCCAGGAAGAGAGGGCCATTCAGCCACATGAAGAGCTAGTAGAAACAATGAATCTGGGTACTGAGACAGACAAAAAGGAAGTCAAGATCGGTGTAAATCTGGAGCTTAGTGTGAAACAGCGGTTGATTCAGATGCTGCATGACTACATGGAAATCTTTGCCTGGTCTTACGAAGATATGCCTGGGTTGGATACCGACATTGTGGTTCATCGCCTGCCTACGAAGGAAGACTGTCCTCCAGTAAAACAGAAGGTTCGCCGTATGCGTCCAGAGATGTACGAGAAAATCAAGACCGAAGTTATGAAACAGTTTGACGCCGGTTTTCTAGCAGTAACTTCTTACCCTCAGTGGGTTGCCAATATGGTTTCGGTACCGAAGAAGGATGGTAAGGTCCGAATGTGTGTTGACTACAGGGATTTGAACAGGGCAATCCCTAAGGATGACTTCCCTCTACCTCACATTGACGTTCTGGTTGACAATACCGCTCAGCACAAGGTATTCTCCTTTATGGATGGTTTCTCCGGTTATAATCAAATCAAGATGGCTCCTAAAGACATGGAAAAGACCACTTTCGTTACCCAGTGGGGTACCTTTTGTTACAAGGTCATGCCTTTTGGGTTGAAGAATGCTGGGGCAACATATCAGCGTGCCATGGTTGCTTTATTTCATGACATGATCCATCATGAGATTGAAGTATATGTCGACGATATGATTGCGAGGTCCCAAACTAAGGAGGAACACCTTGACCATCTACAGAAGCTATTTGACAGGTTGAAGTTATACAAGCTGAGGTTGAACCCGAACAAGTGCACCTTCGGGGTGAGGTCTGGAAAACTGCTAGTTTTCATCGTGAGCGACAAAGGTATTCAAGTGGACCCGGCCAAGATGAAAGCCATACAAGAGATGCCAGCTCCCAAGACAAAGAAGGAGGTCAGAGGCTTTCTAGGACGTCTGAACTACATTGCCTGATTCATCTCGCACCTAACTGCTACTTGTGAGCCAATCTTCAAGCTACTGAAGAAAGACCAAGTAGTACGTTGGAACGACGAGTGCTAGGCCGCTTTCGGAAGAATCAAAGAGTATCTCCAGGAGCCACCTATTCTTATGCCACCAGTTGACGGGAGACCTTTGATTTTATAATTGACAGTACTTGACAACTCAATGGGGTGTGTGCTGGGGCAGCATGACGAGTCTGGCCGAAAAGAGCATGTTATTTATTACCTTAGCAAAAAGTTTACCGACTGTGAGACCCGATACTCACTGCTCAAGAAAACTTGCTGCGCTTTGGCATGGGCTGCTCGCCGGCTGAGACAGTATATGTTGACTCACACTACTCTGTTGATTTCAAAGATGGATCCAATCAAGTATATCTTCGAAAAGCCTGCCTTGTCCGGAAGAATAGCAAGATGGCAGATGATCTTGACTGAATATGACATCCAGTACACAACTCAAAAAGCAATCAAGGGAAGTGTATCGGCAGACCATTTGGCACATCAGGAAGTGGATGATTACCAGTCTATGAACTTTGAATTCCCGGACTAGAATATCATGTTGATAACTAATTGTGAAACGCCTGGACCGGATGAAGGACCTGAGGAAGGATCCCGATGGTCTATGCATTTTGATGGAGCTTCGAACTCTTTGGATAACAGCATTGGCGTTGTGATCATATCTCCTAAAGGCTCTCATACTCCGTTTACCGCCCGACTGTGTTTCAACTGCACCAACAACATGGCGGAGTATGAAGCATGCATTATGGGTCTTCGAGCTGCAATTGACCTAAGGATTAAGTTTTTGAGTGTCTTCGGAGATTTCGCTCTCATAGTCAGTCATATCAAAGGAGAGTGGGATACGAAACACCCAAATCTTATTCCTTACAAGGAGTATGTATTGACGTTGCTTCCCCATTTCTAGGAGATAACCTTTGAACACTTCCCAAGAGAGGAGAATCAGTTGGCGGACGCGCTAGCTACGATGTCTTCTATGTTCAAAGTCAAGTGGGACAACGAGGCTCCCAGGATCATTATTTAGAAATTGGATGAACCAGCACATTGCTGTGATCTTGAGACCGAAGAGGTAACAGAAAAACCTTGGTATCATGAAGTGAAGAGGTACCTTGAAGCTCAAGAGTACCCCGAGGGTGCATCTGTTAATGACAAGAAGTTTCTAAGAAGGTTCGCAGAAAAGTTCTTCATCAGCAATGGCATTCTTTACAAACGTAACCATGATTCAACCTTACTGCGTTGCGTGGATAAAATTGAAGCAGAAAGTATCATGGCAGAGCTGCATGAAGGTACTTTCGGAACTCATTCCAGTGGACATACCATGGCAAAGAAAATCCTTCGGGCAGGATACTACTGGTCCACAATGGAAGCCGACTGTCATCAGCATTCTCGGACATGTCACAAGTGCCAGATTTATGCTGATAAGGTGCACATACCTCCAGTTCCTCTAAATGTCTTGACAACACCTTGGCCTTTTGCAATGTGGGGAATTGATATGATCGGCGAGATCAGACCTACGGCATCCAACGGGCATCGTTTCATCCTGGTAGCGATTGATTACTTTACAAAGTGGTTTGAAGCAGCTTCCTTTGCTACCGTAACCAAGAACGTCGTGGCACGGTTCATTCGGCAAAACCTGATCTGTCGATATGGTGTACCAGAGAGGATCATTACGGACAATGGTACCAATCTCAATAACAAAATGATCACTGAGCTCTACGAGCAATTCAAGATACAACATCATAACTCTTCTCCCTACGGGCCAAAGATGAATGGGGATGTAGAAGCAGCTAATAAGAACATTAAGAAGATTGTGCAGAAGATGACGGTGACATACAAAGACTGGCACGAGATGTTACCATTTGCTCTTCATGTGTACCGTACCTCAGCACGGACGTCAACAGGGGCAACACCCTATTCCTTGGTTTATGGCATGGAGGCAGTCTTGCCCATTGAAGTTCAGATACCCTCTCTTCGGATCATGAAGGATGCAGGTTTGAGCGAAGACGACTGGATCCAGACCCGGCTTGATCAATTGAATCTAATCGACAAAAAGAGACTTACTGCTATTTGTCATGGTCAGACGTACCAAAAACGAATGATCAAGGCATTTAACAAGAAAGTCAGACGACAAGAGTATCAAGTTAGGGATCTGGTAATCAAGCGCATTATTCTACCTCAAGGTGATCGCAGGGGCAAATGGACCCCTACTTACGAAGGGCCATTTGTGGTTAAGAACATCTTCTCAGAAGGAGCGATGATTCTAACCACCATGGATGGTGACGACCTTCCTCATCCTGTCAATGCATACATAGTAAAAAGATACTACGCATAATCCAAGACCCGCTAGGTTGACTGGCCTAGGCAAAAATAAGGGCTTCCCAGCGAACCAAAAGGGTTCGGGCAAAAATAAGGGATGAAAATAAAAAAATTTGTACACCCGGCAAGTCGAAAACCTGAAAAGGCGGCTTGGGCAAAAATGGGTATACCGGTGGACTGAAAACCCGAAAGGGTGGTCCAGGCAAAAGTTAGGGATTAAAGCGTAACACTATGTCTCATTGGATTACCTCGCATCCGGACTTCGGTATCAACTATCAGGCTCGGACGACGCCAGTCCATCAGATTCCTCTTCAACCAAGCAGCAAAGTGATGAGATGCTTGAAGATATAAAGACAATAGCATAGCTGGAACCCAGTGGGACTATTCACATAGATGTTTTTGTTTTCTTTTCACAAATTGTATAAATTCTATTTTGTTCGGCGGCGTTCTCTTACTAGGACTTCATCCTCTTGTACAAAACGCCTATTTTCAGGCCAAACTTCAAAGTCAATACAAATTCATTTTCAAACAAATTTCAAACTGTGTTTCCTTTATCTGTTTTGTTTTGCAAAGAACGTCCAATGTTCATTTTTGATATATGCATTTGACATTAACTGCTGATCATAAATACTTACATGTGAAACGAAAGATGAATTACTAGTAATATCAGAAACAGGGGCAATAAGAATTGTCCGAGCTTTCTAGTTGCTCTGTCCACCAAGGTACCAAGATATATTCAGCTGAAGAATAGGGCAAAGATACCTTCACTCCCTGCATAATAAAAATAGTAATGGTAGCTCTCCCTACTGGGACTTGCAACCATGAACAAATCAGCAAGACTCTTCCCAAGCAGAGTGGATCTACCATCAGCCCGAAAAGGCTTGGTATCCCCAGAAAGTCTTAATATTCCTCAGCGGAGTATAAGAATGTTCTCCAGCGAGTATAAGAGCATCCCCCAGCAGTCTTAATATTCCTCAACAGAGTATAAGAATGTTCCCCAGCGGAATACAAGATACCCCCAATGGAGCCATTTCCCCAGCGCAGACTAAAAAGGCTTCCCCGCCAGAGTTGAACCGCCTTACCCAGTAGATTCTGGAAGCTTGTCCCCTGCAGAATACAAATGTATCTTCCCATCCAAATTCAGAAGGTTATCCTCATAAGAGTCTAACTAGGTTATCCTCAGCAAGTTGCAACTGAAAGATCATCCCCAACGAAGTTCTTCCTTTCCCCAAGCAGGACTTCTATCCTCAACAGATTCAATATCACCAGCAATGGTAATCAATCCCCAGCGGAGTTCATCATCAAAATCACCAACAGAGCTTATCAACGGAATCCCCGGCGGAGTTTATTGTTAAAATCTCAGCAAAGTATCTCTTCCCTACAGAGTATTTCCCCTCGGAGTAATCTCTTCATCATGTTTATCCCCCAACGAAGTTCTTTTCTCCTAACAGGTTTATCCTTGCAATCATCTTCATTCGTCATCCCCAGTGGAAACTAAGAACTCAACTCTATTCTCCAGCAGCTCCGGGATTTATTTGCCCCAGCTGAAACATCACATTTCCATACATCATGATACATGCATATACGCATCATACCATACAATCTCATTTATGTTGTGAACATCATTGCTTGATTCATATCATGCATTGCATATGACTGACCTTTACCTTTCAGGAAAGATCCAGTTAAGTTCTCAGCTATGTCCAAGACCTCCTCTGGTTCAGTTAAATCGATTCCTAAAGATTTTTCTGATGCCGATCCAGTTGAAGTTATTCCAAGACCCCCTCTGGTTCAGTTAAATCGATTCCTAAAGATTTTTCTGATGCCGATCCAGTTGAAGTTATTCCAAGACCTCCTCTGGTTCAGTTAAATCGATTCCTAAAGATGTTTCTGATACCGATCCAGTTGAAGTTACTCCAAGACCTCCTCTGGTTCAGTTAAATCGATTCCTAAAGATTTTTCTGATACCGATCCAGTTGAAGTTACTCCAAGACCTCCTATGGTTCAGTTAAATCGATTCCTAAAGATTTTTCTGATACCGATCCAGTTGAAGTTACTCCAAGACCTCCTCTGGTTCAGTTAAATCGTTTCCTAAAGATTTTTCTGATGCCGATCCAGTTGAAGTTATTCCAAGACCTCCTCTGGTTCAGTTAAATCGATTCCTAAATATTTTTCTGATACCGATCCAGTTGAAGTTACTCCAAGACCTCCTCTGGTTCAGTTAAATCGATTCCTAAAGATTTTTCTGATACCGATCCAGTTGAAGTTACTCCAAGACCTCCTCTGGTTCAGTTAAATCGATTCCTAAATATTTTTCTGATACCGATCCAGTTGAAGTTACTCCAAGACCTCCTCTGGTTCAGTTAAATCGATTCCTAAATATTTTTCTGATGCTGATCCAGTTAAAGTTATTCCAAGACCTCCTCTGGTTCAGTTAAATCGATTCCTAAAGATTTTTCTGATGCCGATCCAGTTGAAGATATTCCAAGACCTCCTCTGGTTCAGTTAAATCGATTCCTAAAGATTTTTCTGATGTCGATCCAGTTGAAGTTATTCCAAGACCTCCTCTGGTTCAGTTAAATCGATTCCTATAGATTTTTCTGATGTCGATCCAGTTGAAGTTATTCCAAAACCTTCTCAAGTCCCAGTTTAATACCTGTAACAAGCCAGGAAAAACATCTGTGGACGACTCATTTAAGGTTAATACCTGTAACAAGCCAGGAAAACTATCTTTCTTTCTCAGGTCAGTTCCTAAATCTCAAACAAGGTTAGACTTCCCCATTGGAATCTTCTACAACAACAAGTATGCAAGTTCTCGCTAAGGAATCTCTTATGCGATCGACACTCCTGCAGATGGCATCTATAAGCCCATCCTCCCACCAACAATCTCCAAATGGCATCTGTAAGCCCATTCCTAACATCACAATGCTGATACTACACCATGTGAGTGCAAATATCTGGGCACTCTAGTGTTCAATCATCTTCCACCTTCGGATCACGAAATGCACGCAAGCCAATCTACATCCTCAGGTTTAAGAAGATTAAACAGGGGCAACTGTTGTACCCCAAAATTTTCCCTCTCATGTTTTCCAAAGTCTTCCCCCTGCATGGTTGACCAGAAACCCTTGCCTAAGGAAAAAGAAATTTTTTCAGTGGTCCTTTAAGTACCTTTCGATTGGCATTTTGAAAGACCCTTTGGTTGGTGCTCTGAAGGAGCCTTTCGATTGTCATTCTGGACAAGCCTTTCGATTGGCATTCTGGACAAGCACTTCGATTGGCATTCTGAAAGAATTTTCGATTGGCATTCTGGACAAGCCTTTCGACTGGCATTCTGGACAAGCCTTTTGATTGGCATTCTGGACAAGCACTTCGATTGGCATTTTGAAAGACCCTTCGATTGGTGTTCTGAAGGAGCCTTTCGATTGGCATTCTGGACAAGCACTTCGATTGGCATTTTGAAAGACCCTTCGATTGGTGTTCTGAAGGAGCCTTTCGATTGGCATTATGGACAAGTACTTCGATTGGCATTATAGCAGTGTCCTTCGATTGGAATTCCAAAAAGGTCCATTCGAAGAAGCATTCAAAGGGTCCATTCGAAAAAGCTTTGGAAAGCATTCGAAGGAGGTCATCAGCCCATTCGAAAGGGAGCATTCGAAGGCCAGTTACATATCATTCAAATTCAAAAAGGGACAAGATCCCATGTGTCTAGCCAACGTTACAAACTCTCATTCATGGTTTTCAAACACATAATTAACGTTATAAATTCTCATTCATGGTTGTCAAACACATAATCAAGGTCATTTAAACCTTTGTCTTCATTTCCCCTTCACCCCCTTTATATAAAGAAATCACAAATGTTGCAAAAGGACACACGAAAATATACAGAAAAATAGAGAACTTGGAGATACGCTGCTGTTGTACCCCAAAATTTTCCCTCCCATATTCCTCAAGATTTATCAAGAATAATCTTCAAATTGCTCAAGATTGCTTAAGGGTTGTACAGTCAAACCACCTCCTAAGCCAGCTGAAATTAGGGTTTTGATTCTTTCAAGGAATTTGGGGTTTTCAATGGTTCAATCAAGTCTCATAGGCCTATATACATTCTCAAGCACCTACATGCCAAGTTTCAAGACTCACAGTGTCAATTTGCACAGTCAAAAGCTCCATTTGATCCACAGTCAACTGCATGGGCAAAATGGTCATTTTGCAGTCCAAAGTCAGAATATTTGGTCAAACATCTTATTTTGGGTTCACAATCATCATTTGATCAAGTCTTGATCATTATTCCACAAGGATAGCTCAAAAATCATCAAGGTGCAAGAAGTTACTATTTTTGGACAGCAGAAAAGTCAACTGTATCTTGACCAGGGCATAACTTTTTCATGGTTTGTCAGACAAATCCCATCCAATGCTCATTTTGAAGGGGATGCAATTGCCTACAATCCATCTTCACACTCCAAGTTCAATAAATGCTCTCACAAGAAGTTACCAATTTTTACATTATAGGTCAAATTCAAAAGTCAACAAAAAGTACACTTTGAGTCAAAGGCCATAACTTGAGATTGGTAAATACAAATGACATGGGACCAAAGGAATTGGTTAGAAGACTTCAAGAACTTTCCAAAATGTCCAAGAACATGGTCATATGATCAAAATTGAGCAAGATGTGCATTGGAGAACTTGGGAAATTTTCATGAACTTGCAAAAGTCAACTTTGCTCAAAACACCTTATTTTTGCTAATGGGCCTCAAATCTCTTCTTGAAACTTCATCCATGACCTATGCACGACCCATCAAGCCTAATTGAATTTATTTTCTTATTTTTATTGATTAATTGGATTTTTAATTAATATTAATTCATTTAATCAATTTAAATTACAAGAAAATAGAAGATTTGTTTTTTAAATCTTTTTGTGAAGCAAATATGACCTAGACATGCTGTCAAATTCGTGCACAAGTCAAAGATGCAAAAAAATCCAGATTTGGCAACATTATTCAATCATGAAAAGTCAAAAAGATTTGATTTCCAATCAAAGATTTAAACATCAACGCAATGGATATTGGCCCAAGTTTTTGACCTAATTTCATTCTCTTATACATAAGCAAGTTAACCCTGATCAAGTAGACGTGAAAAAACTGCAGAAAAAACCATAGCCAATTCAAGAAATTTCCAAGAAAATTGAAAACTAATTTTGGCATTCTAGGTTGATTCAAGGGTTTTTGATCATTCAAACACATTGTAGGAGGTTCCTGGGACGTGTTGCAATCGAATTCCAGTACCAAAGCTCAAGGAATCGTTCATTACAGTTCCACAGTTTTCCTTTTTTATTCCAAGTCGTATTTCTTAATTCATGCATATTTAACATGTTTTCTTGATTGTTTTGCATTGCTAGAGGTCATACCAAGCTGATGGAATGGTTTAATTAAGTTATAATGCCTTGAATCAAAAGATGCCATGAATGATTTTTTAGGGTTCTTGAGTTTCAAATTAGGGCTATTCAATCCAGACAAAATTAAGACTTGTGAGACATATGGTTGAGATCACGAGACCAAGACGAACACAAATGACCCCTCGCGAAATATTTATATGTACCATGGTGCTAATCACTATTTTTCGTGCAAGCACGTAGTGGAGGTTAAAAACCCCCGCTATCTGTTTATGTTTTTGCAGGTACAACGAAGAAGATGATGAGGTGTTAGCATGCCATTGGACAGTTTGTAAAAAGCGCGCGTGGTTTTGTGTTTCACAGCATATTGATTAAATTTCCAATATAATAATTGCTCATCATTATAATATCAAAAGCATGCAACTGGTGTAGTGGTTGGTGCGTTGGCTTGGAAGCATTGGGACCTGGGTTCGAATCCCAGGTCCCCCAAAACATTGTTGCTTTTATTTTCCAGGTGTTCACGTGCAAGATTCAAAGTGAGGTCTACCATATACCTCAAACCTCGATGCGCCAGATGTCTTCAGACTGAAATCCAATGGCCTAGATGGAGGGACTATCATGGTCCTTAGTCAACACATGCATGGGCAATCCAGAAAAGTCAAACGTGGCTGGAATTGTCAATGGGCTTCAGATTTCCAAACACACCTCCTAACTTGGGCCAACACCCCCCTGGGTTATTCTTTTTTCTCTTTTTATATTTTCCATTTAACTATTTTTATTATTAATTATTATTTTTATTATTAATTATTATTATTATTATTTAATTAACCAAATTAATTTTTTCATAATAAAATCAGAAAACTAAAAATATTATTATTTTTATTAGTTACTAAAATTAATTTCACCCTGTGATCGGTGGATCTGGAACTGACTGTTTAACGCTGGTTCGCGAAATGTCGCGGAAGCAAGAGTCGCCACCGTCTTTTATTTTCTCCAACAAGGAAAGGACAAAAGCGCAGAAAAATTCCTTTAAAGAGATTGCTCTCGGTTCGGGAGGTAGGTTATAGAAAGGGAAGGTGTTAGCACCCTTTCTATCCATGGTTATCCATGGGCTCTTAGATACTTGCTCAATGTGTTTTCAAAATTGTTTGCTTTTCAATGTGGGTTTAAAAAAAGTTTCTTTGAAAAATTTCAGTTCGACTCGTACGTCAGAGTGTTTGAAAAGTTTGTTTTGAAAACTTTTGAAAAGTGTCAGTGTGAAAAGTCTTTTTGAGTTTGTGTTGAGATTAGAGCAAGTATCCTTGGGAACCTACCTACCCTAAGGAATTCGTCTGTGTAAATGTCCTTTAAAGTAGTGCCATCCCACCATTGAGAGGTAGGCAGCACCACCGTTGGAGATGTTCGGGTCAATTCGAGTTTGTAGGGACATGGTGATCACCAGAGCAATGGGAAGACACCTTCGAAGCTACCCTCATGCCAGGTTCCCGGATCATGAGGACTTACTAAGACATCCTCTACTCGACGATCACCTTTCGAGGCAAGGCAACAGTGAGGCGTACCCTAGGGGTGGTGTGTGCAAATTGTGTGTCATGTTTCAGTTATTTGTCTTGTCATGTTTATTTATGATCTACGCTTGATTTTAATTAGGGCATTCATTCTTGCATGCATATTTAACAGTTATAAAGTTTGCGAAAAAATAAATCTAAGGTTATTACAAAGGCGCGGGTCCACATCGCCAAAATTAAACCGGACCCGATTTAGCGGAAAATAAATAAAGCGAGTAAAATAACGTGCGAAAAGTAAAGTTACATGGCTTTGGGAGATTTACATAATTATAATGAACGACATAAAGAAAAATGCGTGAAATAAAATAATCAAAAAAACGATGGGCGTTGGACCCTTTTGCAAAGTATTAAAAGTTAATGAGAATTAAAAATTAAATGATTAAATGTTTTTTTGGTATTTTGTGTTTTTTAGATTTAATGAGAAAAAGTATTAATTATAATTAAAGTAAAATGTCCAAACCCTAATTCTAATGTTTTTATTTTTTATGAAAGAATTAAAATATAATCTACATTAAACCCTAATTCATTTATGTACAATTTAATTATAAAAATAAAATAATAAATAAATAATATTGTGAGAAAAAGGAAAAATTAAAAAGACATAAAAATTATCAATTAACCTAATTCTACATTTTTTTGGATTTTATTAAAAAGAATTAAAGTTAAAAACCTAATTAAAACTAAATAATTACAAGCTTTTATTTATGAAAATAATTATAATATAAATATTTATTATTTTTTAGTCTTTTCTGATTTTTGAATGTTTTTATATTTTGTAAAAATAATTAACTAAATAAATAGCAAAATAAAAGACATAAAAAGAAAAATTAAAGAAAGAATAAAAATAAAAATAATAAGGCAAACCAGGGGGGGGTAGTCCCCAAATCAGGAGGTATAGGCCTGGGAATTCTGGCCCAATTAGTTGTGAATCGTTGACTTTTCCAATCAGGTGTAATGCATTGACTGGCGTATAGTATGTTCTTTACACTGGAGCCATTGATCTGCCTTCATTAGGCTTGTGGACTTTTGGATCTTGAAACATATGGTGGTCCTTAGTGCCAGCGTTGCATAGGATTTTATTGTAAAAAATAACATTGAAATTGCCAGACCTGGGACTTGAACCCAGGTCATGAGAGTCATATGCATTGGTACCTGCCAGCTGAGCCATTATGTTCCATTTAATATATTATATCAATTAAATAACAAAAAGCAAAATTGGTCAGTGGCCCCTAAAAGCGCGCGCTGGTTTGAATGAACCACTCAGTGGTTGCCAACGCATCATCTTCCCCATTGTTTCTGAAACAAGACCCTTCAGCCACGGTTTTGGATGCGTGGCCTTAAGCAACCTACAAGAAAATAGCGATTAGCATCCTATTGGTCATAAATTCATCGCGAGGGTCAAGATATCTTCGTCTTGAGATGCTGAATCCAACCATGGCATTCATGGGTCCTAATTTTTCCTCTACGCAAAATCCCCAATTCAGAAAACCTGCAACCCTAATATTTGACAATGGCAAAAACGCATATATGGCATAAAAACACAATTGAGCATGTTGGTTAGCTTAGAAACATCATTATAAGCAAGAATCCATAAAGAAAAATGCAAAAGGATGCTTGATTTATGCTATGCGATTTCAGAAATTTTGAGGTACGGTTTGACTTAGGGGTACTAATTCAGGGCGTTCTGGTTGATGTTAATGATTGAGAAACGTTCAATGATGTCTCAGGATGCTAATGGAATGAAAATTGAAGCTTGAATCGACCTTGAAACTGGTTTTCAGTGTTTGTGTTTTATGGAAAAATTTCAAATTGCCAAAGGTTCTTGGGGCGCAGCTTGCAGTCTCTAGGCATTAGGTTTCTGATCTTGAATATGTATAGAGCATGCTAGGTCAAAAATATTGCACAAAATCCTTTGAATTCATTGTTTCCAATATTTGATTTCATGAAATCTTTTCCAAATCTTCTCCATGTGCATTTTGTGTTCAATCAGCTCAAATCACACCAAAACTTGCCTATTTAAGATATGCACGAAATATTAAGAATAAACATGCATGAAAAGATTTTTTTAGGTTAAGTTTGATATTTTTCATGTATTTAATTAATTTAAATGAATTAATATTGATATAAATTCAAATAAATAATTAAAAAATGAGAAAATATTTCCCTTTGGGCCTAATGGTCGTGCATAGGCTTGGCATGAAGAAACTTGGAAGAAAAATGGGCCCATTTGCATTTTTAGGCCTTTTGCATCAATGTTGACTTTTCAAAATTCCCAAAAATTTCCCAACTTCCACAAGGCATAACTTGGTCAATTTTTAAGCTTTTCACATGTTTTTGGACATTTTGGAAAGGTCTTTGAGTCCTCTAACCAATGTCTTTGGTCCCATGTCATTTTGATTTACCAATCTCAAGTTATGGCCTTTGACTTAAAGTCACTTTTTGTTGACTTTTGAAAATGACCTATAATGTTGAAATTGATAACTTTTTGTGAGAGCATTTCTTGGACTTGGAACATGAAGATGAATTGTAGGAAATGTTTTTATCTTCAAAATGAGCTTTGGATGGAATTTTTCTGATAATCCATGTGAAAGTTATGCCCTGGTCAATTTCAGTTGACTTTTTCAGCTGTCCAAATATAGCAACTTTTGCATCTTGATGATTTTCTGAGCCAAATTTTGAGAATCATGATCAAGCATTGATCAAATGATGTTTGTGGCTTCAAAATGATATGTTGACCAAAAATTTGAACTTTTGACTGTCAAATGACCATTTTGCCCCTACAGTTGACTGTAGTGCAATCTAGGGTTTTGACTGTGCAATTTTGAGCTGAATGCCTTGAAACTTGATATGAAGATACTTGACCATCTTTGTAGGCATATGAGACTTGATTGGGTCTTTGAAAAGTTCATTTGCTTGACCAGAAACCAAACCCTAGTTTTGACTGTATAGGAGACAGTTGAGCTGCATAACCCTTGGGGAATTTTGTGACCTTGACTTGACAAATCTTGGAGAATATGGGAGGGCAAATTTTGGGGTACAACAGTTGCCCCTGTTCAATCTTCTTAGACCTGAGGATGCATATTGGCTGACGTGCCTTTCGTAATCCGAGGGTGGAAGATGATTGAACACTAAAGTGCCCAGAAATTTGCGCTCACATAGTAGCAGTGATGATGGGAATGGGCTTACAGATGCCATTTGGTGATTGTTGGATAGGATGATGGGCTTATAGATGCCATCTGAATGTTGATTGTGGGGGAGATTCCTTGGCGAGAACCTGCATACCTGCAAAAGAGAAAATGAGTACCTGACACGTTGCAGGAGCTGATTTTAGATGCTTGGTATAAATGTGTCCTGACTGGTTACAGGAGCTGAATCTGGAGCTTCAAACGCTGATGAATGAACCAGGGATGGTTGCTATCTTAGCATGAATGGTAAGAGAACCTTGGGCGATTTTAACTTCAACAACGCTCGTTGAGAAAAATCTTGGCGGGAATTACCATCTTTGCAACATCGGGAAGAGAACCATAGACAATTATAATCTGAAAGGAATGATCACCTCACTCAACGTCGGAGAGGGAAACATCTGAAAAGGACTTACCACCTCACGCACCGTCGGAGAGGGGACCATCTAAAAAGGGATTACTACCTCATACACCGCTGGAGAGGGAACCATCGGGAGAATATCACCTCACACTCATCGTCGGAGAGGGAAACATCTGAAAAAGGGATTACTACCTCACACACCGCTGGAGAGGGAACCATAGGGGACTGCTGAGTCTTTATCAGAAAAATCTGTTGGGCATCGATTTAGCTGGACTAGAGGAGGTCTTGAAATATCTTCAACTGGAATAAGTGACAGAATGTTGCCATATCTGGTTTACATCTGGACTATATCTGGAAGGAGATCTGGAAGCAGCATCAGAACGTCACCATATCTGGATCATATCTGAAACTATATCTGAAGGATACCTGGAAGCAGTATCAGAACGTCACCATCTCTGGATCATATCCGAAACTATATCTGAAGGATACCTGGAAGCAGTATCAGAACGTCACCATCTCTGGATCATATCCGAAACTATATCTGAAGGATACCTGGAAGCAGCATCAGAACGTCACCATCGCTGGGTTTACATCTGAAACTATATCTAGAAGGGAATCTGGAAGCAGCATCAGAATGTCACCATCGCTGGGTTTACATCTGAAACTATATCTAGAAGGGAATCTGGAAGCAGCATCAGAATGTCACCATCGCTGGGTTTACATCTGAAACTATATCTAGAAGGAATTCTGGAAGCAGTATCAGAACGTCACCATCGCTGGGTTTACATCTGAAACTATATCTAGAAGGAATTCTGGAAGCAGTATCAGAACGTCACCATCGCTGGGTTTACATCTGAAACTATATCTAGAAGGAATTCTGGAAGCAGTATCAGAACGTCACCATATCTGGTTTTACATCTGAAACTATATCTAGAATGAATTGCGATTAGTTGATAGTAGTCATTTTTGTATTGATCTTTTTCCTGAAAAGGTAGAACATAATTGTATGCAAAATCATGATGCATGAACTGTATGTTTTCAAGATCAATGAGATTCGTGTAATATGATGCATATGCATGCTATAATGATGTATGTGACGTTTTATGAATGTATGTTTTCGTCGTAGGAAAATAAATCCTTGACGGGTGCCGGGAAGTCGCATCCTGGGCTGATGTGGAAGAATAGCTTTTGCTTCCGCTGGGGATGATAGTTGCAAGTATACTGGTAGGAGAAGATAACTCCGTTGGGGAATAAACTTGGCGAATGGAGGATTCTGCGGGGAGAAAAAGATATTCTAGCGACCATACTGGGAAGAAATACTCTGTGGGGGGATGATTTTGCTGAATTGTTGAAGATGACTCGCTGAGGATACCTTGCTGTATTGGAAGTGTTGATAGACTTCGCTGGGGATAAGAAGATTCTGTCGACAACGCTCTTTCCGTGGCTTTTGGCTGAGGATAACCCAGTTATATCCTGTTAAGGAAATAACTCTTTAAATCAAACCGGACGACGCATTCGTGCCCTGCTAGGGGATAAGCTTCCAGAATCTACTGGGGGTACGCTTATTGCTTGGGGAGATAGATTCCAAACTTCCTGGGGAACTGGATTGGATTCTCCTGGGGGAGTTTTGAACTGCATTGGTTATGTTCTTCAACGGAACCTACCTTGATACCCTGGAGGACAGAACGACCAGATTGCTTAGACCACTCTTTATTGCCCCTGTTTCTTGTGGGGTGCTGATAGTTGTTGGCGGACAAACCTTCTTCTGGTAGACAGATAGCAGGACAACAGGACATAATCATACGCTTCAATCCCTAATTTTTGCCTGGACCGCCCTTTCGGGTTTTCAGTCCACCGGGATACCCATTTTTGCTCAAGCCGCCTCTTCAGGTTTTCGACTTGTCGGGTGTACAGATTTTTTATCATTTCATCCCTTCATTTTGCCCGAACCCTTTTGGTTCGCCGGGAAGCCCTTATTTTTGCCTAGGTGTGTCAACCTAGCGGGTCTTTGATTTTGCGTAGTATTTTTCCGACTATGTCTATGCTCTCAGGATGTAGGGAGGTGCCCCTGGCTGCTTGTGTTGCCATGTTACCAGAAGATGTTTAGTCATGCAAGATTTGTTGCTGGAGTGCCCCAAGTGATTCAGGCAGAGATTCGCCCCAGGCTTTTTGGTTTTTTGGGAGTTTCTCTGGATCTTGACCTAACTGCCCCAGATGATGGACAATAGTCATGCCATGCCCCTTGATTGGAGATACTCTTGTTTATTAGACTTTCGTCATGCGAATTGCTAGGCTGTTTAAACAAAAAGTCATATGCAAACAAAGTTATGTTAAAAATGCAAAGCTTATGCCTGTCTCAAGGATTTTGAAAATGCATTCTTTTTCATAAAACAAATGATTGTTTGTAAAACATGATGTCAACTCTGTATTTACCGTAGCCTTAAGGAGTCAGGATACCTTCGTAACAGTATGCTTTCGAACTAACCCATGCTTCAGCTAGGACTTTTGAGGGTTATAACGTGGCCTGGTTCACGGTTTAAGAAACAAAGGATAAAGGCTCAAATTATTTGTACCCACCCGCTCTTCGTGATATCCTCCAAACCTAAACTCAATTGATCATACGTTAGACCGTGCTTGAGTCTTTGCTTTGATGTTCCGATAATGGTTCAGATGTTGATGATTTCTTTTGAATAAGCAGTCATTTTTGCTTTGGTTGAGGGTTTGTGAGACCTCTTTCTTGATTTTGTTATCCCTTTCTTTTTTTGCCTGAACTGTTTCCTTTTTGGAATTACAGTCAGCGGGATGCCCCAGCTTCATAAGTCCCCTTTGTATGTTTAGACTTTTTGGGCTTTTCATTTATGAATTTTGATGATGACTGCCTGTCCTTTTGATTATTCTGAACCATTACTGTCTTTGTTCGTTTTGTAAGGATCTCTTCGGTGCCATTCGTTATGCACCTGGATCAACTGAGAGAACTACCCTGCCCCAGGTTATGATTAAGGGTTTTGATTTTCGAAAATAAAAACTCCTACTTCTTTGGCTCTGATGGGTTGACGAGGGATTATCATCCTTATAACTCCAGTGTCTAGGAATTGAAACAATGCCTGTACCTCATCAGCGGGGTCTGTTCAAAAGCATACTGTAAAGATCGTGGTATCGTTTTCGTCATCCTCCCTCAAGAGGCTCAGAGTTATTAACCGAGAGTTGATATCAGAAAAAATATGAAAAGAATATAACAAAAATAATTGTATTAATTCCCCAAAACAGACATATGCGATGCATTAATAGAATAAAAGAGTTTGCTATGACATTGATTGTTTGTATAAGCAAAGAAAAGTACAGCTCAAAAATTCAAATAAACAAAAGGCTTCAATGATTGGGCAACGGAGCAGTGATTATGTTCGGAGTCTCAGACACTTCAAACTGAATCTCCCCGGCGTCGATCATGTCTTGAATTTTGTTCTTGAGAGGCCAGCAGTTATCTGTAGTATGCCCCGGGCTATCTGAATGATATGCGCACCTATCGTTGGGATGATAGTTGGGTGCAGAAGTGTTCGGATTTCGAAGAGGAGCCCTTAAAGTGATCAGCCCCGCCTTCAACATTTGTTGCAATGCTTGATCCAACGACATGTTGAGTTTTGTATACTGCCGTTTCTCCTTGCGCTGCTGCCCTTGTCCTTGTTGAGCAGGTCCAGGATTGGAGATTTGGATTGCCCCTGCCTCATGACGGCTCTTTTTACCGTGCACAGCATTGGATTCTTTCTTTCCATGATGAGGCTTTTTATCAGCAGGTGCAACCTCTTGAATTTTCCCAGACCGGATGCCAGCTTCTATTCGCTCTCCAGTCAAGATAAGATCTGTGAATCCAGCAGACGAGTTCCCAATCAGGTGGTTATAAAATGGGCCAGACAAGGTCCCCAAGAACATGTCCACGAGTTCCCGATCAGTCAGAGGTGGTTGTACCCTTCCAGCAAGATCCCTCCATTTCTGCGCATATTCTTTAAAACCTTCACTTAACCCCAACGACATACCCTGGAGTTGAGTACGCGTGGGGGCAAGGTCGGCATTGTACTGGTACTGCTTATAGAAAGCAGTTGCCAACTCCTCCCAGTTACGAACTTTGGTCCCATCCAGTTGATAGAACCATTCGAGGTGAGTCCCTGAAAGACTTTCCTGGAAGAAGTGGATCCACAGGTTTTTGTCTACCGTATATGGTTGGATCTTCCGAACATAGGACCTTAGATGCAGCTTGGGACAAGACGCCCCGTCATACTTAGAGAAGGGTGGTACTTTGAACTTCCGAGGAATAACCACGCCAGTTGACAAACCCAGATCTCCGAAATCCAGCCCAGGTACCTGTTGAACCTCCATAGCTTTCATTCTGTCCTCCAGTTGCTTATATCTGTCATCAGCAGGAGGGTACTGCTCTTCATCAAAATCTGTCTCGTTGTCGGAGACCTCTGGACTGGGCACCCTTTCCTCTGGATGACTGCTCTTCCCCACAGATGGAGTTGTCCTCTCAGTTTCAATCTGCGGTGTATTCCCGGATCTGCGTCTAGGGCTGAACAAGACAGTCCTCTTCTTCTTCTTGTCCTTCTTCAAGAGCAGAGCCTTCAGATCTTGCTGCCCCTGGGTCAGATTCATGATCAGCTCTTGGAACTGGGCGTTCTGAGCCTGGAGATCCTTGATAGTCTGCTCGGCTGATGATTCAGGATTCATGACGAGCGGCTGAAATAAACAGCGGAGAAGGGTAAGCAACCTGTCAAAGGGATACCTGCAATGCAATGAGATGTATGACATGCATGCAATGATTTCAAGGACCTCGCAGGGTAAACAGAGAAATTTGTTAGTATTTGGAACCGGTGGCTTGATTGAAAGAACTTCATTTTGTTGAGAGTCTTTCGTCAAGGGTCAAAGGCTCACCATATCCAGTGGGTCATAGCCCCTGACAACCTTGGCTAGAGGAAAATAAATCCTCTTTGCCCCTTGCTGGGATAGTTGTTCATCATGACCTGCATCACAAGCCCTTGAGATCCTTGAAATGGGTTAGGATGTATGCAATGGTATGATGTCATGCTATGCATGGGGTGATGTAGGTAAACCCTGCTATGAGTCCCAATTAAGGACTATAAACAGACCCTGCAAGAAATTCAGTATACTTTGTTATGAGTCCCAATTAAGGGCTATAAACAAAACCTGCAAGAGATCTAGTAAACCCTGTTATGAGTCCCAGTTAAGGACTATAAACAAAACCTGCGAGCAATTTGGTAAACCCTGTCATGAGTCCTAGTTAAGGACTATAAACAAGACCTGCAAGAAAATTGGTAAACCCTGTCATGAGTCCTAGTTAAGGACTATAAACAAGACCTGCAAGAAACTTAGTACCCTGTTATGAGTCCCAATTAAGGACTATAAACAAGACCGGCAAGGAACCTAAGTAAAACCTGTCATGAGTCCCAATTAAGGACTATAAACAGAACCTGCAAGTGGTTAGTACACCCTGTTATAAGTCCCAATTAAGGACTATGAACAAAACCTGCAAGAAACCTAAGTAAAACCTGTCATGAGTCCCAATTAAGGACTATAAACAGAACCTGCAAGTGGTTAGTACACCCTGTTATAAGTCCTAATTAAGGACTATGAACAAAACCTGCAAGGCATCAAGGGTCAGATAACAAGCATGCAAGTAGTCAAGTACGAAGGCACACAAGTCACACAAGAGAAGCCCTTAGGGTTTAGGCCAGCATGGGGTCTAGGTATTACCCTCTTGAAGTTGGTGGGTTCAACCTGTCCTAATCAAAGTAACCGGGTTCTAAGGTTCCCAATATCACGGGATTGCTTTCATTGTTCATCGTTTCGATTTAGCCACTGAACTGGCGACCGAAATATTCCAGGAAAGCAACCCTCAATTGAGTGTAGTATCGAGTATCAACCAACCTCGGACTGCACCAAAGTCAGTTATCTCACTACCCTAAAGAGGCCAAGATAGTTCAATTAAGGTTCCTAAGGTCTGTTGATGCTTCACGACACCACGCGGAGGCCCCGTACTCTCCTTGACTGAACTCAAGGGTTACCGGTACACACCAAAGTGCCACATCAACGTAGCAGACTGTTTCAACCATGTCGGTATACCCCGCACAGTTCCCTCACAGCCTTGTTGCTACTTTCTAAGAAGGTATCCCCAGATCCGGGTTAGGATCTATAGAACTCCCAAGCAACCCACAATTTAAAGCAAGCAAAGAAAGCAATTGAAAACACAGTGATCTTAGTCCTAAGGTACACCTCACTTTAAAATATAATTCCCCAGCAGAGTCGCCAGTTCTGTGATCGGTGGATCTGGAACTGACTGTTTAACGCTGGTTCGCGAAATGTCGCGGAAGCAAGAGTCGCCACCGTCTTTTATTTTCTCCAACAAGGAAAGGACAAAAGCGCAGAAAAATTCCTTTAAAGAGATTGCTCTCGGTTCGGGAGGTAGGTTATAGAAAGGGAAGGTGTTAGCACCCTTTCTATCCATGGTTATCCATGGGCTCTTAGATACTTGCTCAATGTGTTTTCAAAATTGTTTGCTTTTCAATGTGGGTTTAAAAAAAGTTTCTTTGAAAAATTTCAGTTCGACTCGTACGTCAGAGTGTTTGAAAAGTTTGTTTTGAAAGCTTTTGAAAAGTGTCAGTGTGAAAAGTCTTTTTGAGTTTGTGTTGAGATTAGAGCAAGTATCCTTGGGAACCTACCTACCCTAAGGAATTCGTCTGTGTAAATGTCCTTTAAAGTAGTGCCATCCCACCATTGAGAGGTAGGCAGCACCACCGTTGGAGATGTTCGGGTCAATTCGAGTTTGTAGGGACATGGTGATCACCAGAGCAATGGGAAGACACCTTAGAAGCTACCCTCATGCCAGGTTCCCGGATCATGAGGACTTACTAAGACATCCTCTACTCGACGATCACCTTTCGAGGCAAGGCAACAGTGAGGCGTACCCTAGGGGTGGTGTGTGCGAATTGTGTGTCATGTTTCAGTTATTTGTCTTGTCATGTTTATTTGTGATCTACGCTTGATTTTAATTAGGGCATTCATTCTTGCATGCATATTTAACAGTTATAAAGTTTGCGAAAAAATAAATCTAAGGTTATTACAAAGGCGCGGGTCCACATCGCCAAAATTAAACCGGACCCGATTTAGCGGAAAATAAATAAAGCGAGTAAAATAACGTGCGAAAAGTAAAGTTACATGGCTTTGGGAGATTTACATAATTATAATGAACGACATAAAGAAAAATGCGTGAAATAAAATAATCAAAAAAACGATGGGCGTTGGACCCTTTTGCAAAGTATTAAAAGTTAACGAGAATTAAAAATTAAATGATTAAATGTTTTTTTGGTATTTTGTGTTTTTTAGATTTAATGAGAAAAAGTATTAATTATAATTAAAGTAAAATGTCCAAACCCTAATTCTAATGTTTTTATTTTTTATGAAAGAATTAAAATATAATCTACATTAAACCCTAATTCATTTATGTACAATTTAATTATAAAAATAAAATAATAAATAAATAATATTGTGAGAAAAAGGAAAAATTAAAAAGACATAAAAATTATCAATTAACCTAATTCTACATTTTTTTGGATTTTATTAAAAAGAATTAAAGTTAAAAACCTAATTAAAACTAAATAATTACAAGCTTTTATTTATGAAAATAATTATAATATAAATATTTATTATTTTTTAGTCTTTTCTGATTTTTGAATGTTTTTATATTTTGTAAAAATAATTAACTAAATAAATAGCAAAATAAAAGACATAAAAAGAAAAATTAAAGAAAGAATAAAAATAAAAATAATAAGGCAAACCAGGGGGGGTAGTCCCCAAATCAGGAGGTATAGGCCTGGGAATTCTGGCCCAATTAGTTGTGAATCGTTGACTTTTCCAATCAGGTGTAATGCATTGACTGGCGTATAGTATGTTCTTTACACTGGAGCCATTGATCTGCCTTCATTAGGCTTGTGGACTTTTGGATCTTGAAACATATGGTGGTCCTTAGTGCCAGCGTTGCATAGGATTTTATTGTGAAAAATAACATTGAAATTGCCAGACCTGGGACTTGAACCCAGGTCATGAGAGTCATATGCATTGGTACCTGCCAGCTGAGCCATTATGTTCCATTTAATATATTATATCAATTAAATAACAAAAAGCAAAATTGGTCAGTGGCCCCTAAAAGCGCGCGCTGGTTTGAATGAACCACTCAGTGGTTGCCAACGCATCATCTTCCCCATTGTTTCTGAAACAAGACCCTTCAGCCACGGTTTTGGATGCGTGGCCTTAAGCAACCTACAAGAAAATAGCGATTAGCATCCTATTGGTCATAAATTCATCGCGAGGGTCAAGATATCTTCGTCTTGAGATGCTGAATCCAACCATGGCATTCATGGGTCCTAATTTTTCCTCTACGCAAAATCCCCAATTCAGAAAACCTGCAACCCTAATATTTGACAATGGCAAAAACGCATATATGGCATAAAAACACAATTGAGCATGTTGGTTAGCTTAGAAACATCATTATAAGCAAGAATCCATAAAGAAAAATGCAAAAGGATGCTTGATTTATGCTATGCGATTTCAGAAATTTTGAGGTACAGTTTGACTTAGGGGTACTAATTCAGGGCGTTCTGGTTGATGTTAATGATTGAGAAACGTTCAATGATGTCTCAGGATGCTAATGGAATGAAAATTGAAGCTTGAATCGACCTTGAAACTGGTTTTCAGTGTTTGTGTTTTATGGAAAAATTTCAAATTGCCAAAGGTTCTTGGGGCGCAGCTTGCAGTCTCTAGGCATTAGGTTTCTGATCTTGAATATGTATAGAGCATGCTAGGTCAAAAATATTGCACAAAATCCTTTGAATTCATTGTTTCCAATATTTGATTTCATGAAATCTTTTCCAAATCTTCTCCATGTGCATTTTGTGTTCAATCAGCTCAAATCACACCAAAACTTGCCTATTTAAGATATGCACGAAATATTAAGAATAAACATGCATGAAAAGATTTTTTTAGGTTAAGTTTGATATTTTTCATGTATTTAATTAATTTAAATGAATTAATATTGATATAAATTCAAATAAATAATTAAAAAATGAGAAAATATTTCCCTTTGGGCCTAATGGTCGTGCATAGGCTTGGCATGAAGAAACTTGGAAGAAAAATGGGCCCATTTGCATTTTTAGGCCTTTTGCATCAATGTTGACTTTTCAAAATTCCCAAACATTTCCCAACTTCCACAAGGCATAACTTGGTCAATTTTTAAGCTTTTCACATGTTTTTGGACATTTTGGAAAGGTCTTTGAGTCCTCTAACCAATGTCTTTGGTCCCATGTCATTTTGATTTACCAATCTCAAGTTATGGCCTTTGACTTAAAGTCACTTTTTGTTGACTTTTGAAAATGACCAATAATGTTGAAATTGATAACTTTTTGTGAGAGCATTTCTTGGACTTGGAACATGAAGATGAATTGTAGGAAATGTTTTTATCTTCAAAATGAGCTTTGGATGGAATTTTTCTGATAATCCATGTGAAAGTTATGCCCTGGTCAATTTCAGTTGACTTTTTCAGCTGTCCAAATATAGCAACTTTTGCATCTTGATGATTTTCTGAGCCAAATTTTGAGAATCATGATCAAGCATTGATCAAATGATGTTTGTGGCTTCAAAATGATATGTTGACCAAAAATTTGAACTTTTGACTGTCAAATGACCATTTTGCCCCTACAGTTGACTGTAGTGCAATCTAGGGTTTTGACTGTGCAATTTTGAGCTGAATGCCTTGAAACTTGATATGAAGATACTTGACCATCTTTGTAGGCATATGAGACTTGATTGGGTCTTTGAAAAGTTCATTTGCTTGACCAGAAACCAAACCCTAGTTTTGACTGTATAGGAGACAGTTGAGCTGCATAACCCTTGGGGAATTTTGTGACCTTGACTTGACAAATCTTGGAGAATATGGGAGGGCAAATTTTGGGGTACAACACACCCTTTTATTATTTTTGTAAATAAATATAATTAACTAATTTAGTTTTAATTAGGATAATTCTAACCTTTTTTTTTAATAATTTAAAATCAACATTGAATTAGGGTTCTTGACAACTTTTAATCATGTTTTCTTTTTTTATTTATTTCCTTAAAACATTAAAAAAACCAAAAATATTTCTTTCTTTTATTTAATTAATTAATTAGTCTAGGTTTAATTTAATTAAATACCAAATAACAAAAAACTCTTTCTTTCCCAAAAAAGGGGTCAAAACCCTAAGGACTTCTCCGATTCAATTTTTCTCGCGTGTGATTTTTGATTCATATTATGTAATTGTTCCGAGGATGTAATAGCTTTAATTAGGATCTTTTTATCGCTTTCATTTATTTTCCGCAATTTACTTTTCAAGGGTTTGTTTTTGGCGATGTAAATACCCGATGCCTTGTAATAGCTTAGTTTACTTTTCCGCAATATTTAACTGCTAGATGTATGTTAATTAGGCTATGCATGTCAAGATCTTATCTAAAATTAAAATCAATCGTAGCTCACCATAACATGTGCAAAGATAACATAATCTGAAACCTGACACACTCGCACATGCCACTCCTAGGGTACGCCTCACTTGGTTGCCTCGACGTGGTCATTGAGTATAGGGTGTTTTAGAGGTCGTCCTCCTGTCTAAAGATCAAAGTTGCCTCGAAACGGTTGCCTCGGATAAAACGATCTAAGACATTAGGGTTACCGCTAAGGCGTCCTACCATTGCTTTAGTGACCACATGTCCCTATAATCGAATTGACCCGAAACTCCAACGACGGTGCTACCTACTTCTCAATAGTGGGATAGTATTGTCTAAAGGACATTTACACAGCTTAATTTCTTTTGAGTAGGTAGAGGTTCTCAGGTACTTGCTCTTTCAAAACGAAACAACTCTTCGCACTTACACTTTCAAACAAAAGTTTTCAAACAACACTTCATACACTCTTGAGGATAGATACAAGAGTTAAATCGAAGTTTTCAAACAAACTTTTTCAAAACCCACAAACACAAGAAAATCGAACATTTTTGAAAACATAGTGAGCAAGTACCTAAGAGCCCGTGGATAACCACGGATAGAAAGGGTGCTAACACCTTCCCTTTTTATAATCTACCTCCCGAACCGAGAAACATCTCGAAAAGGAATTTTGCTGTGCTTTTGTCCTTTCCTTGTTGGAGAAAATAAAAGACGGTGGCGACTCTTGCTTACCGCGACATTTCGCGAACCAGCATTCCAAAACAGTCAGTTCTATTTCCACCGATCACAGAACTGGCGACTCTGCTGGGGATATTATTATAAGTGAGGTGTACCTTAGGATAAGATCACCATGTTTTCAATTGTATGCTCTGTATGCTTTAATTTTGTGGGCTTGTATCGGAGTTTCATAGATCCTAACTCGGATCTGGGGATACCCTTTAGAAGTAGCAACAAACTGTGAGGGAACTGTGCGGGGTATACCGACATGGTTGAAGCAGTAGCTACGTTGATGTGGCACTTTGGTGAGTACCGGTAATCCTTGAGTCAAGTCAAGGAGAGTACGGGGCCGCCGCGTGGTGTCGTGAAGCATCAACTGACCTTAGAACCTTACTTGACCATCTTGGCCTTTTTAGGGGTAGTGAGATGACCGACTTTGGTGCAGTCCGAAGTTGGTAGATACTCGATACTACACTCATTGAGGGTTGTTTTCTTGGAATATTTTGGTCGCCAGTTAAGTGGCTGAATCAAAACAATGAACATAGAAAACAATCCAATGATATTGAGCTCCTTAGAACCCGGTTACTATTTATAGGACAGGTTTTGAGCCAACTAACTTCAAGAGGGTAATACCTAAACTCCATGCTAGCCTAAAATCTAAGGGCTCTTTGTGTGACTTGTGTGCTTTCAAACTTGAACTACTTGCACATTCTTGTTATCTGACAACACGAGTTCCTTGCAGGTTTTGTTTACAGTCCTTATTCATTGCAGGACTTACTTACATCACCTCACACTTTGCCTCACATGCATAGCATACACATGATAACATCATACCATAGCATTTCCTTAACCATTTCAAGGATCTCAAGGGTTTGTGATGCAGGTCATGATGAACCAACTGTCCAGCAAGGGACAAAGGGGATTTATTTTCCTCTAGCCAAGGTTGTTTGGAGATCAAAACATGATAACTTGAGTCAGGGGCTATGACCCACTCGATATGGTGAGCTTGACTCTTGAAGAAGGACTCTTAGCAACATGAAGTTCCTTCGACCAAGCTACCAGATTCAAATTCTAACGGTTTCTTGTTTACCCCGCGAGATCCTTGAAAACATTGCATACATATATCATACATATCATTGCATTACAGGTACCATTACGGGTCTCTTATCTTCTTCGTTGTTTATTTCAGCAATCATCATGTCTACTGAACCTTCCACTGAACAAGCTGTCAAGGCCCTCCAGGCCCAGAATGCCCAGTTCCAAGAGTTGGTTATGAGCCTAGCCCAGGGCCAACAGGATTTGAAGACTCTGATTCTGAAAGAGAGGAAGAAGAAGAAGAAGAGGACCGTCCTGTTCAACATTGGACGCAGATTTGGGAATGGACTGCAGAATGAAGTTGATCTAACCACCTCATCTGTGGGGAAAGACAGTCCACAAGAGAGAAGGGTTCCTAGTCCCGTGGTCTCCTACAACGAGACGGATTATGATGAAGAACAGTACCCTCCTGCTGAGGATAGGTATAAACAGTTGGAGGACCGCTTGAGCGCCATGGAGATACAGAATGTGCCCGGGTTGGACTTTGGAGACCTAGGCTTATCCTCTGGGGTGGTGATTCCCCATAAGTTCAAGGCACCTGCTTTTGCCAAATATGACGGAGCTTCCTGTCCAAAGCTACACCTCCGGTCGTATGTGAGAAAGATCCAACCTTACACTGCTGACAAGAATCTGTGGATCCATTTCTTCCAGGACATTCTTTCAGGGACTCAACTCGAGTGGTTCTATCACTTGGATGGAGCCAGTATCCGTAACTGGGAGGACTTGGCTACTGGGTTCTATAAGCAGTATCAATATAATTCCGACCTCGCTCCTACGCGTACCCAACTCCAGGGTATGTCAATAGGGACGGGTGAAGGATTTAAGGAGTATGCTCAAAAGTGGAGAGACCTCGCCGGAAGGGTGCAGCCACCTTTAATTGATCGTGAACTCGTCGAAATGTTTCTGGGGACCCTGTCTGGTCCATTCTTTAATCATTTGATTGGAAACTCTTCAGCTGGGTTTACAGACCTTATCTTGACTGGGGAGAGAATTGAAGCCGACATCAAAAGTGGTAAGATTCAAGAAGCTACACCTTTTGATGCTCAGAAAAAGCCTTACAGTGGGAAGAAAGAGTCCAATGCTGTGTATGGTAAAAAGAGTCGACATGATCAACATGTAGGGGCAACCCAGATCTCCGATCCCATGCCCGTTCAACAAGGATAGAGCAATAGGCGTAGGGTAAGATATCAAGAAAGGCAGTATACTGACATCAACATGCCTTTGTCTCAAGCGTTACAACAATTGCTGAAGGTGAAACTGATCACACTAAAGAATCCTCCTCAAAATCCTGATACTTCCTCTTCCAAGTATAACCCGAGTGTGAGATGTGCCTACCATTCTGACAGTCCTGGACATGACACCGACGACTGTTGGAGTTTGAAGAACAAGATCCAAGACCTGATTGATGCCAAGGAGATCAAGTTTGATCACTGATCCTACACCAAATCATTAAGAATGTCTTTTGTTCATTTGAATTTTCAAGTTGTATTTTTCTTTGCTTATTCAAACAATTATCATGTCAAACTCTCTTACTTCATTAATGTATCACACGTGTCTGTTTTGAATTAATTGTTTTCACTATGCTTAAAATTGCTTCCACTTTTTGATGATTCAACTCTCGATTAATAAATTCTAAGCCTTTTGAGGGAGGATGACGAAAACGATACCACGATCTTTACAATATGCTTTTGAACAGACCCCGCTGATGAGGTACAGACATTGTTTCAAATCCTAAACAGTGGAGTCATAAGGAAGATAATCCCTAGTCAACCCCTTTGAGCCAAAGAAGTCGGAGTTTTTCTTTTCACAAATTAAAACCCTTAATCACAACCCGGGGCAGGGTAGTTTTCTCAGTTAATCCAGGTGCACAATGAATGGCATCAAAGAAGTCCTTCCGAGGCCAAAAGACAGTGATGGTTCCATATAATCGTAAGGACAGGCAGTCATTATATCTCAAAATAAAAGCCCAATAAGTCAAAACCTATGAAGGAGACTTACAAAAACTGGGGCATCCCGCTGACTGTAATCACAAAAGAAACAGTTCAGGCAAAAAGACAGGGATAATAAAATCAAAAAGAAAGAGGTCCTGCAAACAAAAAAAGAAATGACTGCCTGTTCAAAATAAACTGTCAGTATCCGAACCATCACCGGAATATCAGAACAAAGACTCAAACAAGATCTAATGCATGATTAGCTGAGTTTAGGATCGAAGAACATCACGAAGAACGGGTGGGTACAAATAAATTTTGAGCCTTTATCCTTTGTTTCTTAAACCGTGAACCAGGCCACATTATAACCCTTAAAAGTCCTAGCTGAAGCATGGGTTAGTCCGAAAGCATACTGTTACAAAAGGTATCCTGACTTCTGTAGGGCTTGCTGTAAAATCTTGAGTTGACATCACATTTTACAAAAATTCACTTGTTTTACTGAAAAATTCATTTTCAAAAACTTCAAGACAGACATAAGCTTTGCATTCTTAAAATAATATTGTTTGCATATGACTATTTGTTCAACAGTAGAGAAATTTGCACGACGAATATCTAGTGAACAAACGCCTTCTCAATAAAAAGAGTCACCTCAAGTGGAAAAAACACTTCCAACCAAGGGGAAGACGTGATCATGGTCCATCATCTGGGGCAGTCAAGTCAAGATTCAAGGAATCTCTCAAGATGCTAAATAGCCAGGGGCAAATCTCCGCTTGAGTCACTTAGGGCATTGGACATGAATTCCAGCGACGAATCTTGCATGATCAAATGAAGATCTTCTGGTAGTATGGCAACACAATACTACCGACAGTGGCAACTCCCTACATCCTGAGAGCATGGACATAGTCAAAAAAAATACTATGCATAATCAAAGACCCGCTAGGTCGACTGGCCTAGGCAAAAATAAGGGTTTCCCGGCGAACCAAAAGGGTTCGGGCAAAAATAAGGGATGAAAATGAAAAAATATGTACACCCGGCAAGTCGAAAACCTGAAAAGGCGGCTTGGGCAAAAAAGGGTATCCCGATGGACTGAAAACCCGAAAGGGAGGTCCAGGAAAAAATTAGGGATCAAAGCGTACGACTATGTCCCATCATCTCGTCACTTGCCTACCAGAAGAAGATTTGTCAATCGGCAGTTATCAAGTGCCTCATAGGCCTTCTTCTCCCACAGAAACTGGGGCAATAAGAATTGTCCGAACTGTATAAGCTGCTCTGTCCTCCAGGTACAAGGTAGATTCAGTTGAAGAGTATGACCAAGATACCTTCACTCCCCAAGAGTAAAACAATAATGGTAGCTCTCCCCACTGAGACTTGCAACTATGAACGAACCATCCATACTCTCCCCCAAGCAGAGTTAGTCTACCGTCAGTCCCAAAAAAGCTCGGTATCCCCAGTAGATTCTGGAAGCTTGTCCCCTGCAGAGAACAAGTGCATCTCCCCAGCCATATTCAGAGGTTATCCCCCACAAGAGTCTAACTGGGTTATCCTTAGCAAGTTGCAACTGAAAGATCATCCCCAGCAAAGTTCTTTCTATCCCCAGCGGAGCTCATCGTCAAAATCCCCAATAGAGCTTATCAACGGAATCCCCAGCGGAGTTATCATTAAAATCTCAGTGAAGTACCTCTTCCCCACAGAGTAATTCCCCGCAGAGTAATCTCTTCCCTAGGTTTATTCCCCAACGGAGTCATCTTCTCCTACAGGTTTATTCCTGCAACCATCTTCGTGCATCATCCCCAGCGGAAACGAAGAATTCAACCAGACTCTTCAAACATCAGCCCAGGATTTAACAAACTCCCCGGCATTTGTCAAGGATTTATTTTCCTAGACGAAAGTACATTCATAAACATATCACATTTCACATCTCCTATTTACATACATGATAAAGTGCATACGACACGACCTCATTTATTCTGGAGAACATCATGACATCATGCATCTCATACATCATGACATTGCATACAACTAACTCTTTACCTTTTCAGGAAAGATTGATCAACAGATTAAAGTCATTACCTTTTGGAGTAGCAGTCGTCCAAGATTCCTTCATCATCCCGTTGAGGTAGTAATCGTCCAAGATTTCTTCATCATCCTGCTGAGGTAGTAGTCGTCCAAGATTCCTTCATCATCCTGCTGAGGTAGTAGTCGTCCAAGATTCCTTCATCATCCTGCTGAGGTAGTAGTCGTCCTAGATTCCTTCATCATCCTGTTGAGGTAGTAATCGTCCTAGATTCCTTCATCATCCTGCTGAGGTAGTAGTCGTCCTAGATTCCTTCATCATCCCATTGAGGTAGTAATCGTCCAAGATTCCTTCATCATTCCTGCTGAGGTAGAAGTCATCCAAGATTCCTTCATCATCTGGCTGAGGTAGTAGTCGTCCTAGATTCCTTCATCATCCCGTTGAGGTAGTAATCGTCCAAGATTCCTTCACCATTCCCGTTGAGGTAGTAATCGTCCAAGATTCCTTCACCATTCCTGCTGAGGTAGTAATCATCCTAGATTCCTTCATCATCCTGCTGAGGTAGAAGTCATCCTAGATTCCTTCATCATCCCGTTGAGGTAGAAGTCATCCAAGATTCCTTCATCATCCCGTTGAGGTAGAAGTCATCCAAGATTCCTTCATCATCCTACTGAGGTAGTAATCGTCCAAGATTCCTTCATCATCCTGTTGAGGTAGTAATCGTCCAAGATTCCTTCATCATCCTGCTGAGGTAGTAATCGTCCAAGATTCCTTCATCATCCTGCTGAGGTAGTAATCGTTCTAGATTCCTTCATCATCCTGCTGAGGTAGTAATCGTCCTAGATTCCTTCATCATCCTGCTGAGGTAGTAATCGTCCCAGATTCCTTCATCGTCTATTTGGAGTGGCAATCGTCTCAGATTCCTTCATCATATCATTATCAAAAAAACCTCCTCTGGTCCAGTTAAATCGATTCCTAAAGATTTTTTCTGAGGTGAAGCCAGTCAATGGAGACAAAACCAGATAAGTCGACTCCTAAAGATTTTTTTCTGAGGTGAAGCCAGTCAATGGAGACAACTCGTCAATAGAGACAACCCGTCAACGAAGACAAAACTACCTACCAACAACCTCCAGGTGGCATCTATAAGCCCATCCTTCTACCAACAATCTCCAGGTGGCATCTATAAGCCCATCCTCCTATCCATCATCTCTCCAAATGGCATCTGTAAGCCCATTCCCGACACCACGCTGATACTACACCATGTGAGTGCAAATTTCTGGGCACTCTAGTGTTCAATTATCTTCCACCTTCGGATCAAGAAAGGCTCGAACGCCAATCTATATCCTCGGGTTTAAGAAAATTGAATAGGGGCAACTATTGTACCTTAAAATTTGCCCTCCCCTATTCCTCAAGATTTGTCAAGAATAATCTTCAAATTGCTCAAGATTGCTTAAGGGTTGTACAGTCAAACCACCTCCTAAGCCAGCTGAAATTAGGGTTTTGATTCTTTCAAGGAATTTGGGGTTTTCAATGGTTCAATCAAGTCTCATAGGCCTATATACATTCTCAATCACCTACATGCCAAGTTTCAAGACTCAGTGTCAATTTGCACAGTCAAAAGCTCCATTTGATCCACAGTCAACTGCAAGGGCAAAATGGTTATTTTGCAGTCCAAAGTCAGAATTTTTGGTCAAACATCTTATTTTGGGTTCACAATAATCATTTGATCAAGTCTTTATCATGATTCCACAAGGATAGCTCAAAAATCATCAAGGTGCAAGAAGTTACTATTTTTGGACAACAGAAAAGTCAACTGTATCTTGACCAGGGCATAACTTTTTCATGGTTTGTCAGAAAAATCCCATCCAATGCTCATTTTGAAGGGGATGCAATTGCCTACAATCCATCTTCACACTCCAAGTTCAAGAAATTCTCTCACAAGAAGTTACCAATTTTTCCATTATAGGTCAAATTCAAAAGTCAACAAAAAGTACACTTTGAGTCAAAGGCCATAACTTGATATTGGTAAATACAAATGACATGGGACCAAAGACATTGGTTAGAGGACTTCAAGAGCTTTCCAAAATGTCCAAGAACATGATCATATGATGAAAATTGAGTAAGATGTGCATTGGAGAAGTTGGGAAATTTTCATGAACTTGCAAAAGTCAACTTTGCTCAAAACACCTTATTTTTGCTAATGGGCCTCAAATCTCTTCTTGAAACTTCATCCATGACCTATGCACGACCCATCAAGCCTAATTGAATTTATTTTCTTATTTTTATTGATTAATTGGATTTTTAATTAATATTAATTCATTTAATCAATTTAAATTACAAGAAAATAGAAGATTTGTTTTTTAAATCTTTTTGTGAAGCAAATATGACCTAGACATGCTGTCAAATTCGTGCACAAGTCAAAGATGCAAAAAAATCCAGATTTGGCAACATTATTCAATCATGAAAAGTCAAAAAGATTTGATTTCCAATCAAAGATTTGAACATCAATGCAATGGATATTGGCCCAAGTTTTTGACCTAATTTCATTCTCTTATACATAAGCAAGCTAACCCTGATCAAGTAGACGTGAAAAAGCTGCAGAAAAAACCATAGCCAATTCAAGAAATTTCCAAGAAAATTGAAAACTGATTTTGGCATTCTAGGTTGATTCAAGGGTTTTTGATCATTCAAACACATTGTAGGAGGTTCCAGGGACGTGTTGCAATCGAATTCCAGTACCAAAGCTCAAGGAATCGTTCATTACAGTTCCACGGTTTGCCTTTTTTATTCTAAATCGTATTTCTTAATTCATGCATATTTAACATGTTTTCTTGATTGTTTTGCATTGCTAGAGGTCATACCAAGCTGATGGAATGGTTTAATTGAGTTATAATGCCTTGAATCAAAAGATGCCATGAACGATTTTTTAGGGTTCTTGAGTTTCAAATTAGGGCTATTCAATCCAAGAAAAATTAAGACTTGTGAGATATATGGTTGAGATCACGAGACCAAGACGAACACAAATGACCCCTCGCGAAATATTTATATGTACCATGGTGCTAATCGCTATTTTTCGTGCAAGCACATAGTGGAGGTTAAAAACCCCCGCTATCTGTTTATGGTTTTGCAGGTACAACGAAGAAGATGATGAGGTGTTAGCATGCCATTGGACAGTTTGAAAAAAGCGCGCGTGGTTTTGTGTTTCACAGCATATTGATTAAATTTCCAATATAATAATTGCTCATCATTATAATATCAAAAGCATGCAAGTGGTGTAGTGGTTGGTGCGTTGGCTTGGAAGCATTGGGACCTGGGTTCGAATCCCAGGTCCCCCAAAACATTGTTGCTTTTATTTTCCAGGTGTTCACGTGCAAGATTCAAAGTGAGGTCTACCATATACCTCAAACCTCGATGCGCCAGATGTCTTCAGACTAAAATCCAATGGCCTAGATGGAGGGACTATCATGGTCCTTAGTCAACACATGCATGGGCAATCCAGAAAAGTCAAACGTGGCTGGAATTGTCAATGGGCTTCAGATTTCCAAACACACCTCCAAACTTGGGCCAACACCCCCCTGGGTTATTCTTTTTTCTCTTTTTATATTTTCCATTTAACCATTTTTATTATTAATTATTATTATTATTATTATTTAATTAACCAAATTAATTTTTTCATAATAAAATCAGAAAACTAAAAATAATATTATTTTTATTAGTTATTAAAATTAATTTCACCCTTTTATTATTTTTGTAAAGAAATATAATTAACTAATTTAGTTTTAATTAGGATAATTCTAACCTTTTTTTTTAATAATTTAAAATCAACATAGAATTAGGGTTCTTGACAACTTTTAATCATGTTTTCTTTTTTTTTTTATTTCCTTAAAACATTAAAAAAACCAAAAATATTTCTTTCTTTTATTTAATTAATTAATTAGTCTAGGTTTAATTTAATTAAATACCAAATAACAAAAAACTCTTTCTTTCTCAAAAAAGGGGTCAAAACCCTAAGGACTTCTTTGATTCAATTTTTCTCGCGTGTTATTTTTGATTCATATTATGTATTTGTTCAGAGGATGTAATAGCTTTAATTAGGATCTTTTTATCGCTTTCATTTATTTTCCGCAATTTACTTTTCAAGGGTTTGTTTTTGGCGATGTAAATACCCGACGCCTTGTAATAGCTTAGTTTACTTTTCCGCAATATTTAACTGCTAGATGTATGTTAATTAGGCTATGCATGTCAAGATCTTCTCTAAAATTAAAATCAATCGTAGCTCACCATAACATGTGCAAAGATAACATAATCTGAAACCTGACACACTTGCACATGCCACTCCTAGGGTACGACTCACTTGGTTGCCTCGACGTGGTCATTGAGTATAGGGTGTTTTAGAGGTCTCCCTCCTGTCTAAAGATCAAAGTTGCCTCGAAACGGTTGCCTCGGATAAAACGATCTAATACATTAGGGTTACCGCTAAGGCGTCCTACCATTGCTTTAGTGACCACATGTCCCTATAATCGAATTGACCCGAAACTCCAACGACGGTGCTACCTACTTCTCAATAGTGGGATAGTACTGTCTAAAGGACATTTACATAGCTTAATTTATTTTGGGTAGGTAGAGGTTCTCAGGTACTTGCTCTTTCAAAACGAAACAACTCTTCGCACTTACACTTTCAAATAAAATTTTTCAAACAACACTTCATACACTCTTGAGGACAGATACAAGAGTTAAATCGAAGTTTTCAAACAAACTTTTTCAAAACCCACAAACACAAGAAAAGCGAACATTTTTGAAAACATAGTGAGCAAGTACCTAAGAGCCCGTGGATAACCACGGATAGAAAGGGTGCTAACACCTTCCCTTTCTATAATCTACCTCCCGAACCGAGAAACATCTCGAAAAGGAATTTTGTTGTGCTTTTGTCCTTTCCTTGTTGGAGAAAATAAAAGACGGTGGCGACTCTTGCTTACCGCGACATTTCGCGATCCAGCATTCCAAAACAGTCAGTTCTATTTCCACCGATCACAGCTGCCAAAAGTCATCAGCACTTCCAGGAAGCCATACCCAATCCTTGCACAAGCCAAAGCTGCCACCCAGCGAACACCTCCACCCTCAGAACTACAGATCGAAGCACCTCTGTTTGGTAAAAAAAACCTAATCTCAAACTCATTTTTAAATTCATTTTGATTGCATATTCATATTATTACTGCTGTTTGTGAATGATTTAATGTGCTACATATAAGCTACAGCGCAGAGATGAGATTGTGCCATTGCTTGGGCACAATCTGAGTTTCTCCTTCGAATCCCAGGATAAAACAAACCCAGACCCAGATTCAGCAGGTGTGAATAAGGGGGAGATTCGAACTAGGTGGGTAAAGTTCCCCCCTGGACCTTTAACATGTGTTTCGTTTCTTGCAGGAAATACATTCTCAGAATCCTGTTCAGAGTTTCGAAGCTCAGCAGCTTAGCTTCGAACTGGACCCAAGACTTCCAGATCGAAGGATGGCATATCCAGATCGAACACCCTAAGAGTGCAGCCCCTCATGCATCTTCGATCAAAACTCTTCACTGGGTCGAAAGACAACCTGCACCTCTTTCGACCCAGACTTCCAGAATTATATTTTTCTTTTTTCTTGTTTTGCTGCCTGGCCCATTTGTACTTTGTTTACTTTGTTTTTGTTTATTTCTTTTAGTTTGTTTTTTTAATCAACATAAAAATCATAAAAATTAAATAACTTAGAATTAGGACTTAATTTAGTTAATTATTTTAACTTATTTTCTTCAATTTTAAAATCAGTAGACTTAGGATTTGTTTGAATTCAATCCTTTTCATAAACAAAAATGCAAA